>SPJY01034155.1:1114398-1548049 GCA_005191435.1 Raddia distichophylla | reverse complement strand
TCGACGTAGCGGGCCAAACTGGCCAGCCACGGCGCCGCCGGAGAGTCCGGAGTAACCGGAACCGGCGGGTTGTCCAGCAGGGCCCTGGCCGCATAGAGGTTCTGTGCGGGAGAGCACTCCTCCATGGCCAGGCGCCGCCTAGCCAAACCGGGACGACCGCCCTCCGCCAAGGCGCCAGCCCTAGGCAGGAGGCCGCCGCCCGCCTGATCCACCGCCATCGCCGCGGCCGACGCCGACGCCGCGGCTCTAGCAGCTGCTTCCTGGTCCATTGCGGACTGCTGATCCGCCATTGCTGCTCGAGAAACTAGTCGAAGAACTCGAACTGAAGCTAGCGCCCCCTACCTGGCGCGCCACTGACGGCGTGATCACCGCTCAACCACTGCGGATCACACCCCGGTCAGATTTTCTATCCTGCTAGCCGATCAGCTCGAGCTCGGTTCGATTTGAGCGTCGGGCACGACGAGGAGAGACTCACAGGGTTTACCCATGTTCGGACCCCCTCGCGGGTAATAGTCCTACTCCTGCCGAGCCTTAGCTCTTTTCGTGTTGTGGTTGTGTGGAATGCGATTACAGCGTATGGGTCATCTTCGATGCCATCGTCTAAAGAAGATAAGTGGGCGAGGTCAGCGTCATCCAAACGCTGGCTAGTTAACACTTCCCTTAATGCATATAGTGTAGAAGGCTTTTATTTGGAGGAGAGGGTTATTTTTTTTGTGTAAAGCCAAGTTTATAAGACTTTTGGAAACAACCTAACTAGCATTAACTAACACTTGTATTGTTATAAATAAATAAGAGATTTCTATCTAAATCATGCATCCCGAACCCAAATAACCAACCAATCACACCGACTAACCCATAATCGACCAACTCTCATTCGAATACTCGACCCAGCTTACACAATCACCTCAATCCGTACCAGCTTATACACAATTAACACACAAATTGACTAATCCTCGATCATAACTCAACCAGCTTACACAGTCACCATACCAGCTTATTTGTTCCTCATGAACTTTCCTCCTGGTTGCCCCCAACCAATCCTAGTTCTACCATCATTCCAGGATTTGGCGAATCCTGTTGTGGACCACACATGCCATGGCATGATCACCCCGGCCTAGTAGGGTTGCCGGCCCTCACTAGCCGACCGTCACCCTGGGGATGTGTGGCCTTTTTCACCCCGGGTGAAGGCCAATTTCGGTCCCCTTTCAAGACTGGTCCCAGAGGGCCTCCGTAGAGCGCTCACAACTGGCGATCCACGTCCTGTGCTCCGCGCGATGGCCACGCGTTGTGTTGGAACCATCCCGCAGATGGCAGCGCCCTCCCGCTACGCGTGTTTGTCCGCGCTCCTCCTGGGTAAGCCCTGGCTAAACCCAGCACTAGGCATCTCGTGCCTTAATCATCCCTTAGGATGTCCAAATCCAACTAGGGGCAACCCACCATTCTTTCTCTACTTCCACGGTCATCGACCACACCACACCACACACTTGGACTTACCCAACCGACTGACCCTAACCGACCAAGTACCCACATATCCAACCCACAAACACAAGCAGCCCAACATGCATCTACCAGCCCTAACTGTCATGTGTCATGTCATATTAAATGAGAATAATGAATGTCCGGTGAATATCGGTTCACCGTTCCGTGGCGATTAGCCAGAAGATTTGTTAATCCTAAGCCGGTCTAAGCAAGTTTTACCCATTAGGTATGGTTAAAGTGATTACCAGACTAAGCATAGGCTAGCAAGAGCAATGACAATCAAGGCAGTCATTAAGGCTAAACATTTCAAGGCAGGCATGTATAAGTATAACATGATTAACAATTATGCAATCTAATAAGCATGCATCCTTTGTAATCAAACAACATAGTTTATGGAAAACTGGATGAACATGATATTAGCGATGTTAATCGGCACTAGGGAAAGTCGCTGTCTCTCCCTAATACGGATCACATCTAAAGAGTAAGTGTTAACTCGCGTTGATCCGGTAGATGGTCCTCTTCGGCGTCCCCAAATCTCCCCTCGGGATCGCCTACGTCTAATCATACCAATAACCAAAAATTACTACTAATAATGCAATGGAAAACATGATGCATGCACGATCTAGGTCAAACTATCGGCATAAATACCTAAGGTTGATTAGCGAACCTAATTTGCGTATGAAATGTTATGCATGCCATAGTGCATTAATAAATAATATTAGTAATATATAATAGTCTACCAAACCCTAAAATACGTCCTCGTACGATAAGTTCACAACAGTGGGATTAGGGTTTCACGGTAGCATAAACTAATGACTAATAGAGATTTCACATATGATCGGTTTATAGTTTAACGAAGTTGACAACATACCTAAGCATCCTAGGTAAAGAGTTAGTCCTAGGTTTTTAAAACATTATTTTTTATATATATATATTTCTAGGTCAGCACCTTAAACAATTTTATATTAAGGAAAAGCTAGTTAATGGTTGGTGTCTAGAAAATAAGTATTCCTACGAGTGCATACATAAATACAATTATACGTATATAAGTGGAAATGTTATTTTGAAATATTCCTAGAATTATTGAGGCACTTATTTAACTAATATATTTTCTAAGGAATATTTCGAATCTAAGTCATTAGTTAGTAAACAAACCATTACCCTAGAATTAACTTAAAGATTTCTATATAAGGAAATCCTCATTTTCATCTATCAGTGCCAATTTCCTTTATACAGTGGTCATTTTCGTATTTTATAAAATCAGAAATGGTCTTTAATATTTGTCTAAATTTTTCCAGAATTTTTGGGAGTTTCTAGCTATTTTTAATAAATCAAAAACTGTATTCAGTAATTAAACTAATTGGAAATAGCCGAAAAAACCGTTAATCGTGCTAGGCCGAGCCAGCTACCGATCAGGCCCAGAGACAAAAAGGTCCAGGCCCAACTCGCCCGCATGCGCCTGCGCGCCCGGGGAGGCGACATCGAAGGCGGTTTCTGGAGAGGCGCCACCGAGAGGCGAAAGCGCTAATGGCGCAGACGCCTCCACTTAACCCGACCGGTGGGGCCTGGGCGTCCACATGTCAGTGGCTCCGGATCTATCTGACGCGCGCGCGAGCGGAAGCTTTCGCTGGTAGGTGGGACCCGCGGTGCAGCGACCCAGCGGCTCGCTAACGGCACGAATCACGAAGCAGATCGGACGGCCACGGCTCGTCTTCTTCCTCCAGCCAGCGACGTGGCCGAAAAGCGGTGGCGAACGACGTGGCGGCGCTACAGGGCTTCTCTGACCAAGAGCATGCACGCACGGGCATCTACAGGCCCTAAGGACCCTAACGGTGCCGGCGCCGAGGCCAATGGTGGCCGGACGCGGCGGAGCAGCTACGGCGGCGAACCGAAAGCTCGCCGGAGCAATTCAACAGAGGGGGGAGACCTACAGGTCAAGTGCAAGCTCTAGGAGCTAGAGTAGGTTATGGGTGTGCTCACCACGGCGTTGACGGGGAAGGAAGGGGCCCGGGGGCAACCGGCGGCGAAGAGCGGCCCGATGCTCCTCAGCTGAAATTATATGAGGGGAAAAGGTTTAGGGAGTCTCGCGAAGCAATGGGCGAGAGTAATTGAACAACGTCTCACTGGTTCGCCGGATTGATTCGATGCCGCGGACGCTCGGATTTGGTGGAAAACGCGGAAAGCTCGGTTCGGCGGAGCAGAGGGGAATTTATAGGTGTCGCAAAGCACGGGGGACACAGGGCGTGCTTAGGGGCGCAGAGGGGGCAATGTAGCGGCAATAGGGTGGCGCGGGACGCTCGGCGCACTGCAGATTGCGATGCCAGGGCATGGAGCAGCGCGGCGAAGTTACGCACACGCGGCACGGCCATGATGGGGTCAGCGCGCGGCGTGGCCAGCACGGAGATGCAGATCGGCTATAGTGCGCAAGGACGGCCAAGCGGCACGACGGGTAGAGAGAGAGAAGAGGGAGACCGCGAGGGAAGAGAGAGAGAACAGGGAAAAGGGGAAAAGGCTACAGTGATTGGCAACGGGCCCACATGTCGATCACTGGTCAATTTCAAACGCATTTTGAATTTTGGCAAAATTCACGGAATTTCCCAAATTGGGATGTTACAGCACCGGACGCGGACCGCTGACCAGCAGATGCAATCCGACCATGTAGCCCTGGCGTGATTCAAATCGGGTTGTGCCCACGCTCTCCCGTGCGACGCCGTCCAATCAGGCATGAAATGCTCGCCCAAGTCTTCATCTTAAAGCCTGAAATTTAGATCACTCCTTTAGAAATCATGCTGAGATGATGGATTACACCTCGCCTACAAAAAATGACAATCTTGGTTTTAAATCTTCCCTATAAAATGTGGAATTGCTTGCA
Organism: Raddia distichophylla; assembly: GCA_005191435.1. NCBI lineage: Eukaryota > Viridiplantae > Streptophyta > Magnoliopsida > Poales > Poaceae > Raddia > Raddia distichophylla. Next base: position 1,543,698 of record SPJY01034155.1, on the reverse strand, counting down.
AATGCATAGCTCTTGCTTAGCTAAAATTGGAAACTAGGATGGTTGCAACCAAGTAATAGAAAAATTGTTCATTTCGTTTTAGTTGAATCTATACCTTAACTTTTTCTCAATTATGACCTGTTATATTTGAAATTATCTGCTATGATGCACGGACGCGACTAATGAAGAATCAAGTCGATTTACAAATAGTTGCTTTAAGGTGCCTTTGTCTTTTTTGTTTGTTACAGAAAATACCAAATCCGTAGCTGGTGAAGCAGTTGTGTTTATCTTTCATCAGTTGTGTGGGTTGTGTTCGGGTGTGTACTTTATTGAAGCGTCCAAACTCCTATTTTTATATTTTGCAGAACAGAGAAGTTACTGGAGCAATTCTGAAAAGAGCTACTGCTTTGATTCTCGAATGCTTTCTTAGCCGTCATCTGAAGTTACTGGCACCTTTCCCACTGCCCCCTCCTAGCCTTGTCCCTAAGAGCGCCATGAAGATATATCACTTTGATGACTTTGACATCCAAAAGAGTGTGGACGTCATGTTTACTAAGTTTATCTAGTGCTTTTTGCAGCCTATCACTATCGTTATCTTAGAGTGGTTGCATTAAAAGACATTTAAACAATTTGTTTAGTATTGCACACTTGCATTGTAAGCTCTAGGAGAGCACATCTTAATTCACATGGTTGGTCTTGAAGAACCCTGTATTTCAGTATGATTGAACTTGAAGTACTTTGAATATTTGCAAGAACAAATATGCTTTTCATATATGTGATTGTGCTATTACCTGATCGCGGCTATGTATATATATCTATGTAGCTCTCATGGAGGAATTGTGCATTGTAGATAGTGGTACTACAAATAGTATCATGACAGAATCGAAATACTTTTAGTCTATCTCGAAGAATACTGGTTGTATTACCACTATCGCTGGAAGCGACGCTTGCATTGTAGGCTCGATAAGAGCCACTATAATTTTGCCTACGAGAACTGTTAATGAAATAAAAGAGACATTATTATACCCTGAATCCACTCGAACACTCTTGAGTTTTCACGACATCCGTGCTAATGGTTCTCACGTACAAACCATAGAAGAGAGTGGGAATGGATTTTTGTGCATCGCGCAACACAATGGATGTGAGAAGCGAATTCTTGAGAAGTTCGCCTCCTTAGAAACTGGGCTAAACCACAATAGTATTAGAGCACCTGTAGTGTTCACCTCCCTTAAGACGACCTTTAGAAGTTCTGAACTCTTCTCCCTCTAGCATACCAGACTTGGTCACCCTAGTCTTTGAATGATGAGAGAACTTATGAATAACTCCCAAGACCATAGTATCAGTGTCAGAAATTTCCCTAATCATGGAGATTTTGTGTGCACCAGCCATGGTTCACCTAAACGGTAAACGGTAGTCAATCGGTCACCTCCTGTTTAGTGTTTAGACCGTTCACACGGGATTAAATGGTATTTAAACGGTCTAAACGGTTTTGTACTGTAGCGATAAAAATAGTAAAAATACATGATTAAAAATCTAAAAATATGACTTCATTATAGATTTTTACTTTCATACTCAATAACTCACATGAATAATAATTGATAATTCACATAATCACATAGGCACTGATAGATCATAAATGATAATATGGCATTATGGCATGACCGCATGATTATAAGAAATGATCATATGCTTATACTTCATGATGGAGAGATTTAAGTGCTATTCACAGGGCAAAACAAATTGAATTAAGAACCTAACATCTACCTAGATAGCTTCTACTTCTACTCTTACAACATCTAATAATTTGTAGCACGTACAGAAGACTAAGACAAAGAAGCAAATTAGCACACATAGCCTAAACGGTCTCCTAGTCGGGATAAAACACCAATTAAACCGTTCAATAACCGTTCCGTTTAGCCTAATTAAACTGACTTTGACCGTTTTTTGACCGACTAGGCCCACTACCGTTTAATCCACCGACTACCCCCTAAACTGTGCAGTAGGCCACCGACTACCGACTAATCGCCGTTTAAACGGCCGACTAGGCCGTTTAGGCGAACACTGGCACCAGCTGTGCCATCGGGAAATTGTTTACTAGGTTGTCGGTCCTGAAGGTTAGAGATGATGTCCCTGCTTTCCTTGAAAGGATTCAGGGGGACATATGTGGACCCATTCATCTCCTGTCAGGGCCGTTTAGGTAATTTATGATGCTCATTGACGCCTTCTCGAGTACACCACCTCATGTGACCGTCAGGTCATCGAACCTGGTCGCCTGCACACCTCCGGACGCACCAGCATCCTGCTGTCCCCACGAAACGTCAGTCACGTACCCGCCGATACCTGCATCACTGAGGTGAATACACATGAAACCAACACACCTTACCTCACCTACAATTTTAGTTCGACACAAAATTTCATACATCACAATCACTTCGTGACATCACAATTAGGAAGCCCTAACACACCACGTGTCAGCTTAACAAATTCTACCGGACCACGTCTGATCAAACTATTACCTAGCCCATACTCAGCACAATGGTCCGGTTCCCACGGCAATTTCCATAAATGCACCATTTAACGTACTTCAAAACACTTAAATTTCCATCTTGTCACATATATTCATCATCAAACCGGGGTACCCTCCACATGGGTCTCAACACTCCCCCTTGATGAATATATTGACAAACCCTCGAAAAATATTTTGAAGTTTTTGGATTTGTCGAACAAGGCACGTTGGAAATGCCAAATCACACTTGGTGCAAAAGATAGTAACACATGTGCTCAAAATCTCCAAGTCGTGAAAGTGAAAGCTTCACAAGAAATTATCCCCCTTTTTTCAAGAAATGAATGTTGATATCTTTTTCAATTCTCCCTCTTTTGGCAATATAGATATCAAGAAATTTGAGGGAACAAGCACAAAGCATGATGCAAATGCAAATGCAAGTCATAGGGTGCTTTGGAAATTATTCATTTGAACGTGAAGCACATGGTAAATATGTTCCAAGCAAGCAATTTTAGTTTTGTGCTCACAAGTTCAAAAGACGCTTGTAAATCAATTTTTCATACTGGAAGATGTGGCTTAGAAAATCACAATCAAATATCGTGGCATCACAAGGCATAAAGACAGCTTCAATAGAACACCACATACAATCTTTTGAAATCCAAGTAGCTTCAAATCGATAACTCCACTCACTAGCATTTTAATTTTTTTTTATTTTAAAACACTTTTGAATGCATCCACGGGTTTAAAGCGAGCAATTGCTAGCAAGGCACATCCCGAGGATCACCGGAAATGGCCTCCTAGATCACTCTCCTCCTGTGTGTGTTTTGCATTTTTTGATTGAATTTAGGCGGGAGAGCCTCTAACCGAATACAAATGACCGATGGTGCACAGCATTACACTGAAAGAATCACTCGTCTTGGCTATGTAATTTTCTTCCAAGTTCATGCCTCTTGTGTGCAATGAAAAGTCATCTCGTAAAGGATAACCGGTAAAAACTCTCCAAAACTTGAAATTGTATATTTTTATTTTTTCAATTTACAAGAGTTAGATTTGGCCAACAAAAGATTTCACCAAGTTACAAGTATGACTGAAAGAAGATTGCAAACGCCTCAACAAGTAACAATATTCAGAAAGTGAAAATCTCAAGCCACATCAAAGTTTTTAGGGAAAAAAAAGCAATGTCATTTTTGGACTAGGCACCAATTGAACGAGCTAGCACAAGTTGAAATGTGAATAGTCTCGACATCTTGCAAAACCTAAATTCAAAACCGTAATATGCAAAGCTCCGAAAACAAAAAGAAGTCTATATGCTAATGCAAAGTTTCCCGAAAACTCCCCCTTAACAAGTGAGTCAACAGTTTCATCCCAAAAGAATGTGCATTAAAAAAAACAATGAATAAGGAGCCGAAAAATCAAGGAAATGCAACTGGGCAAAACAGAAAGAATTAGGCAAGAACGGAAACCACTCAAGCTCAGTCAAGCTCTCATCTGCCTCCTGCGATTTACAAGGAAAGACAACTCTACACCTCGGTTACTAAAGATATGACACAGACCTGTCTACCCAGAGACTTATAAGATGTTGTGGGATCAACCTAGCCAGAGGAGAGAAGGAAGTCTATTATGCATGATAGCAACCTAAGCACAAGATGAGAGGTTCGTGCCACAGCAAGTCAGAAGTTTAAGTAAAGAGTGCTGATAGCCTACACAATATAACCAAGCCCAAATGCAATGCAGGGAAAGCGAAAAGAATATATTACATATATTACAAGTAGCCCAAGCTCTCCCTGACTATAAGCTAGCCAAGCTCACAACCCCGAGCTCTCCCCAGAGAGCCTCAAATATAGCCTTGTCCAGTGGCTTGGTGAAGATATCAGCCAACTGACGGTCGGTCTCAACAAACTGCAAGACTATGTCACCCTTCTCGACATGGTATCCAATAAAGTGATATCTCAGGTCAATGTTCTTTGTCCTAGAGTGTTGGACTGGGTTTTTGGCAATGTTGATGGCAGAGGTGTTGTCACTGAGAAGTGGTACACTTGCTTGAACCAACCCAAAGTCCTTCAAGGTAGTATAGAGCCAAACAACCTGACTGCAACATGCAGTAGTGACAACGTACTCCGCCTCAGCAGTGGACTGCGTAACACTCGACTGCTTCCGAGAGAACCAAGAGACAAGAGAAGAGCCAAGAAATTGGCTGGTACCAGAAGTGCTCTTTCTATCTATCCTACAGCCAATAAAGTTTACATCTGAGAAGGCTCTGAGAGATAGACAAGAGGTAGCAGAGAACCAAAGGCCAAAGTCTACAGTCGCTCGGAGATAGCGGAAGATCCGCTTCACCACCTGAAGGTGAGACACTCTAGGTGAGGCCTGAAAGCGGGCACAAAGACAAACAGTGAACTGGATACCCGCCTCGGAAGAGGTGAGATAAAGCAGGGAGCCCATCATGCTACGATACTCCTTCTGGTCAACTGGCTCACCATTCTCATCGGGCCCTAAGGCACAAGTAGTTGCCATCGGAGCAGAGACCGGCTTGCTATCTGACATGGAAAACCTACTAATCAGGTTTTTTGTGTACTTACTCTGTGAAGGAAGGTCCTCTCTGGTGATTGCTTGAACTGAAAGCCGAGAAAGAAGTTAAGCTCCTCCATAATGCTCATCTAAAATTTCAAGCTCATCACCTCTGAGAACTCAGAAACAAGAGCAGAGGATGAACCACCAAAGATAATGTCATCGACATACACTTGCACCAGAAGGAAATTAGAGCCAACCCTACGGGTAAACAAGGTTTGGTTTACCTTACCCATTAGGAACCCATTGCTTACCAGGTAGGTTTTAAGCCTCTCATACCAGGCCCTAGGTGCTTACTTTAGCCCATATAAAGCCTTATCAAGCTTATATACATGATTAGGATATCTTGAATTCTCAAACCCAGAAGGTTACTTCACATACACTTCCTCCTTAATATAGCCATTCAGGAAAGCACTACGGACATCCATTTGATACAGCTTGAACCCATTGGATGTCATAAATGCCGCTAAGATCCTGATGGAATCATGTCTAGCCACAGGAGCGTATGTCTCATCGAAGTCTATCCCATCGATCTGAGTGTAACCTTGAGCAACCAATCTAGCCTTGTTTTCTAACCACTACCCCATCCTCACTTTGCTTGTTCTTGAACACCCATTTAGTACCTACTACATTATGTCATTTAGGGTGTTCGACAAGCTACCACACTTTGCTCCTCTGAAAGTTCTCTAACTCTTCGTGCATCGCATTCACCCAATCATGATTAGAAAGTATATGGGTGACGTCTTTCGGTTCAAACGAAGCAACAAAAGCAGCAGATAAACAAATGTGAGAAAGCCCAGACTTCGATCGAGTTAGCATCCTCTCGCTCAAACCATCGATCATCTGTGCAGGGGATGGACTTTCTGGATGCATCGAGGAACCTTAGAAATGGCCTCTATCTCGGGAGCAGGAGAGATAGGATCAGAGCCACCGGTCGAATCATATTCTATAGGTGAGAACCTAGAAGCACAAGGTGAGAGCTGAGTAGAATCAGAAGGTAAGGGGTAAGACTGAGCAACAGCACTGAAAACTGGAGGCGCCACCGATGGAGCTCAGTCATGATCGGTTTCTAAAGAACCGTCATCTTCAATGACCTTCTCCTCAACAAAGATTGGTTCAAAAGACAAGTCTAAATCTGAGATATCTGGCCTTGCCCCCGGCATAGCCTCATCAAAGATCACCTCGCAAGTCTCAAGAACTCTCTGCCTCTCACTATCCCAGATGCGGTAATTCACCGCAGAAGCTGTATACCCAAGAAAAATGCCATCTGAAGATCGAGATTCAAATTTGTCTAAATTTCTAGACTTCAGAATAAAGCACTTGCATCCAAACACCGTGAAATGTGAAACACTTGCCTTACGCCCATATCGAAGTTCATAGGATGTGCGATGCAACTTGGACCTCAAAAACACCCTGTTTGAAACATAGCAAGCTGTTGAAACAGTCTTAGCCCAGAAATACCTAGGAGTAGAATATTCGTCAAATACAGTCCTAGCCATCTTTAACAAAGTGCGATTCTTTCTCTCCACAACACCATTTTGTTGTGCGACATGCGGAGAAGAGAATTGATGCTCAACACCAGAATTAGAACAGAAGGTTTCAAATTGTGCATTCTTGAACTCAGTGCCATTGTTTGAACGGATTGCACAAAGCGCTCCTCGGAACTCAAGAGAAAGCTTACGAAACAAGGAAAAAAATGACCAAATGTTTCGTCCTTGTGCACCATGAAATAGACCCAAGAGTATCGAGAATAGTCATCGACAACAACGAGCACATACGACTTGCCACCCACAGACAACACACAGGAGGGACCAACAGTGTCCGTGTGAAGCAATTGTCCATGTGCATCAGTCATCACGAGGGTGACTGGTGGGTGAGTAGCGGCTACCATCTTCCCATGCCGGCAAGGAGCACACACTATATCGTTCGCCATCTTGAGTTTGGACAAATCACAAATCAGATCCTGGTTGCTAACTCTGGTCAAGTGATCAAAACCAATGTGACCCAATTTTCTATGCCAGAAGGAGGTGTCACGGGTGACGGCGTGTTCACCGCTCAACCACCGCGGATCACACCCCTGGTCAGATTTCTATCCTGCTAGCCTATCGGCCAAGCTCAGTTCGATTGAGCACGGAGCGCAGCAAGGAGCAACACACGGGGATTACCCAGGTTCGGACCCCCTTGCGGGTAATAGTCCTACTCCTGCTGAGCCTTAGCTCTCTTGTTGGTTTGGTTGAATGTAATGTGTTTACAGAGTGTTTCGAATGCACGCACGCTAGTGCAATGTAACGTATCGTACCCTCTCCTCTCTCTCTCTCCACCCCTTTTATACAAGCTTTGAACTGGCGGAGAGAGCCGAGGGGGTAGGCAGTACAGTACCCTTGGTACAGTAACAAGACACGACAGGAGAGACGAAAACGTGCTGCTACCGCGTCGCGCGGCGCCGCCCTCGCGTGCTTCGCAAGTGGCCACTGACCCGCACAGTCACACCAGTGAGGCTGCGGGTGGGGCCCAGTCTGCTCCTCCTGACGCGGGCGGCCATCTCAAGCAAACCTTCTCTCTGCCGGTCAATTCTTCTGCGCCACAGTGACAGCCGCTCAGACTGGCAGGGGTCACTGTAGCGGTAATCATATCTTCAGCTGTCTATCCGCGCGTGATGTCGCATTAAATGCGCTCGTCCTTCGCAGCAGGGGGAGCCTTCAACCAGAAGACTCCTTTCGGGATGTTCCCTGCCACACGGGCCCCACCCGACGCGCGGGGCCCTCGCCTGGTCTTCAGAGGGGGCTCGCCCATGCGCCCGCCTGGCGCGTGGGGCCCTCGCCTCGTCTTCAGAGGGGGCTCGCCCATGCGCCCGCCTGGCGCGTGGGGCCCGCTTGATACGCCGTGGGGCTCGCCCACACGCTGGGGTCTGATCGCCCGCCTGACGTGTGGGGCCCGCTTGATACGCCGTCGGGCTCGCCCACACGCTGGGGTCTGATCGCCCGCCTGACGTGTGGGGCCCTCGCCCGGCGCCCTGAGGGGTTCGCCCACGCGCTGGGGCCTTGCTCGCTCGCCTGACGCGTGGGGCCCGCTTGATCTTCTCAGGACTCTTTGTACCCCGGTATTTATTACACCATCAACGGGACTCTAAAGCAATCAAGCAATGAGAAGAGCCAACTGAAGATCGGAAATCAACACGAAAGACTCTCCCAAATCTGTGAATATCGCAAACAAAACTCACAGAAGAATCAAGAATGCAACTTTCATTCTGCTTAAAACGAATATAAAAACTCTCATCAATCAGCTGAGAAACTGAAAGAAAATTATAGCGAAGCTTGCTGACAAGGACCACATCCTTAAGTACAACCTAGTCACTAACCTGAATAAAGCCTCGAGCGAGCACACGACCTGACGAAGCATCCCAAAGGTGATTTTCTCACCCTGAGGCTCATGGACCAAGGAGGAGAACCATTGAGTTTCCGGTCATGTGGTGACAACACCCGAAATCGATGATCCACATGTCCCCATCCTAGCCCAACGCGCCTGAGTCAACGAGTGAAGAAACATGGCTCGGCATTGAGAAATGCCAGTGCATCTTTTAGCACCCAAAACTGAGTCACACAACCATACCGAACAGGCTCTACTCGGGCTTGGCCATCCCTTCTAGTAGGGAAATGTCTTGACGCTGGATTAGGAGCAACCTGCCGTTGAGCTGAGGTGGGTGCATCCCGTCAGCGCTTCCTACCCTTCTTGCCATTCCTCCACCATGGAGTTGGCATCTCATGTCGTGGACACTCACCTCTATAACCTAGAGGAGGTACGTCCTGAGGACGATGCTGTTCACGCCCCAGACCGGCAACAGGATGAACAACAGAAGGCTGTGTTCAAAGTCCTGACCGTCTAATCATCTTTCTAGTCTGAAGAAGAACGAACCTATGTGCAGGTTTCTTAGGAGATCCTTGAATTCTAGCCTATTTTCTACGCTCCTCACGTGCTTCCCTAGCACGGCGGAAGTAGTTCTGCTCAATGTGTCCTATCCTATTGCCGAAGGTGCAAACTACTCCGCTACCATTTCCAAGGGCAGAAGTGGTAAGAGGAACACTCTTCATAGGTGGACATTGTGGAGATTTCTTATGAGACTGAACATACTGTATGGTAGGACTTTCCCTAACCATCCCTGCGGACCTGAAAATAGTAGTCTCAGGAACACTGTCCCTAAGAACAATTGTCTGCCCGTTCTCATCCCTTCCAAGCACTATAGGTGGGTGTCTCTTGATGTGCTCTAGCCAATTGTAACATAGATCTCTACCCCTCGATATCTTGCTTTTGTCAAGTATCAAGTTCAGCTTCCGTTTGCCCCCAACAAACTTCTCAAGAGTGCTTATGAGGTACTCGCACTCCTAATGGAGTTGGCGACTAAAACCGCAAGAAGAGGAAGAGTCCGAAGAGTCATAGCTATTAGTTGTACCCTTTCCCAAGGCTTAGCGACACTTCTCACCTAGGATCTTAACTTTCCACTTGAGAGCTTGATAGGAAAGGCATTCAGCATTTTGGGAATGGGTCAACCTACCCTCAAATCTATCACTCATGTCCTGGTAGATCCTACCCATATCCCCATCAAACTCAAGACATCGATCACACACAGAAGCATCAAGAACAGTATCATTAAGCTCAGAAATCTTAGCTTGCAAGTTCAAATTCTCAAGCTTCAACAGTGTGTAATCATGACATGTAGAATCAAGTGAGTGGAAGCTACAACTCTTATCTGAGCTAACTGGGTCCTTAGGTGGACCATGATCTCTACAGCCTGCAACTGGATTGATTGGTTCCTTAGATGAGTCTACAGGGGGATCAGGACAAAGCATGCTAGGGTTCATTAAGGAGACAGACTCTAGATCAGAAGTGACAAGGAAAAAATTCTTCCTAGTATCATCTAGTTCTGCTGCAAGCTTAACATTAACTTCCCTAAATTTTTCATTCAAATCAAGCACCCTATCATGAGTTGTCCTTAATTCATTGAAATCAGTCATGACACTATCAAACTCTAACCACCCATCAGAGTCAACAGGCTTGGGAACAATTCTATATTTTTTATTTTCTAGTTGGATAGTGACATTCTTAAAATGCATTTTCAGTTCATCCAATTCTAGAGTGAGCTTCCCACAATCAAAGCAAGCAGCATGTTTAACATTTTTTAGTTGAACTTTAAGGGCATTTTTCTTGGCCAAAACCCTAGTGTACTTGTCATGAATTTTAACAAATGGTTCCAAGAGTTCAGAATAGGACGGACCTTGTTCATCAGTTACCTCATCGTTGTCGGTGTGGTAGATGTCTGAGTCGTTGCCGCCACTGTTGCCGAGTGCCGTGAAGCACATGCCGGTGTAGTCGACGTTGTCGTTCTCTGACGGCTCATCCTCACCATCATCCGAGTGTCCATCCTCCCTGTTGGAGATGACGACTTCTAGCAGAGCGGCTAGCACCTTCTCGACCATGCGGCGTCCCTTCTTCAGCTGCTTAGGTGGCTTCTTCTTGTCACCTCCACGGGCCTTAATATTGCGGTTCTTGTTGATATAGGCGTTCTGTGCTGGCGCGACATAGTCGTTTCGCTCCTCTCCTCTAGACTTTGGACAATCACGCTTCATGTGGTTGAGACCACCACATCCGAAGCACCTCATGATGCCTCTCCTCCGATCGGCCACTCGCATGTAAGCATGTAAGAACTTCCAGGCCAACAAGACCAGCTGCTCCTCATGAATCTTGTCCATCTGATCATTGCACAGCTCACAGAGGGCAGAGAAGGAGAAACCGGCAACATCAGAAGAACCACAACCAGAGGGGTCAGCTATCAAGGCAGTGGATGAGGAACTCGGCTCTTTCGAGAGATGCTCAAGTTCGTGCGTCTTAAGACTACCATAGAGCGCTTCCAAGGTCAGCATCGAGAGATCGGCTACCTGTCGGATTGCGATCACCTTGACATCCCAGACCTTAAGATCCAAAGCAGAGAGAAGTGCTTGGCGATCTCCGAATTGGTATATTTGATTTCAACCGAATGGAGATCGGCAAAAATCTTGGTGAAGCGGGAGAAACATGAGTCAAACGTTTCACCCGGCTTCTGAGTAAATCGATTGTATTCTCTTTTGTGTTGGTCTTGTCACACCACCTTAACCTGAGCCGTCCCCTCATGGTAAGCTTGGAGGGTCGTCTTGATTTTGTGGGCTATGGTGATGTCCGACACCTGCTCATACTCCCCTCGGCTAACGCCTTGAATCAGAAAATTTTGAGCTTTTGCTTTAAGCTCCACATTGGCTTGATTCACGGCCGTCACCTCCTTGGGAAACTCATATGGGTCCTTGATTTTAAGCCAAACATTGTAGCCCTGAGTCATCTCATATGTCTGCATCCTAGCCTTCCAATAGGAAAAATCGGCTCCAGAGAACACAATGGTTTGGCGGAATACTTGTCCGCCATAGCTCAAATAGAAATAAGGATTGGCTTCAAAATCGGTCAAGATTTGCAAAGAAGCACCAAACCAAATGCTCTGATACCAGTTGAAGACCCGACCTAGGCGGCAAGAGGGGGTGAATAGACACCACAAATTTTCGACGCTACCGTTTTCACCAAACCCGAACAACTTGACAATTATGTGTACCCATAGCATGCATGACAAAGAGTCATGGAATATGTGGAAATTTTTCCATTCACAATCCTGGTTGTCAAGTGTCCAAAAGAGAGGAATCAATTCAAAACTTGATTTAGGAAAGAAGAACAATTCAAATGATCAAATCCAGTTTTAGAAAAGCAAAAGCAGATTCTTTAGAATTTGTTCTCACTTGTAACAGTGAGAAGTGGCTTTCTGTTGCTCCAACAATTATGGGAATTTTTCTCCCAATGAAATCATGGGTCGTGAAGCATTCCACCAAAAATCTCCTCAAAACTCCTTATGGAAAAAATATGAAAAATCGAACACCATGAGCTATAAAGAACTTCGAGCAGAAAGTTTGGGGCTCGGTTTTCACCTCATAGCTCCCAAATGGAGAATCCAGTGGACTTAAAAATTTTACCACATATGGGTATATGAATCACGCATCGTTTCTAATTGGAATCATTCAAAAATGAGTTTTCTAGATTTATCTAAAAATCTTTTACTGACTAATACGCGGATGAAAGTTTCTGGACAGATTAGCAACAAGTTAAAAACTTGATCTCTTGCCGCTCATATGGTTGTAAAGTGTGTATCAAATCATATTAGCAACCTCAATGCATCATACACCAGCAATAACCAATAAGAAATCTTCCATGTCCTTGTCAAAACAAGAGCTCCAAAAAGGAAAATAAAAACAAGAAGAAATAGGAGCAAATCACAAAGTATTCATGGAGAAGAATGATTTCATTGCATAGAAGTTGGGGGATTACAAACCACAATCCATGTGGTTACAAGCACTCTAAGCGCTACTAAAAACAAATCCAACTCACCCTCTCTATTTCTGAAATTTTTAGCTCTAAGGAGGTGAGAAGGAGGTGCTCCCCTCCCCCTCTATTTATAGCCCAAGGGTGAGATGCCCTAAACCCTAGAGCTCATCCCCACCCTTCATTATAGGATAAGTGGTGTACAACTCACACACTACAAAACACACTCCTGAGAGGGAATATTCTCCACATATTTCTTCGGAAAATATCTTCGCAGCTTCCTCGGTCGCCAGCCCAAGCCTGGGCTCACCAGCCATATCAACTTCGTCATTATGTTACCGACACCGCAGCCTCCAACTGCCTCAGATTCCTTGCCATGGCTAATCTTCTCGAGTACAACACCTCATGTGACCGCTAGGTTATCGAACCCGGTCACCAGCACGCCTCCAGACACACCAGCCGTCAGCTGTCCCCGCGAAACATCAGGCACGTACCCGCCGATACCTGCATCACTTAGGTGAACACACACGAAACTAACACGCCTTATCTCACCTGCAAGGTTAGTTCATCACAAAATTTCCAACATCATAATCCCTTCGTGACATCACAATTTGGAAGCCCTAACACACCACGTGTCAGCTTAACAAATTCCATCGGACCACGTCCCATCAAACTATTACCTAGCCCAAACTCAGCACAATGGTCCGTTTCCAATTTCACGGCAATTTCCACAAATGTACCATTTAACATACATCAAAACACTTAAAATTCCATCTTGTCACATATATTCATCATCAAACCGGGGTACCCTCCACATGGGTCTCAACAGATGTTGTCCACACAAATTTGCACAAGGGGGAAATCTTCACCATGCCTTTGAATGAAAAGAGTCCTATCTATTTTACCCATCACAAAGCGATTTTCAACTAAAAAGGTTCTTAGTATATTATAATAGGCCCTAGGAGCTTGTTTTAGACCATACAATGCTTTTTTAAAGTCTATATGCATGATTAGGAAATTTTGTGCTCTCAAAACAAGGAGGCTGCTTGACATATATTTCCTCATTAGTTGCCCCATTCAAGAAGGCAATTTTGACATCCATTTGGTACAATGTGAAACCCATGGCTGCAGCAAATACAACCAAAATTCTAATAGCATCATGTCTAGCAACAGGAGAAAATGTCTCATCATAGTCTAGACCTTCAACTTGAAAATAACTTTGAGCAACAAGTCTAGCTTTGTTTCTCTCAAACTTTTGTAACTCCTCCTGCATAGCATTTATTCATGAACTATCAATTAATGCATAAGACACATCCTTAGGCTCAAAATCAGTAACAAATGTAGGATGTTAGCAAGTTCAAAGAGAGTTGACTTGGAGCATCTAACACACTCATGTAGATTTCCAATGACTAGCTCTGCAGGATGTCTTCGAGCAAGATGTCTCGGGAGAGTTGGCGCTTATTCTAGGGTGACCTCTACCTCTTGAGATGAGGAGGTAGGAGCAGAGTCCCCTAGATTTGGATTTGCTTCCTATTCATCTTGGCAGGGTGACATTTGAGGAGTAAAAACAGTTTGTGAAGCTGGAGCGTCCATTTGCACAGGTGGAGTTGGTTCTTTAAGATCACCACTCTCATAAGGTTCATCTTCCAGTGACTCTTCAATAAATATCTTTTTTGAATGTACCTGTGAACCTAAAACATCGGGTCTAGAGCAAGGGCTAGCCTCATCAAAGGTGACATGACAAGTTTCCATTATCTTGTTAATTTTCAAATTAAGCATAGGATAACCCAAGAACATGTCATCATGACACCTAGACTCAAACTTATCTAAATTTCCATGCATGAGGATAAAACATTTGCACCCAAACACTTTTATGCGACATACAATTGGATTTCTACCAAATCTATGCTCGTAGGAAGTTTACCCAATTTTGGACCGAAGATAGACCCTATTGGAAATATGACAATAAATGCTCAATGCCTCGGCCCAAAACTTCCTAGAAGTGCTATACCCATCAATCATGGTTATAGCCATCACAATAAGAGTCTTATTGTTTCTCTCAGTAACTCCATTGTGCTGAGGGGCTTTTGGTGAGGAAAACCGATGCTCGATGCCCCGCTCATCACAAAATGAAGCAAAGAATGAGTTCTTGAACTCTGTGCCATTGTTAGACCTAATTGCTCTCAACTCACCTAGTAACTTGGCTAGTTGCAGAAAACATTAAAAAGGTCTCTTCCTTAGAAGCTAAGAAGAAAACCCAAGAATATCAAGAATAATCGCCGACAATCACTAGCACATAGGACTTGCCATGAACAAACTAAATTCTAGAAGGTTCTAAGGTATCCATGTGAAGTAATTGCCCAGGCCTTGTAGTCATAACAGATGTGATGGATGAATGAGAAGCTCTAACCATCTTGCCATGTCTAAAAGGAGCACACACTAAATCCTTACACATCTTAAGCTTGGGTAATTCTCTCACAAGATCTATGCCACTCAATTTGGACAAAAGATCAAAACCCATGTGACCGAGCCTGCGATATCAAAATAAAAGCTCTCTAGACTCAGAAGCCATCAAGGAATGAAACCCAGAAGACTCAGAAGAGTCCAAAACAACTTTGAAATGCCCCCAACACGCTCAATCCTAAACACAAGATTCTTAGACGCATTCAGCACCTTGCTATCCCCACGCCTAAACAGAACATCATACCTGTCATACAACAATTGGGACACAGAAAGCAAGCTGTACTTCAAAGAGCTTAGCAAGGCAACATTTATGAGTTCATTGTGATCGTTTACCTTAATAGTGCCTGTTTCAATTACTCTACCAGTCTTAGCATCTCCAAAGGTGAATCTCCCTTTGCCAGTTGCCTTGGTTAAGGAGGAGAACCATCTAGAGTATCTAGTCATGTGACGTGAACACCCAGAGTCAACGATCCATGTGTTCTCCTTCCTAACCATGTTTGCCTACATCATGGCAGAGCGAGAAGTCGAGACCTCAGTACTGGGTTTCTCGCCGCTCACAGGCCTCATGCCGGAGCCGCCTTGCTGACCACCTCCTGACCGCGCATTAGTCGTCGCCTCGCTGCGAGTATCCCCACGCGAGCCATCACCACGCCTTGAACAGGCCCCGTCCTAGGCCTTGTTTGTTTCAATGTTGTGTAAAGTTGATATTAACAGTATTAAAAATTGAGATTCCTAAAAAAAGGTCCAATAATTCTTAAAAATTAAATAAAAAAGTTTTACAATCTTGAGAAGAACTACAAAAAGCTATAAAAAATCATTACAAATTACTACAACATGTAGGCTATATAAAAATAACAAAACTTGCTACAGTAAAACTAAACTCAACTTTAAGTTGAAACAAACAAGGCCAAGAGAGAATGCAGATCCAAGAGGAGAGAGAAGAGGGAGCTAAGAGGGGAAGAAAGAAAGAAGGTAGAAGAAGAAATGTGGGAGAGAGCATGGCATGTGGACCAGCTGAGATGGAATTTTGTTCTTTTGAATCTTATGCCATATGCAATGACAAAGAGGTGAATTGTCCTAAGTGTATAGCCAAGTGGCGAAACCACCTGCGAAACCGTCCACAGTGGGTTATTTGCTCTTGTTTCATGTTTTTTTAGTAGAATGTCTGGTTTCATAATTCATGGGTAATGTAGATGAAACACGATGGTTCAGGATATAAAATATAGTTTTTCCATTATTTTTATACGAGCGAAACGTTATAGCACTTTATATTAATTTTTGTATGTTTTTAGTAGTTTTTTGTAAGCTACCAAAACCATTTTTGGCGTATTTTTGCTCTTCTCATGACGCTTTATCGAGGATCCACAATTTTTTTGATTATAATCTACCATTGGTTTCAATCGAAACAGAACAATGTGTTGGAGCTAGACCTAATCACGGGAAGCCAGACCCGGCAACCAGGCTCGAACCCGGCCTAGCTGGTGCATCGGGCTGGGCTCGGGCCTCAATCCAAAGCCCGGTCATCGGGCCGAGCCGGGCCCGAGCTTTTTTGCGATTTAAGTCGTGGCCGGGCCGTCGGGCTTCGGGCCAGGCTCGGGCCTAGTTTTTTGGCCCGATGCACTTGGTCGGGCAGGGCTCGGGCTTGGTCCTGCGGGACCGGGCTTTTCCAAGCCCGGTCCGAAGCCTAGCCCGGCCCGACGTTTGATCAGGTCTAGTTGGAGCATGTTTAATGGTAGTACCCATTTGATGCTTATTTCTAACACCAAAACTGTAATGATAATGTATGGATTAGAATATATATAAGGAACAAAAATATAGAGAAAATTATCGTATACTTGAAAAGTGGATAAATAAAGATGTAATAGTCTGTTAAATGGGTGTTCCATTAAAGACGCCATATGGCATAGATTTTGTGTTTGAAAGGGTCAGGAGGATTGTTACCCTATGTTTTCTTCCCTGTATATATTTTTTATTTCTATATGACGAACTCTCTTTATTACTTAATAGATTAGGCAAAGCATTGCCTGTGTTTTGAAAAAGAAAAAGAAACGTACTATCCGTCCTATGAACTCCCCAGCCCCCCTTTAGCTATGCCTCTATGCCCGAATAGTTCCGGTTGCAGTTGGTCATTCTTGCGTTTGTATCGGTGTATGTTGGGATTCTCGACGGGGTTGCTGGTCCTCAATCATATACATTTATTTTTAAATTTAATTTTATATCCATTTATATGGTTTTTAATTATTGTCCATCTAATTTATCTCATTTAATTTAATATGTGCAGAGATGACAAGAAATATAAAAAAGGTGATTAAAAAAGTTAGGATGGTCTTTGGGAAGGGGAGGCAAGAGGAGCGTAGGAGAGCCCAGCACACCCTAGGAGGAGGTGGAGCCCACCAAGGTGGAGGTCACCGATGACTCTGAGGAGGTGGTGGCCACATCCACCGATGCCTAGGAGGAGGTGGAGGCCACCGACTCCCAAGAGTTGGTCGTGGCGAACACCAAGACTTTGAGGAGGGGGCGGGAAAGGAGAGGGAGGAGGCGTAGGAGAACGACTCCCAGGGGGGAGGATGCCGACGATGAGCAAATCTAGGGTTGTTGGGCTCAGGCGCTAAAGGAGGGGAGTGTGGAGGGGGACTAGGACTAGGAGCCGTGCGAGTCCTCTAGAGGCGAGTCAGGTTGTTACCTTGAGCTCCTCGAAGACAGAGAAGTCGGGACCTTGCTAATCCAATTGACAGGATATAGGTATAGCTTTCTACTGGGTAGAGGTAGTGCTACAACTTCTCGATGTTATTTATTAACAATCACAAACTTGCTAACCAATTGGTCTAAATTATATGTGCAGGGCTTGGTTTGCCCTAACAAGTGTCCGCAAGTATCGGGCCACTTGTTAGGTGTGCTACTTGTCGGTGTAATAAATACCGGGGTATAAAGAGTCCTGGAGAAGCGCTTGTCAGGTGGGGCCCGCATGGCAGGGAGTGTCCCAAAAGGAGTCTTCTGGGCGAAGGCTTCCCCTGCTGTGAAGGACGAGCGCATTCAATGCGACACTACGCGCGGATAGACAGATGAAGAGATGATTACCGCCACAGTGACCTCTGCGGCTTTGTCCAACTGTCACTGTGGCGCAGCGGAATTGATCGGCAGTGAGAGAGTTCGCCATCATCAGGCTCGCCGCCCGCGTCAGAAGGAGCAAGCTGGGTCCCGCCCGCAGTCTCACCGGCGTATCTGTGCGGGTCAGAGGCCACTTGCGAGGCACGCGAGGGCAGCGCCATACGGCACAGTGGCAGCACGTTTTCGCCTCTCCTGTCCCGTCCCTTTTGTCTTATCAGTGTACTACGGGTACTGTGCTGCCTACCCGTCGGCTCTCTTCGCCCGTTCGAAAGCTTGTATAAAAGGGGCAGAGAGAGAAGAGAGAGGGGTTCCGAGACATTCTGTAATCGCATTCCACACAACCACAACACGAAAAGAGCTAAGATTCGGCAGGAGTAGGACTATTACCCGCAGGGGGGTCCGAACCTGGGTAATCGCTGCGTGTCGCTCCTTGCCGCGTTCGACGCTCGAATCGAACTGAGCTTGGGCTGGTCGGCTAGCAGTATAGAAATCTGACGGGGGTGTGATTCGCCGTGGTTAAGCGACAGGATAGAAATCTGATAGGGGTGTGATTCACCGTGGTTGGGTGAAAAACACGCCGTCAACAAGTTTTCCATTTGAGTAACGTATGAATTTATAAAAAAAAAATTTCGTCGCTGCCAGCTTTCGAGCCGACGGCACCGTCCTCGGTAATTAACCATTTTAGAGGTCTTATGTTACTCGGATGAATTTGCGTTGAACACGAAAGTTGTAGATAAGTTCGAGACCCATCTTTTCTATGTAGACAACCTTTTCATTTGAGTAACGTATGAATTTCTAAAAAATCATTTTGCCTGCTGTTTTGTTACCCGTGCAGTGCTCGGGCTGGCCCGGCCCGAAGCAGGCCCGCCGTGCTTTCGGGGTTGTCTAACAGTACTCTTCATCAAACGGTTCCACGCCTTCTCTTTTTTTCCTTTCTTTTGTCTCCAGCCCATGCCTTAACTCCAGCCAACCTAGGAGGTGCTGGGTTCGAATCCTAGCCCCACAACGCATTGCTTATCTTTTTTTTCCCTTTTCTCTATTCCTTCTCTTCTTTTTTTTTCCCTTTCTTCCCCAAGCCAAGGCAGCACACAACGGCTGCTTGGTCTCCAGCGCATGCTTTACTGCCAGCCACCTTGGAGGTGGGGGGTTCAAAACCGAGCCACCCGAAGTCACCTTTTTTTCCCCATATTTTCGTTTTTACATATTTCTTCCAGCACTTTTTCTAGATTTTTGTTTTTACATTTCTTTCAGCACAAAAAAAACTTTCAAAACAGAAGAAAATAATAAAAGGGCATAGTATGATGGTAATGGTACACAAAATAACTATTCATTTCTAGGCAGCCTACGGTTTAATTCAAAAATGAATTAAAAAAAATTATCATTCGCTTTTGTTCTACATTCTTTGCGGCGAACTAAAAAATCTAAAAAACAAACCTTACCAAAATAAAACCATCCTTTTAGACCAAGAGTCTTTTGTTGTCACTTTATTCTTACTATATATACACACAATATATTGTACCATACGCATTAGTACAAATATGTGAAATAAGAGTATGTGCAATATATTTTTATTGGTTTTATGTCCCGCGCAACGCGCGGGGTAGTAAACTAATTAACTAGGATATGTAGAATGCCAGCTGGGATGCAATGGGAGTGCCCAGAAAGTTAAACTTCAATAGTTCAATGTATCAATGATCAGTATCTAGTAAGAACATGACTAATGATCATTACATTCATACTTGGTGTCTTTCTTTGATAAATTATTGCGATCTAATTAAATCTATGTAGCAGATCGTGTTTAGGTGCTAACGAGCTAAACACATGCGTGCATTTTTCAGACGTGTCCAGTGCTTCTAACTACTGCTGTTCTTTTCTGTACGTACCTGAACCTAAGCGGCCGATCCTACAGCATCCGGAGTGTATAAGTTGTACTTGCGCAGCAAAAAAGCTCTGCATGGTCTAATGGAGGAGGTGAGAAGCAGAGCTGGAAAGCCCACTCCATTACCGGCTCCCTCAAACTGCTTAATAATAATACTACAGCATTATCATACTGTTATCACATCAACTTCATCATCAGTTCATCATTCCATTGCATGTTTGCATCCTATATAAACCAAACCATCCCTCTCAGTTCCTCAAACCAATCAACCAAGGCAGCAACGTACTTAACACAAGTGATCATCAGCTGGTGTCAGTGCCGGCATCTAGCACGCTCTCGCGTCCGAGCTAGTGAAGTACTCCCTCCGTTTCACTTTTAGGGCCTGTTCGATAGCTCGTTCCGCGCTGGTTTGTTGCGTTTTAGTTAACCAGGATCCAACCACTCGCTGCACTCGCATTCAATGCCCAGCACACGCACTCGCTGCCCAGTTCACAGTCAACAAAAACTGAACGCAACCGGACATAACGACGTATCGAAGAGGGCTTTAGTTATCTAAAAAGTTGGAGAGGTCAACTCCAGTACGCCAGTTGGGTGCCACGTCCAGCTTCTACCGTGCTACTGTTAATGGAACAGTTCCACGGCCGTGTACGGTAGCCACCCAGCCCCTCCAGGCTCCTATGTTGGGCAGGGCGGCTACCCTATGCAGACGGCACCACTGGAGACCTACGGGACCCAGCCGGCC
Source organism: Raddia distichophylla (assembly GCA_005191435.1). Lineage (NCBI taxonomy): Eukaryota > Viridiplantae > Streptophyta > Magnoliopsida > Poales > Poaceae > Raddia > Raddia distichophylla. The sequence goes on along the minus strand of SPJY01034155.1, from coordinate 1,523,070 downwards.
TACGTCCCCACGCCCAACTACCCGAACGTTGAGCGTCCCTGGTTTCGTGATCCAGTGGTAAGTCTTATATGCAAAATCAATACACTATCGCATAGTACATATATGTAACTTACTAATTGAAAAATCTCGAAGGGTTCGGGTTCTGCGATGTCTACGCCTCCGTCCTTTATGCCACCTCCTCAGGACGACGCGCAGCGCCTCGGCGCGCCGCGGGCGCGCCAAAGCAGCTAGTCCTATATAAACCAAACCATCCCTCTCAGTTCCTCAAACCAATCAACCAAGGCAACAACTTAACACAAGTGATCATCAGCTGGTGTTAGTGCCGGCATCTAGCACGCTCTTGCGGCTGAGCTAGTGAAGTACTCCCTCTGTTTCACGTTCTAGTTCTACTTATCTATAAAGTTGGAGAGGTCAACTCCAGTACGCCAGTTGGGTGCCACGTCCATCTTCTACCGTGCTACTGTTAATGGAACAGTTCCACGCCTTCCTTTTTTTTTTGTATCTTCCCCAGGTTTACACAGCGTTTGGGACTTGCTCACTTGGTCCCTAGACCATGCCACCTGAGAAACTAATAAAGAAATCAGCATACCCTATACAGCTGCTGATCTCACCAATCGCCTAGTTATCTATAAAGTTGGAGAGGTCAACTCCAGTACGCCAGTTGGATGCCACGTCCAGCTTCTACCGTGCTACTGTTCATGGAACAGTTCCACGCCTTCTCTTCATTTTTTTTTTGTTTCTTCCCCATGTTTACACAGTGTTTGGGACTTGCTCACTTGGTCTCTAGGCCATGCCACCTGAGAGACTAATAAAGAAATCAGCATACCCTATACAGCCGCTGATCTCACCAATCGCCATTACGAAATGGACCCATCATCACTGACCAGTAAACCACCACAAAACCTACGCCGAGCCCCAATCACCGCTGAATTCCGTTGATCACATATTCACAGATTTTTCGTTCTGCACTTTTGGTGATTGTGCAGTCGATCTCGTCGCTGATAGTTGCTTATTATTTTTTTATGTTATATATTGTGTTAATTATTTTCCCTTGCAGATTTTCTTATTCTTATGAGGTGTCCGTATTATCATGCATCATACTTCAAATATTCAACTTTTATATGAGATATTAGCGACCATAATTTCAATAAAATAACTATTATCAAATTTTGTGAGCATATGCAATTGTTATAAATTTCGTGAGCATATGCAATTGTTTGATATTTGTTCTTTCGTGCAACGTAGCTATGCCTAGGCTCCTATAAAATCCTGGCTCCACCACTACATAGTATGATGGTAAGGATACACAAAACACACAATACGTTGTACCATATGCATTTGTATGAATATGTGGAATGAGAGTATGTGCATTATCCTTTTATTAGCTTTATGTCCCGTGCAACGCGCGGGGTGCTAAACTAGTTTCAATGTATTCGTGTGCAATTTGTGATGGTTGATCGATATTACGAATAATTTTAGCAATTCTATGCAAAACTTTTATTTTTCTCAATTTGGTCTGATAAATACGATATATCATATATCATGTTTTACCCCTGACCTCCAGTAATTATATTTACCAAAAATGAAAGCATAACTGGAATACAAATTAGTTCCACTCTATCCCATCGGCTCACCTAGCTAGCTTGTGCTTTCTCAGTGTGATCACCTCCTAGACCATTGGCCTCCGCTATGCCTGGGTGTCCTAGAAAATAGTTTCCAAAAATTAAGATAGTAGTTTTGATATTTTAATTTGCATTTTTAAAAATAATTTGAACCATTTTATTTTTATAAGTTATTTTGATAAAGGGACATGCTCATTTTCAAATTTTTAGTGTTTTTAAAACATTTTTTTATTTCTAAATTTTTAATGCAATGCAAACGTACATAATTTTATAGTCAATATAATATGTTTAGTTGGATGTTGTCCGATGTTGAGTAGGGTCATCTTCTTGTGAATCTGGCGATATCCATCTGATATTATCTTTTTTTTAGATATTATCTGCCACTATTTGTATCCGCAAAAAAAACTGCATCTAAATAATCTAAACCGATTTGGTCTATCAAAAAATATGCGTGCAATTTGCATTCTGATATTTTGCACCACAATTTGGTCCAAGGGTTGTTGGACCACCCCGCGTCCCTTCTCTTCAATGAATGTGGAAGGAAGGTCCTGACCAGTTATTGTCAGATAAGAAATTAATTAATTCCCTAAAAACGACATTATACTTAATTATATATAATGGTGGCCATGTGGGCACCTTGAATTGTATGTGTGGTGATTTGGCCTTGTGGCGTCAGCCGTGAGAAGATGAGAAGCAAATAATGCAAATGAGATGTTCGGAATTAAAACTGATGTAATCAAATAATAAAGCGACAAGAACTATGCAAATAATATGCGGTTCATCACAATTCACAAATCAATTTCCTAAAAATATAATTCAAAAGATCAACACGTGGAGAAAACTAGTGGCAAGATGATTTGGAGAATCTAGACTCTAGACGCAAGGGCATGAACCTGACGGAGCAAACACTACATGCCGCCGACCAAACACTATAGGGAGGTGGATCACCACTAGAGGAGGGTCAATTTTTTCGTGCTATCGAAAAGTTAGATAGATTCCTACGTGCTACTGTATGACATTATAATCACTTTTTATTGTTTTCTATGTCATTGTTGACCAAAATCCGCTAGTCAAACCGTTTATTATGTATAAAATAGTATTTTGCCCCTGGTTATTAATCCACTCAAATGGAAAATTGATTAAAATTCGAAGGTTAAAATCTTAACAAATTCAAAAAAAGATTTGGCTGAAATAAAAATCCAAAATATGTCTGAAAATTCAAAATTTGTTCACATTTGATTTTTTTGAAACCTGGTCAAATTTAAGTTTGAAATTGACTAAATTTTTTTTGCAACCCGTACAAATTTTAAACTTTGAAAAATTTGACCAAATTTGGAAATTTTGAAAACATGGCTGAATTTTGAAATTTGATATTTGACCAAATTTGATTTTTTGTATCTAACTAATTTTAAAATTTGAACAAATTTTGAAATTTTGAAATCTCACCAAACTTTTAAATTCTAAATTTTCAAATTTTTACAAATACAAATTTAGATAGATTTCAAATGTAATGTGGGCATTATAGTAGAGATCTAGCGGTGTCAACTAGCGAAAAGGCATAGCGAACAATAAAAATGAATTGGCATGGTATGCAAGGTAATGGCGATTTTGGGATGGCCCGGATGATATTGTTATTCAAACTAGTAGCATACAGAGTATTTTCTTCTAGAAGAAAGGGATGGCACCGATCTTACTGTGGAGAACCCTTTCTTACCGGTTAGTTTTTTATATTCAAATTTTATTCAATTTAAAAAATTGACGTTTTAATTTACATTTGAATGTTGAGATTTTTTTTTCAGATTTATATGTTTTGATATACCAGCTGAAAAGCATTGATTACTTCTATAGTGACCTCTTGCATTTTATTCAAAATTGAAAACGAGAACCCTGACAGCGACTAGCCAAGCCAAACCAACCGACTAGCTAGCCCACGTTTAATTTACAAATGGACTGCCTTTGCAAACTTACTCACATCATGCATTCTCGGTCATTTCACTACCTGTCATACTTCGTGTCCATAAGGTCGGAGTTTGAGTTCAAATTTACATACGGAAATCAAATTCAAATTTTACTTCCAACTTCATATATATTTTCATCTCCAACATTCAACCCAAGCACCCAGGGGCGGATCCTCCAGGCTTGGATTTAGACCCCCACTTATATCTTCCTTGGGGTATAGGGTCCAAGCCCCACTTATATCTCTCTTGTTCTCCCTTTTTCTTTGGCAGATTGTATTTTTAACAATTAATTGATATGACTATGCACATCAACAATTTGAATTCTCTCATAAGTATGTTTTTCTTCTTTTGTCGTGCACAATTTTGGTAGATTTAAGTTTTATTTTGTTGTAATGTTATTAAATATTAAAACCAGTGAATTGTTAGCTTAGAGTTAACATGTTTTATCTTAATTATGGTATTATTATTCTATAGAAAATGAAAGACAATTTTAGCATTGCCCAGGCATGATTTTTGTCCTGGATCCGTCACTGCAAGCACCTCTAGTTTGTAGACCTCTACCACTTCTTATAAACTTTTCTGAAAAGTCTAAGCTTTCAAATAGTTCAAAAAGTAATTTAAAATTCATCTGAATGGAATTAACAACCCTCCGAAAGTTTTCAAATGAAAATCAAGTTCTCTCGTCTTTTTATATATACACACACCTGTGCAAGCCCTAGTTGACTCCCTCTCTGTGCAAACTTGTTTAAAAAGTCTACAACGTTGAAATAATTCAAAAATTATTTTAATTCATTCGAACGGTACTCAAGGGCTGTTTGGTTCATGCCAATGGATGGGGCATGAGAGTGCATGACCACCTCACCTCATGGCATGGCCAAATCCCGAGTGAAACGAGTTAACGAGAGCGTTTGAATTTCAGCCAACACTTCGTACGTCCGATCTCCGGCGACTTGGCCAAGAACAGCAGCTGCACACGGTGGCTCGACGACCAGCCGGACGGATCGGCCTTGTCCGTCTGCTTCGGCTGCGGCGGCGGCGGCGACGACACGGTGGCTCGACGACCCGCTGCCGGAGGGGTTCCTGGAGTGGACAAGGAGCACGGGGCTCGCCGTGTGCAGTGGGCGCCGCAGGTAAAGGTCCTGAGCCACCGCGCCGTCGGTGGGTTCGTTTTGCACCGCGCGCGGCTGGAACTGGACGCTGGACGGCTGGAGGCGGTGGCGGCGGGGGTGCCGATGGTGGCCTGGCAGCTGTACGCGGAGCAGAGGATGAATGCGGTGATGCTGTCGAGGCGGGTGCCGACCGCCGAGTACGTGGGCAAGGCGTACGGAAGTGGCGGCGGTTGTAAGGGAGCTGATTAATTAGTCGGGGAGAAGGGCGCGGCGGCGAGGAGGAAGGCGAGCGAGCTGCAGGATGAGGCGGAGAAGGTCCTGGCACCCAACGGCCCGTCGTGCAGGGCGTTCGACGCCGCCGCCATGAACCAGGTGGAGGGCTACACCTGCACACCCCGAACTGATTGCGACGGTGTCCGCTCGACGATACATATATATAAGGTGGCTTTGTACTGGTTCGTACTAAACATACATCGATATATACAGCGAGAGATCTTTCTTATCTTCAGTCCTAACTTGCAGAAATAAAAGATCAGATAGATATGAAAAGAGCCACCAGAGTAACCCGCAAGGCAGGGAGATGGAATAACCCACAAGACGAGGGGGTACGCACACATGTGCTTCGTAACACTGCCGCAGTCCAAACCGTAGAGGAACGAATGTTCAGACAGGAACGAAACTCGGTGAAGACCGAAGACGACAGCCCCTTATGAAGATATCAATGTACTGCGACGATGTTGAGACATGGAGAACACACACTCGACTGAGAGTCACACGCTCATGAACAAAGTACGGATCGATCTCAACATATTTGGTGTGCTAATGCTAGACCAAGTTTGTACATAGGTAAACGACGCTGACGTTGTTGCAATATACAATAGTGGCATGTCAAAGAGGGTTGCGAAGCTCCTGAATAAGTTGATGAAGCCCCCACAGAGGCAGAAATAAGGCATCCCACGAAGAGATTCTCCTTTGCCACCGCTTGCTTCGACGTCAATTGTCGGTGGAACGTGTAGCACTAATGGAAAAGGCTCATCATCGGAACCACGCCCAGAAACCCTCTCAAAGAAGGCTGAAAATCGCCATGATGAGGAAGGAGTTGGGGTTTAGGTTTGTGAGCTCTAGCTCACACCACACCATGAAAGGTGCCACAAAGGCGCTTGAAACAAACGATCTCGTCATCATGCAGGGTCGGAGTATCCTTGTCCTTCGGTAGCCTCTACAGCCCGACGTCAATCTTGACGAGGAGAGTCATCTCCTGGAGCCTCTCCTTAGCGATTTTGGTCTTGTCGAGCCGCCCCATGGCCTTAGGATCGTTAGACAAGAAGTGCAGAGATCTTTGGGCAAAGCAAGGGAATAAAGGAGGCGACCGCACTGAAGACTAAGACGGAAATGCGAGAGGGAGCAAAATGGGAAAGTTTCATGCTCAAGCATCTAATTATAGGAGAAAATGACTTAATCACGCTCCCAAGTGTCGTCGAAGTGTCTCGGATAGCACGAAGTGTCTCTCCGGAACGAAGAGATCACTAGGAGTAGATTGGGTTTTGGAACAGGAGACGCAATTATCGGGTAGGAATAAATGCCCTGCCCCCACTGAATGGGGTGCTCATGTATTTATAGGGGGTACTGGTGATTAGGGTTTACAATGAAAACACAAGAGGACGACTTTGTCCACGAATCTTGGTCGTCGATCGCTAGATCAACGGCCCTTTACAACACCTAACCCTTTTTTACTTACATGAAAAGCCTCAATTACCCCTATTACAAGATGGCCCTTATTGAATCACTGGGCCGGGTCACCATATGCCCATCCCTCGGCGGCTACACTAATGGCCCATGGACCAACGCTTGGCCCATAACTAGTTGGACCTTTGTCCTTGTCCAATTATCTTCAGGTATCTTCGGGTAGCTCCATCACCACAAGGAGGAAACTTCGGGAACATCCTTCCTTGTTATCCCATGGCTCCTACACTTCTTTGCATTCCCGAAGATCCTCACAATCTCGGAATCCTCGGGCTTGACGACCACCATCTTCGGGATTTTCTCCATAATCTTCGGGTAAAAAGGGTAAGCCCTTCCTACAACAGAAGCCCCTTGCAGCCTTGTCTCGCCTCGGTGTGGTGAAGGGCTGCCACCTGAGGTCTGGCCCTTTTTCACCACGCGGTGGAGACAATACCGAAGATTCTGGGTGGCCCTATCAAGCACTTAGAAAATTAAAGGTTAACCAATGCTACCTAGAAGTCTGTACGATCATTTATTGCAGTGGGCCCGCAGTCCTAGAGACGCGAAAGTTGATGTGATTTAAGATGTGCTATTTTCGAACCGCACGCCAGCTACAGTGATCGCGGACTCCACGTGTCACTTTCTGGAGGCGCGTCGTTTGGGGTTCTTTTAGCGGGAAAAATAAAAAAAATTTCCGCGGACGGTTCGGATTCCGGCCGTCCGATTTGACACGCGTCAACCATCTGTTAACCGCCTTGACCTATAAGTACACGGGGTGGGGGCAGTTTTTCTTTTACGCTCTCTATTTTTTACTCCGGCGACTCGTGCTCTCCCACTGCTCCGGCGATTCGTGTTCTTCCTCCGCTCCGGCGCTCTCCCTCCCACTGTTGCCCCTCCTTCGCATCCGCCTCCAGCTCGCCGCTGGTGAGTGGTTCCTCCGCTCCACCGCCGCTTCTTTGGTTCCCTCCGCTTCTTTCGGCGAGCTTCATTCCCCTTTTCCTGCAATGGCACCCAAGCGCCTCCTGGCCGTCTCTGCGCAAGGGAGCCTATCGTGGGAGTTAGGCGAATCGCGTATAACAACAGAAGACTTGGCTGCGGTGGCTTCGCGTTGCGGTGTGGCAGCCGAAGATGTGCGTCGTCCAGGTCGCGAGACCAGCCCAATCCTCGGGATGGAGAAGCGGTGCTGTTCCTCTACCAGCATGACGCAGGCATCAGGGCTCCGTGCGCACCCTTGGTGGGGGATATCTTGGGACTGTACAAGGCTCAGCTGTGCCAGCTCTCCCCCAACGCGATAATGAGGATGGCAATCTTCGAGTGGGCCATCCGAAGCCATGGAGGGGTTCCCTCAGCCAAAGTCTTCGCGCACATCCACGAAGTTCGCTGGCAGGGAAAAAGCCAGGGGATCCCTTTCGGGAGCTTCAATTTCATGGTCAAGAAGGGCCGCGAGGACTGCTTCCTCTCTCTAGCCACCAAGAAGTGGGAGGGATCTTCGGGTCTGTCCTGGAAGTTGTTCTAGTTCTACCAGAAGATGGACGAGAGGGACAAAAAGCTTCTCTACCGGCAAGGCGAAGTTGCAACCATCGGGGCTCCCGATGTATCCCTGGATGGCTCCGACGAGGCCCAGTTGCTGCTGCTCCGTAGAATCGGCCAGAGATTCAGTATGAGGTCGCTGGCCGAGGAGTTTGTTTCTGCGAAGATACCTCCGCTCCGCTACGACTGGGGATGCAGCCCCGTCATCGAAGATGATGGAGCACGATTGTCCCTTGGTGGTCGTGTCTGTCTCTCCCTTCAGCGTACCGAGGAGTACATAGACTTCCTCCTCAGCCCCACTCTTGCCGAAGAGATTACCCGAGCCGCCAATGCCGGTGTCATTATGAAGATCAACCGGGTGCTCGGGACTGAAGTTCCATTCTCCGAGGGGGGAAGGAAGCGCAAGAAGGACGCCGGCTCCGATGACGCGCCTGCTCAGAAGAAGGTGCGTGGCCCGCGCCCAATTGCGGCTAGTCCTATTAGGGCCATTTCTCCAGGCCCGGCCACAAGCAGCGAAGGTTACGACCACTCCGAAGAGGGTCAGAGACCTTCGGGTGCCGCCAGCTCCGCGGGGGGCACCCTTCCCAGCGAAGGTGAAGCCCCTTCGCCCTCTAGCCCTCCGGCCCCTGCCCCAGTTGAAGGCCAGCACCATGGATCAAACGATCCCGAAGGTACTGGTGGTGCGGGGGCCAATCCTTTCTCCCCCCAGGATACCTATGTGTCCGTGGGGGAAACACTGCTGCCGGGAGCCACACCGGTGACGCCTACGCCGTGGATGACGTATGGGATGTCGAAGATAGGATTGCTACTGCAGTCGTATAACTTCGTATAATGTATGCTATACGAAGTTATTACGATGTATGTATGTATGTATAATTATGCTTGGCTGTATCGACACTTCACCTCATTTTGTTTGCTCCTCTTGAAGACGACGACTCCCCCCTTCCCTCGATGGGGTGGGCGTAGCTCCCCCCAGGACTTCTCCTCCAGCGCCTGGCGTTGAGGAGGCGGCTCTTCCGGCTCCAACTTCGAGTGCTAGACCCTCGGTCTTCCCAGGCGCCGTAGGCCCTTCGGTCCCGACACCCTCGGGGACTTAGGATACGCCCGCCTTGGTGGTGGCCATGTTTTCGAAAAACTTAGCCGAGAATATGCTTTCAACCATCTCCGAGGTCAGGCATTTATGTGAAGAGGTGGCTCCTGAGACTCTGCTCCACGGTCTCCAAGATAACCTTCTCCAGGTACCTCTCCTCCTTTTTTTAAAAATCTATGTATCTTCGTGATTCACAGGGCGTGGTCTGGTCGAAGATGCTTGCCCTTCGATCCGGAGAGGTCTTGGCAGAACAGCGCCGACGCTTCTAGGAGCTGGAGGCCCTCAGGGAGGAAGAGGCAGGGACTCACTCGAAGGTGCTCTCGGAGAGAGACTCCGCCCGAGCCGAGCTTGACGCTTCGCTGGGGCGGATCGCCGAGCTTGAGTCCCGTGTCCTCGAGCTCGAACAGCAGTTGTCCTCTTCCCACTCCGAGGTAGGTCATCTCCACGAGGTCAACGAAAGGATCTCCGCCGAGTCCGATACCCTTCGTGCCGCCCATATAAAACTACATAAAGCTTTTAAGGGCGTCCAGGCGGAGACTTTGGAGATAGCCCGTCGAGCCCACCAAGAATTGGCGAAGCTTGGGACAGTGAAGGTCCCTGAGTCCCCCCCTTCGGTCCCAGAAAAGGCGCTTTCCTCTCTTCGGGAGGGACTTCTTGTCCTGCCCAAGGGCATTCAGGCCTTCGGGACTGATTCTGCTAATGGAGGTGTGCTGGCTTACTCGATGATGCTGGAGTCCACAGGCTGTCAGCACTGGAAGAGCACACTCCAAGGCGACAACGGCCCCTCCAAGTACTCCGAAGCTTACCCCTCGGGGGTGCTGCCTCAAGAACACCTCCTAAACATCAAAGATTTTATGAAGAGGTTTTGGCTCCCCCGATGCAGAGCCTTCTCCGATGCATTCATGGCCGCTACCCGAAGGCATGCAGCTTCCAGGAGGAAGGGCTTAGGCGGCCAGAGATCCTCGGGGGCCGTGGGAGCTTCGGGCGCCAAGGACGATCCGAAGGGCAAGTGCCAGGCGTAGTTCCTTTTTGTAGATCGTTCAACATTTGTAATGGGGAATCTTTGTAAAAGACATTTTGGAATGGAGCATTTTGGAATGAAGCTGATCTATTTCTGCAAAATTGCTTGGAGTCTTGAAATCCATCTTCGCAATCCATTTATGTATCTCGCGTGTGCTTCCTTTCCTTCCTTTTGTCCACTTGTATAATTTTTTTTTTCAAGTTGACACTTTTCACTGTGCAAGGTAGATAAATGGCATAATAACTGACTAACGCGACAGCTCCTATTCTCTTGCTAGGAATCTTTGCGAAAACCCCGCGAACTTTACGCCAAGTCCTCGCAAGGGACTTTTTATAATGATCTCCGAAGATACTTTTTAGTCCAAGTCCCAAACGAATGCCAAGTTTTTAAACGCGAAAAAATTAATAACCCTCGAGATTTTACCAGGGCGCTATAACGCAATCTACCTGGATACGAAGATTTTATTAATCTTAGAGATTCTTTCCAAGGCGCTATAACGCAATCAACCTGGATGCGAAAATTTTATTGATCTTAGAGATTCTTTTCCGGGCGCTATAACGCAATCAACCTGGATGTGAAGATTTTATTGATCTTCGGGATTCTGACCAGGGCGCTATAACGCAATCAATCTGGATTTTTATGTGAAGATTTCATTGATCTTCAAGATTTTTACCTGGGCGCTATGACGCAATCAACCTGGTTTTTTATGCGAAGATTATTTTAATCTTCATTAGTTCCTTACCAGGGCGCTATAACGCAATCAACCTCGATTTATACGTGAAGAATTGTGTGGGATCGGACATGATTTGCAATGGGTCCCATGCCAATCCCAAGGATCGTCATCCTCTTAGGAACATGTACCAGGGCGCTATAACGCAGTCTACCTGGATTGCTACTGCAGCATTACATTGTTTCGAAGATTTTCTGATGCGAAGTTTTTGCCGTATTCTTCGCTAATTATAGCCCCAGTTTAGGTTCACACCTCAGTGTTCAGCATGGATACATGCCCACCCTCAGGCCATTTAACCAGTCGTAGTTGACAATAAAAAATGTACGGATACATGCCCATCCTCGGGCCACTTAACCAGTCGCAACTAGCAATAGAGAATGTATGGTTACATGCCCATCCTCGGGCCTCCCACCAGTCGCAACTTGCAACTAAGGATAATAATTCTTAAGAGACTTCACGTTCCATGTGTGTGGCACTTCCTTCCCTTCCTCCGTGACGAGGTGGTACGACGCTTCTCTTGTCTTCTTGGAGATGATGAATGGCCCTTCCCATATTGTATCTAGCTTGGATGCTCGCTGCGGCATTTTCTTTAAGACGAGGTCCCCTTCTTCAAGTTCTCTTGGCCGAATTCTTTTGTTGTAGGACTTGGCCATCATCTCATTGTATTTGCTAAGCCTTTGTTTTGCAGCTAGCCTATCTCCTTCAATGAAGTCCACCGATGCAATGTCTTCGGGGTTTCCTCCTCCGGTGATGATTCAAAGTGTCCTTGCTTGGACCTCGGCTGGAGTCACGGCTTCTTCTCCATAGACTAACTTGAATGGTGAAAACCCGTGGGTCTTGTCGGAGAGGTTCTAATAGCCCACAGCACCTTCTGCAGCTCATCCGGCCATCTTCCTTTTGCTTCTTCCACAAGCCTTCGCTTCAGAGCCTTCATGATGTTCTGATTGGCTCTTTCCATCGCTCCATTCGCCCGAGGATAGCCCACGGATGCATAGCATATTTTAATGCCGAAGTCTGCGCAAAAAGATCGAAACTTAGACGACCGGAATTGGGAGCCATTATCAGCGACAATTTCGCAAGGTATTCCGAATCTGCACACAACATTTTTCCACAAAAAATGTTGAGCCTTCGTGGCTGTGATTGCTGTCAGAGGTTCTGCTTCTACCCACTTCGTGAAGTAATCAATTGCTACAATGACCCATCGGTATCCACCTTGTGATGTCGACAAATCTCCCACTATGTATATGCCCCACCGAGCGAAGGGCTAGACGGGTGTTGACGGCTGCAATGTGCTTGTTGGAGCATTCGGGGGATTACTCATCCATTGACAGCCTTGGCATTTTTTTACCAACTCCTCTGCATCAATGTTAGTTGTGGGCCAATAGATTCCCATTCTCAACACCTTCGCTGCCAAGCCCCTTGGGGCTTGGTGACTTCCACAAAACCCCGCATGGACTTCGTTAAGGACTCTTTTTCCTTCTTCGTGGGATACACATTTCATCCATGGTGTACTGACCCCAGACTTGTATAACAGCCCGTCTAGCAGTGCATATGTTCGGGATCTTTGCTACACTGCCTGCGCCTTTTTTTGGTCTTTGGGCAAAATCTCGTCCCGAAGGTATTGCACTATCTGGGTTCTCCAATCATCTTCGGGTGATTTCTCGATAAGCAACACCTCTAGGCATATGGAGGGCCTATATATCTCTTCGTAGAATATTCCTTCCTCTCTATCTCATGGCTCCTACACTTCTTTGCATTCCCGAAGATCCTCACAATCTTCGGAATCCTCGGGCTTGACGACCACCATCTTCGGGATTTTCTCCATAATCTTCGGGTAAAAAGGGTAAGCCCTTCCTACAACACCAAGCTATAGAAGAAACAACTAGGCGCAGGAGGCACCGCTACCATCTCGCGCATCGACGCCAGGGCAGACCAAAAACATGTCTAGAGAATTACTCCCTCCGTTCGTGAAAAAGTCGTTGTTGACTTTTTGACACACATTTTACTATTTGTTTTATTCAAATTGTTGTATTAGATGTACGGGCTATTGTATAAATAATCCTCCCTGTGAGGAGTAAAAGGGTCAATCCAACGCATGCGGCCGTCGCCGTGGGGAAGGGGTAATCTCCAACTCATAATCTATCTTTAAAATATTTTATCAGATTTAGAGTTTATCTCTAATACATTACATTAGTTTTAATAGTTATCTTTTTTATCTTTTCAATATTGACCGTTAAATTCACATAATATTATCCATATTCAAATGTAGATCTTTTTTTCTTTAATTAACGTGAGAAATTCTAGTATTTTTTATTAATGTAGGAATTTCTTGGGTTTTATGATTAATGTGGTGGCTCCATTTAACTCTGTTATATATATAAGTAGATAAGTAGATACATAAATAGATAAGCTCGACAGGGAGCTCCAATTGTTGACGCAATCAAATACATTACTGTGCCATTGAATTAAATGAAATATATGGATTTTTATAAAATTTATGTAAAATTTGGGTATAAAATCTATATGAATATGTTCATATGTCAAATTGCTTTTTACTCAATGTTATTTTGTAACAATTGACAACAGATGGTAAGAGAAATTTTAACATTAAAATCTGCCTTCGAAGTCTTCGAAGATCAAAACCTCGAAAGACTTTGCAAGGAAATAGTTAGATGAGCCAATGGCACATATGCAAACGCACTAACCAGCTGATAGCAACGAATCAAATTATGATCGATGAGAATCACGAGGCTAAACATGGCAAGAATTAAACAAGAACAGGGTATATATATCTTTAAATCATGGCTCAATTGTCAGATATTTTTTAAACAAAGTCTATAAGATTCGTTCTTGTCGAATTTTTAAACAAAAATGAGGTACGGGAAGGCACAAATTCCCCGTCCTAATTATAAAGATCGACACTAATCTAGTAAAATATGCAGTGGCATCAAACCTTATGGGCCATGCAACGTCGTGAAGCTGACGATTCAATGTGCGCGCACTCAACTTGGTAGAGCTACAGTCGCATCAACAGCGCTTAAAAATTGTTTACCAAATCATTTTTTTTTGCTAATCATTGAACAGATGAAATTTATTTAACTCTCGGTCGATTTTTTTCATGTATCTATGTATTTTTCATTTAATCTTTTATATATTGAGGTGTTTAATTTACTGCATATAAAATCGATGGGAGTGACTCCATCCCAGTCGACTGGGCACACGCGCGCCTCGCTCGGGCCTAGCCTCCGGCGAGCGCATTGCGCAACCCAGTCGACTGGGATTAAGCAAATCCGAAAATGGATCTAGATAAATAAATCTCGGTAGTGCGATGAAAAGCCAATCCCCGGCCAATACCTCGACAGAAGAATAACCGCCGGTCTAGCTCGCCTACAAATATTGTTGTCCCCGCCTAGACATGCGTGCCTTGGCCAAAGAGCATACAGCCATACAGGACGAGCAAATCATCGACCAGCACACACCACACGGTGTACGTACGTAGTGGTCATGGCGCCCGCACAATCCCAGCACGTCGTCCTCCTCACCAGCCCCGGCACCGGGCACGTCCGGCCGGTGGCCGAGCTCGCGAGGCGCCTCGTCGCCGACCACGGCCTCACGGCCACCGTGATCACCTATGCCAACCTCTCCTCGCCCACCAACTGCTCCAGCCTCGCGTCCCTCCCGCCGTCCATCGCCACCGCCGCGCTCCCGGAGGTGCCCCTCGACGACCTCCCCGCCGACGCGTGCATCGAGTCCCGCATCTTCACCGTCGTCCTCTGCACCCTGCCCCACCTCCGAGCCCTGCTCCGCTCCCTCCGAGACTCCCCCGCCGGCGTCGCCGCCTTCCTGCTCGACCTGCTCTGCCCCTGGGCGGTCGAGGTCGGCGTCGAGCTTGGCATCCCGAGCTACGTGCTCTTCACCTCCAACCTCATGGCGCTCGCCTCGCTGCTCCACCTGCCGGAGCTGGACAGGACAACCGCCTGCGAGTACCGCGACCTCCCGGAGCCCGTCCTCCTCCCGGGCTGCGTGCCGCTCCCCGGCGCCGACCTCATGGACACCATCCAGAGCCGCGCCGACCCGGCGTACCCGCTCATGGTGGACCTCGGCCGCCAGTACCTCCTCGCTGACGGCTTCGTCGTCAACACTTTCGACGCCATGGAGCACGAGACGATCGCCGCCTTCCGGGAGTTGTCGGAGAAAGGCGTCTACCGTTGCGCCTACCCGGTCGGGCCCTTCTCCCTGTCATCATCCTCCGGCGAGGTCGACGCCGCCTCCGGCGGTGAGCACGGCTGCCTCCGGTGGCTCCACGGCCAGCCGCGCGGGTCTGTGCTGTACGTGTGCTTCGGCAGCGGCGGCACGCTGTCGGCGGCGCAGACGGCCGAGCTCGCCGCCGGGCTGGAGGCCAGCGGGCAGAGGTTCCTGTGGGTGGTGCGCCTCCCCAGCGACAAGGACTCCAGCGCGTGCTACTTCGGCTGCCGCGACGTCGACGACGACCCCCTGAGCTACCTGCCGGAGGGGTTCGTGGAGAAGGCGACGGGCGGCGCCGCCGGGGGCAGGGGGATGGTCGTGCCGCTGTGGGCGCCGCAGGTGGAGATCCTGAACCACCCCGCCGTGGGAGGGTTCCTGTCGCACTGCGGCTGGAACTCGACGCTGGAGAGCGCCGCCGCCGGCGTGCCGATGATCGCGTGGCCGCTGTTCGCGGAGCAGAGGATGAACGCGGTGATGCTGGCGGGGAGGGTCGGGATGGCGCTGCGGCCGGCGGCGGCGGCGAGTGGGGAGGGCGGCGTGGTGCCGCGGGAGGCGGTGGCGGCGGCGGCGAGGGAGCTGATGGCCGGGGAGAAGGGGGAGGCGGCGAGGAAGAAGGCCGTCGAGATGAGGGAGGGCGAGGCCAAGGCGTGGGCGGCGGATGGGCCGTCGCGCAAGGCGCTGGACGCGCTGGTGAACGAGTGGAAGCGCAAAGACGACGTGGCTGGCATGCAGTGACGAGCGCAAGTGGCAGGCATGCATGCATGGTAGGGACTATGGAGCATGATGGATTGGCTTGTTCCAAGCCGGTGATTTGCCTGTGAGTGTGACGTCGATGGGATAGTTCATTGTTGTCCTACACGATCCGAAGCACTCCATTATAACTTCTGCTGTAACTTCTGCTGTAACTTCTACGGTAAAGCTCCTGCAGAGCCTGTCCTCTATGAATATATTGGGTAACATCACTGCTAACTGCGTGGATCAATGTTTTTTTTTTTTAACTATGCCCGAATGCTTTGAACTCATTGTACAAGAGAACAACCGTTCATGCGTAAAAAACAAATGCTTTGTACTCCTGATCAACTTGACTAAAAACCTATCGAAAATTTCAGCCGTTTCTCCCTTTTTAGATGTTTCTATAAGTATTCCATAGATCAATACCCATAAACCTTCTTATGTTGCTTTCAATTCCCTGTCTAAGCAAGTCCCGAAGCTTTAAAAATATGAACGAGTTTGCTAATCTTGAGACGTTAAAAGGTTTTAAAAATTCTAAGTCGATTTTCGACTTACTTGTGTCGCCGTAGTCTTCATCTTCTTCGGCCGCCGCTGCCATCGTGCCATTAAGGTTAGGGTTAGGATTCGAGTTAGGGGTGGGGTTTCTAGTGCTCCAGACATAGAGCATGGACATGAGGTCCCGTATCAAGGGCCTGCATCAGCTGTTGATAGCCGCTCGTGTGCTGTTGCAACCTGCTGCATTTGAATTTTTGCGCGCGTGTACAGTAGAATGTCGAGCCAGATGTTCATGCTCTTATAGGGATGTTGGAGGGAGGCGGTGGCATGACGGTGGGATGGGGATCATGGTAGACGAGGCGACGGCGTGCAGCAGGAGTTGTGGACTTGGGCGAAGGCGGTCGGATGACAGACGAGGGTAGATCGACACCAGTCATTCGGGTTAGGATGGGGAGGGTAGTGCCGACGGCGGGGGTGGAGCGTGGAGCGGCGAGGCAGCGCCTGCAGCGGTGACAGGCGTGGGCGGGGGAGGAGTGGGTAGAATCGGGGAGGTAGGGGAAAGGGGAAAAGAAAGGGGGGAGATCTGAACCGTTGTATTAAGATCCAACGGTTAAAAAATCATCTATGAGTTAAATACCTCTAAACTGACAGCTAGCCGGTCCTAAAACTGATATATCTCGTGTTTTCGCTTGCTATCCGCAAAAAAAAAATCCTCCAAAGTTGTTTGGTAAATGTTGTGCTTCGTTGTTTCAAGATCCACACCGCACAATGTGCTGCATTTGTGTTACTAGCCAAATAAGCGGGCCTATGGCCCGTCGGTTCGGAGGTCGATTATGGTGGTTATCTGGCTATGCATTTCTATATGCCTTGTCAAAAAAAGAAAAATAGACACACAATGTTTAATCATAGATCAGATAAGAGGAAACCGAAGAAAATCAAGTCCAGAACCATCGACATAGCCCAAATACTATGATTTCTATATCTCACTGAATATAGTTTAACATAGCCCAACAAAACCTAGGCATGAACTTGGGGGGAGTGTTAAAAAATCTGGGATGTTGCACAATATTGCACATTTTATCATCTACATGGCCTAAATTTAGCTAATAAAAGTCTATTTGTTGTTTGACATTCTAACCATACCAAAAGGCAACAAAGCTGAAGCAATGTGGATAGCTTCCCGACCAAGGACGAAATAAATTCTTATTATCCAAAGCTCTAAAATTTTAACTGGTCCGAAAGAACGTTGAACAACAGAGTAGTAAGGGCACTAATTAGATCCCAAAATTACATGGCAAATGAAAATTGTAGAGGCATAACCATTTTAGTACAATCATATTAAAAGTATGTTGCTAATAATTGATCAAACCTGCTGGCACATATCTATTGCTATTGAAACAAAGATTAAAAAAAAATATTTCATCCAGTTGCGCATCTGGCTTACATCATGGGCATGGTTAACTTCGATCATGTTGGATTGCATGGCTGCATCTGCATGTGGATGGGCAATGCCTCGTACAAAGTTAGATGAACCATGTCGCTAATATATTTAATTATGCCCATCAAATTCCAAGCACATGTGA
This sequence comes from Raddia distichophylla, assembly GCA_005191435.1. Classification (NCBI taxonomy): domain Eukaryota; kingdom Viridiplantae; phylum Streptophyta; class Magnoliopsida; order Poales; family Poaceae; genus Raddia; species Raddia distichophylla. Next base: position 1,505,233 of record SPJY01034155.1, on the reverse strand, counting down.
CGCCACAATGCCAATCATATTATCGGATTCGTGCATGGTGTCACAAACAGACACCATTTGTTTGTAACGTTAACTAACCATTTTGACATTTTTAAGTAAAGGGTAGTGTCAGAATGACTCAACTGTAATTCTGCTTGTTGCAATGCTAATGTAGTGCCATTTGCCCATTGAAACATTTATGGCACAGGCATGTCTGAAGCTGACGACAGGTAGTTGGAAGCAATGTGATTAAATAATTATTCACGATCCATATTGGCATATTTTTAAACAGATTTTGCGTTGGGGTTAGTCTATCATGTTTAAACCTATAACTGTGTTTTGAATTTGTGTTAACAGTTGCACATCAGTAAATTACTAATTAATTAATAATTACCAGAACAAATGTGTTCTGTGTAACCCAGAAAAGAGGAAAAATTTATATTGATTTTATTTCTGTTTGGGACCTAGGGTGTCTCAATTTAAGTTATAGTCAAAAGGGAGAAAGAACATAAATAAATTTTGTGATACATATGAAGTTTTTTGTACTGGAAACATATTAAGTATTACATTGGTTATTTGTTGACTTGTTCGATTTTATTTCAGGGTTACATAGTATATAAGTTGAGTAAAATAGTGCCTATATGTCCTTACAAAAACTTCGCAGTTTTTAAAAGGGGAGTAGGGTGCTATGTCAAATCGTGTCCCCAATCTGCTTTAACCTTCAACTTTTGCTTTTAACTTCTGTGGATTTACGGAGAGCACTGAAGCAACACCTCCATTATAGGCTGTTGAAGCATGCGGTAGCTTTGCTCTAGGGTGAACATTGGTTGAAGTGTTATACCTTTATTGTAGACTTTATGTTGAATATTAATGTATTAAAAGAATGCTAGAAAAGGTAAGGCATGGTAGAAATTCAAGAGAGATGAGGGAGCGAGAAAGAGAGAGGGATGAGAAGAAATACTGCCCAAATCGACGGAGACCTCGGGCCTCAGGCGAGTGCAGCAATGGAGTTCCTCGTGCCTTGCCGCCGCCCGCCCAGCACTCGCAGCGGCCCCGGTTGGGGCGCGAGCGGTGGCGGCAGGAGAGAGGCGGCACAGGAGGCACGGGCTGAGGTGCCGCGCTGAGAAGCCCAGCGTGAGCGCGGTGATCAACAGGAGCGCGGCGGCAAAGGTGGAGGCGGCCATCGAGCGGCGCCGCCGAGGAGCGGCAGGAGGGAGGCGGCACGGGAGGCGCGGGCTGAGGGGCCGCGCCTAGAAGGCCAGCGTGGGCGCGGTGATCAACGGGAGCGCGGCGGCGAAGGCGGCCATCGGGCTGCGCCGCCAGGGAGAGGGAAGGAGGCGACGGCACCGCGAGGGAGGAACAGGGAGGCTGGGGGAAGAGGTGGCGGGGAGAAGGAGGGCGGAGAGGCAGTGGTACGGCTAGGGTTAGCAGGCTGGCGGACCGCGGGTCAATAAATGAAAAGCTTAGGGTGTTTTTTGGAAAAAAAAAAAAACGCCGCTGCCTGGCCATCTTGGCTGCTCGGGCGGGATCCGACGGGGGCGCCAATTCGTGACGACGTGGCCAGCGCGGGGCAGAAAAAAGGCCACGTGGCTAGGGCGGGGGAGGAACCGGGCTTTGTACTATTTATAGATTCGTTGTGTTGTGACGCAGACGGACATGATTTGACGGTTCACTGCACGGCAATCGGTGCTGCACTGCTGCTACTCATTGTCGCATTATAAGGGCTGTCCTTGCTTGTCTGCAGTATGTCCACGCCGTAATTAAGATTTTTTACCCTATTCAGAGTGGTTTAGCTTTATTAGGTTAGAAAATAAATTTTCTTTTTTTTGTCTAGATTTTTTAATCATCAAACAACCGCTAAAAGGTTTTTAAAAAATAAATAAACGGACCAGTTTCAAGGAGGAGATTTAAGAGCATTTTAAAATTCAGCTTAACATTAACTTACTTCAGCTCATAGATCATTTAGCTCAGCCACGGCAAACATGTATGCTCTTTGTTTGAGTAAATTTTTCTTGTCCTTACATGTGTTTTACACACACTGTTTGTGCATGTTTGAGTGAATCCTGTTTTTTCTTCAAGTATGTGTGCTTTTCTAACGATTAATATCATACTACTTTTTGTTTCATTATATTTTATACTTTGGCTCACACAACCAATTAGCTCCATTTACTACGGCAGATAGACATATTTGTGCCTGTTAAAAACCGATCATCTCATCTATGCCAATTCTAGCTACGAATAGGTACAAAAAAATGAGTTATTTGCGTTGATTTGCGGCTAGAAGACACGGACGAGATTTTTTTCAAAACACAATTTTCAACGTAAAAATTAGTAACCAAAATCTTACTTAACTCACTAATGTTGAAAATTACTTTTAATCACCTAGAAGTGTTGATGTGGACGTCTAGGTGGAAAGAGGTATGCTACGTCATCATAAATGCTTACGTGTCGAATCACGCTGGAATTTAATTTTGAATTTTTTTTCAAAAAAACTTCCCAAACTAAAACTTACGAAAAGGTAAAGAAATCTAAAACTAAATTTCACGTTGTTATATTTTTTAAAAAATCAAATTTTGAAATGAAATAAAATTTCATAAAAATTAAATGTTTTGGAGAACATAAAATCCTAAATAAAATTTAATAATATGTGCGATTTTTTCCAAGTTTTTATTTTTTTAAAAAATTTCAGTATCTTTTGTTACTAAATGTTGTGAAGATCAGCATAGGATCATGCTGTTGTGCAATTTGTCTTGTTTGTTTTGTACATTGACAATGCGTAGACAAAGATAATGAGATTGTTTTTTTATTTCAGTATTTTTTGTTACAAAATGCTATGAAGATCAGCATAGGATCTTGTGGTTTTTCTTGTGGTTTTTTATTTATGTCTTGTGATTTTTCTTGAAATAAATAAACGGAAAACTGATATGCTTCTGGAATCGTGCCATTTGTCTTGTTTGTTTTGGTTCAATCTGGAATAGTAGAATGTCGATGCATGGCCAAAGATTATGGGATTTTGTTATTTCAGTATGTTTGCTGCTAAATGCTGTGGTGATCAGCATGGAGCATGGGTGTTAAGGGCACATGGACATATTGCCAATCACATTTTTTTCTTTGTTGGGTTGTTGGTCATATTTTGAAAAGAACCGCTAGAGACATTTCCTTTTTTTCCCCGCATGCGATAACGGGACGGGGGAGATTAGCCGGGTGGCGGCAGCTCGGCTGCCGCCGCACCCGGTGGCGGCCGCCACCCGGGGTGGCGGGACCCAGTGCTAATTTTGTAATTTCCTTTTACAGTGGATTATTTTATTAATTTTCTATTTTCTGTTGATTATTTGGGGTATTTTTCCATACATAGAATTAAAAGGTAGGAGTACTGGTTTAGACTTTGGGGGCAGGGCAGTACTGCGACAAATCATTTTGCCGTTGACTCCAAGAGCTGAGCCTCGCTGGCCATCGTCAGCAATCCCAATTGCACTTTGCAGAAATACCCAGGAAACCTCAGCCATTATTTCCTTACGCTCGTCGAATCCAATAATTATCAGCACGCGTTAACCTTAATCAAAATCTTCGAGATCAATACACGCTGCAGCGTTTGACCTACTATACCATCGCACGGTTATGCACGCCGTTTGTGTCATTGCCAAGGTTAACATAATAACATCTACTGCCCCTCCTACTAGTTTTTAGTTTACAATCGAGAGGGCGAATCAAGCTACTGCCTTGGAGCTTTTCGTTTTTTAACTCCTTATACCGCGTAGCGGTATCCTCCATTAGGCTCATCCCGCCCTAGCCATGTCACCCCCAAAAACTGAGCCATCCGATGGCGCTGCGCCGCGCTGGATCCGGCCGTACACCTACCCCCTCCCGTCCTATCCACATTGCACAAAACCCTTTGAATTATGCAAATTTTGGTTTTCGTCCCTCCGGATTCACACTACAGTCCTTCTTTAGTTATCTCCGGCAGCGCCACTTTTTTGTTTACCACTGTATTTTATCGGTCCTCACAACGCTACCCTTTTTACCTTTCTAAGTACACCCGTTGTTTGCCAAAAATACGCCATTTCTGCCACCGAATATATACCGTGGGCTACGCCCATTTCTCTGCCCCCCGAAACCCTGATCCATCCCCATTGTACTCATACCTCCCCCTTTCTCCCATCCGCCTACTCCTGTCCGCCGCTGCCTCCCCCCGTCTGCAGATGGCGCCGTCCGCCGCCGCCCGTCTGCCTCCCCCTGTTCGTTGCTGTCGTCTCCCCTCCGCCGCCTGCCTCTACCCGCGGCTCGGCCTCCTCCTGTCTGTCGCCGCCGCCTCCCCTTCTCCTCAGCCCGTACCACCTCTCTCCCACCTCTCTCCTACTGCCATACACCACCGCTGCCTCCTCACGTCCGCCGCCGCCTTCTTCTCCAGGCAAACCCTAATCCCCCTTGCATTTCTAAACTTACAGAGTTACATCTTTTTTTAGATGGAATTGCATTGCAGAGGTATGGGCCAAAAATTGCATTGCCATTTGACATGGTAACTTTCACTAGGTTTGGTCATCCTCAGTATTATAATCCGTAATACGTTAAGGTACCAAGAGGATGGTAAAACTCCTCTAGTATAAAACACGTTGCAAATACAAAGGCATCTCGGTTTAGTAATCTAAAAGGTCTCCTGGATATACCTACGTTTTTTTTTTTTTTTTGGCTTTTTTGGAGTAAAAATTGGGTTCCCGGGCATACCTTGAGGTAACAAGAGGATGATTGTAAAACCCGTTGCAAACACAAGAGCATCTTGACTAGTCATCTAGAAAGTCACGTACGGGTTCGAGGCATTGCAGCGCTGGCTTGCCCTGAATTCGCTCTTGACGGCCCGCACTATCATCTCTTGCTCGTCGCTGCGTTCTCTTCTCCATGGCTTGATCATGTGCCCTCCATCTGCATCGACTTGCGCCGGATCAGGGCCACGTGGCCACATCTGAACTTGCTCTCGTCGAGCAGGCCATTGTCACGCCCATCGTTGTGGCTACAGGTGAAACCGAGAGCTCAGCGTACGTAGTTGTTGAGTTCACCAACGGGGAGCCCGCTGGAGGTAGAGCAGGTGATCACAGTACTGCTGTTGCGAACTGGTACTAGGAGCGTAAGTTTGAGAACCGGTTTTGCTATGCCGTTCCCTATGTGTAATAGAATTATTTGACTCATATTTTGAATAGAGTTTGAGATGGGGCGGGGCGGGTGTGCCCCGCTTGTCCCAATGAACCGACCCGCTCCGCCCTGACCCGCCAACGGGTGGGCAATTTCTGTGACCCGCCCCACCCCATCGGTGCCCCGATAGAGCATCGACCCGCTGATTGCCTGACCTAGTGCTGCTGTGCTGCAGGATAGGCCGACATTGTGGCGGTGCCAACGCGTCGTGCTCGAGGCTGACACCGTGGACTGTCGGTGATGTCTAGGAGGTCGACTTCTCGTAGGAGCTGCACAAGGACGTTGCTTGCTGGTGTGCTGCGTGGCGCGGTGGCTGTAGTCATCGCCGATTGTCCGATGGAGAACTCGGGGGCGGTAGCGGCGGGCCAGCAGGCGACGACAGCAGAGGTAAGAGGCAACTGGGGCTGGGGCGGCTGAGGCTGGGGGAGTAAGGGGGATGAATATTATTGGTGTCTAGTCTAGGGTAGTTGATGGTTTCCCACCGCTGGATGCCAATCTAATGGACGATGGGTATCCATATATAATATACCCGGGTCGGGGCGTGCAGGTATAGGAAAAACCAGAACCCGACCCGCCTCAACCATGCCTCGATCCGGTTCTTACCCCAGTGGAAAAAAAGGAAAACCCGATAGGTTGGGTGGAGACACGGCGGGTTGAGTTGAAACGTAGAACTCTAATTTTGAAAGAAATGGTCTTTTAGTGATATGAACAATTTTTCCCTTCTTTTTATCCTTCATGCTGCGGAATATGGAATTTATGCCAAAGTTTTAATGGAAAGTGACGGTGGATATATATTCCGTTTTGAAGGGACCAGTTGCATTGCATCTATCATTACCATATATATTTAGGTTGTGGAACTTTTCTATGAGCCAGTTTTTTTATTAATTTGGGATTTCGATCTACTCTACTTGATTATGGATATCATGGCACAAGATTTTGATTCCAGTGGACACCAACTAGATTTAGAAGTGGAATTGGTTCCTGAGGGAATCGGTGCCGGGCTGAAACATCACGTAGTATTTGGATGTTATTGAATCCACGGGAAATTGAAGTACTAGCTATTTTAGGATTTTTTTTAAAAAATAAGTTATTTTTTAGAATTTTTCCCCTAGGGGTGATTGGCGCAATCATGAAGTAGTTTGTTAGTGCTCTGTAACATAGCAATGATGTGCTCCGCGACCAAGACATTTCTCTCTTTTCATAAAAATTAAGCGTGTGCTTACAGTAATTTGTTGAAAAGAAATCAAGAGAAGATATTAGTATCCCATCTGTTCAATCGTTATGGTTGACCTCACTCATTCGAAGCATAATTCTGGGCATGATTTAACAACGTAGCGGTACATACCAAGCACTACTTACGTGATGGAGCAATCGTTTATGGATGCAAACCTTCTGTCTGTGCTAACCCAATCCCATAGATAGCATCCATGCGTCATGGCTCGGGATAAATCTCAACCGTCCGATCTAGTACGTACCCATGCTGCAGGGATGTTGTGCGCTGCAACATTCCGAGTAGCTCCCTACCTCAGGGCAACTGGATGACTTGAAAAATACTGTAGTGTTGGACAATGAAAGAATATTTTAAAGAGTAAGATAAGTACGTGTTTGGTTGCCTGTTCCCGTCTTAGCCAGGCTCGCATGAACCGAGCAACTTGCGAGCACCTTGTGTTTGGTTGCCTAGATACCAGCTAGAGCCTACATGAACTCGTGCAAAAACATTGTTGGAACCTGGTTGCGGTGGCTGTTTCTCCCGAACCAGGCCACGACAGTGACCTAAGTGTTGGTGATTGATAAGCAGCCCACCGTGAGATGGGCCTTGGGCTTATTCCATACTAGCCCACCGCACAAACAGGAAGTTCAAAAGGCCGCCCTTGCCCGTACTAAAGGGAGCGTCTAGCCCGCCAGGGTCTCCCCCGGGCTTGACCCGGTCAACCGCGTTTCCCTGGGCCCCTGCTAGGGGCGTGGCGCGCCTCCCGGGCTATCCTTAGCCTGGGAAAAGGCCCCGCGGACAGTCCGCCTGTTCGTGGGCAGGTGGCGACAACTGTCATGACCCACCACACTTTTTTCGGTTTTGACCGGAAAAAACTGTGTCTCCCCGCGAACCCACAGCCCGAGGAAGAGCACGCGAGCAGCTTGGTTTGTCGTTTGCCCTCCTTGGCAGGCAGCGAACGGTTGTTACGCTACGCGACGCCCCCAACGGACGGGGCGAGGCTGGCTCGGTCCAGTCAATGCTATATTGGGGATAAAGGGAAAGTGCTTTCTTCCTAAAGAAGGTTTCTCCCCGTATCGGCATTCCAAGACAAACACGTGTCCAGTACTAACCTGACAAGTTTCTCCCTGCAAGCTCGAGACCAGACAGAGCCCCGGAATGAGACAAAAACATAGAACAGCGATATAAAGTTTTAGAAAAAACGGTAGGACGCCAGCCTAACTCCCAGCCCCCGTTGTGCATCTGCTCGAAAACCTGAGTTTGCGAACTCGAACAGGTGCACAAGCAAAAGAACGACACCCTAGCCCCCGGTACGGACGATGCATGAAGACCTAAGTTTGCGAATTCAAGCACGTTTGTAGAGAGATAGAGCGACACCCGCATCCTGATCAACTCGTTCCAAGAACTGCTCGTAAACGTAAGTTAGGCGATTCGTGAGATAACCGAACAAGGAAAGTGCCTCTGCCGCGGAGGGCTTACGAGAGCAGGCTTTGCCGAGTGGTTGTGCCGAACGTGGTAAGTGTCTCTACCGCGGAGGGCTTACGAGAGCAGATTTAGCCACAAGGCGAAAAGCCATATTACGCAACCCTGAGTTCGGGAACTTACTGAAGCTAGATACGGGCAGGGAAAACCTGAAGATCGCGGAGCCAAGAGTTAGCAAGACCGGGCAGCCATCAAGTGTTACCAGAGAGGAGATAGTCTAAGAAGACGAGTGGTGAGAAGGACCGTAGGGGGCCGCGATCATTCACCGTTTATTGGATTAAACTTTACATGGCAGCCCGAGAGACTTGGACGAACAAAGGCGCGACGTTTGACAAAAGCACAGAGCTAAGAAAACAAAAGAAAGACCTACACAAAGAATTTACGACGCTGGTCGATGTTCCAAATACTGGTCAGCTCTCTCCCGTCCTTCATTACCAGGCGAACAGCCCCCGGGCGAGCAGCAGAAACGACCTTGAACGGGCCCTTCCATCGAGGAGTTAACTTGTTGGTATTGGACAGGTTCTGGACACTGCGCAGAACGAGGTCGCCCACCTTCAAATCCCATGGTCGAACTGATTTGGCAGCGTGCCGGCAAAGATCTTGCCGGTAGCGCGCCATTCAGACTTGTGCCCGTTCGCGTGTGCCTTCGAGGAGGTCGAGTTCGAGTAGGCGCTTTTACTCTACGTCAACCAAGTTGACCGAGCTCGTGCGAGGCGAGCCGAGTACTACTTCGGCGGGCAAGATGGCTTCAGCACCGTAGACCAATTGGAAAGGAGTTCCCCGGTTGCCCGGCTGGCTGTGGTGCAAACAGCCTAGAGGACGGAAGGAACTTCGTCAACTCAGGCTTTGTTATGCTTGCTGAGGGCAGTGAACACGCACCGTTTGATACCCTGGACGATCTGTCCGTTAGCTCGCTCGGCTGCTCCATTACTCTGTGGATGTGCCACAAAGGCGAAGCAGACCTTGGTGCCCAGCTGTTCGCAGTATTCCTGAAATAGCTCGCTTCTGAACTGGGGACCGTTATCGGTGATCAGGACAGGTTGACTGCGCTGCCCGGAGGAAGTGTTAACTTCACCTATGGACTTAAGATCTTCAGCCAGCCGCTCTAGGTGAGAAGCAACAGCGTAGCCCATGAGGGCGAGGTTGGCCTGGTTGGTGGATCTGACCACCGTTGCCAAGGTTTGAAGTCGTTCCCGACTCTGCTCAAGGGGTCCTGGGATCCCTGAGGCATCCGTGTTTTGCCCGACCGGAGTCCGGTTACGCGAATATTCGTCCCGAGCAGGCTGAACTTCTACCGAGGGATCTGGCGTAGGTACGCGAGGCCGGTCGTGTCGCTGACGCTTGCGCTGATCGCGAATCTGTGCCAGAGTTTGGTTGATCGAGGCATCCAGACTGCGGCGAACAACATTTTGCTCGCGAGCAGCTGGTGCAGATCCATCTTGAAGCCGAGCAGACTTAACATGCTCGATCTCTTCGGCCGCCGCGGCCCGTGCAGGATTTTCTGAAGTTCCTGCGCCGGCCATGTTAACGCTGCGAGGGCCATGTGAAGGCATGCTAGACGGTGTCATCACTGTATCACCACAGGAGGAATCCTCCGACATAGCCTTAGAATCCGAGAGATCCAAACCATCGTAAAGATCATCGGTTCCGTATTCATCGTCTATGACGAGAGCTTGATCTAAGACCATCTACGGAACATAACCGGAGAGTTCTGTTCCAGATCTGGAAGGTGATTGAGACCGAACGGATCGATCCGATCTGACAGGGATGAGACGTCCTGTCCTTCTGAGTCATAGCCTTCAGGAAGAATTTTCTGGTCGCTGAATGAGTTCGACATGCTCGAACAGACTTGATCTACTATCCCCACGGACGGCGCCAGCTGTCGACGATTGAGATATCGATCCCAAGTCAACTAAGGTTCTTGAGAAAGGGAGATGGAAGACCTGCCGAGCAATGCGAACAGCAATCAACGAGCAACAGAGAGACACAAGGTTTTTATCCTGGTTCAGGCCTCTCGATGAGATAATAGCCCTACGTCCAGCCTTTCTTTATATCAAAGAGAATTACAAGGTGGATCCCGACAAGACGAACAAGTCTCGGCGAGAATATGAGTGTACAAGACGTTGTATGCGATAATGCGAAGTCTCTTGGCCCCTCTACACGCCGTAGGGGCCCTGTTTATATAGTGTTGAACAACCGACCTACCAAAAGATAATCGGGCCGGGCTAACTACGAGATCATAACGACTCATACATGCCAAATACATCCCGAGGTAGATAAGGTATACTCCAATTCTTGGGGATCACGACGTCTATTCCAATCCGGGAAACTACGTCCGGGTTTTCACGTAGCCGTGCAGAACTCTTACTCGAGTCGGACTCGAACATGAATCTTAAGCTATTACGTACCGTGCCAGCCAGGAAGCTGTTCGGCAGGATGCACATGGGCCTGATAGAACCTTCTAGGGAGCTGGGCCCTAGGAGGCTGTTTGATTGGGCCGTCAGAGAGTGGGCCATGACAATGGGCTGTAATTTTATCCCCGACACAATTCAATATGACTGTCATTAATTTATACATATAAGAAAGAATACAACTAAATCTTGATTGATATGTATGTAACTCAAGAGAAGCCAATGAATGTGTCCTCTCTTTTGGGGAATGTGTCGCAGAAAAAGCTCCACTTAATTGGCACGATACACAGGGATTGGAATGAGCTCCAATGGCGAGATCTTGATCATATCCTTGTTCTTGCATGGCACTACCCTAGGGGGTAGGGACAAAAAGCTTTTGACCATGATATCAAGTCTTATGCAAGCGCTGAGAGGTGTGGCCATCTTCCTTTCTCCATTCCCCATTCGAGTTCTAGGTTTTCATTAATTTTGGTCAGGAGACTTATGCTGAGGTGGTTGGAGGGTTCTTCACCGAAGTTTATTCTGATGGCAACAGATGTCGTGGTTCTTAGGGCTGATTCAGATGAGAGCGTGGTGATTTCGAGAAATGAAGAGGTTAAGGTCACTTCTCCTAGGCTCGAGCCAATAATCTAGAAAGGTTATTGAAGAAAGAGAAGGAAATCAAGTGGAACCAACAACACAGATAAGTCGGATCAAGATCACTCAGATTTAAGTGCCAAAGGAATTAGCTAGAGAGGAAAAGTTTGAGAAGAGGTGGTAACATCTGCGAAGGTTGATGGTCTGATCGTTCAGAGATGGATCCGAAAAGAAATCAAGAATGGGGAGGGAGTTCATCATGGCAAGAACGAGTGGTTGATCAAGATGAAAAAGAATGTTGATTTGAAGCATGATCTGACATAAACGGCATGGTTAGTCATTATCGTTGCAACCATATAGGGCATGTTGGTCAAGATTGTCAGGGGAACGTTTGTATTAGATCTAGCATGGAGGGTCATGTTTCTAAAAGATGTTTACGGACTACGAACAACTGAGATGCCGACTGTCTTCAACAGGCTTTCCTAAAGCATCCGCTACACCAAAATTGGGAATAGATTCTTCCTCTATGTGATCTAACAACATTCTCTATTTCGCTCCTTAAAATAAATAATTTCTATCCATTTCTTTATACGTAAGGATTCTCTCTGCATCCCCTATACAATTCTCCATATAGGGAATGCTGTTGAACATGGAAGAAATACATGGAGAGAATATTTTTTAAAAAAAGTTTGTATATTCGGCTATAGAGGATCGATTTTAGAGATTACTGTTGAAGACAGCCCTCCTCGTTGGCGTTAGGGGCGAACATAACAAAAAATAATAGGAGGAGCTAAAGTTTAGTTCAATGTTAAGTCTGAAGTTTAGCCCCTTCTTCCCTTTTATTTCACACTAAAAATTATAGGTGGCTCTAAGATGTGGCTCCACTGTTATACCATACAACTTAAGTGGGGCCCACCTGACCTAGTGCTAGATCCACCCTTGTTGGCGTCAATGGCCGAAGTACAGCATACGAAGCGGAGGGAAATTGGGGCAGGTCTCAGCTTCTTCATGGGCCTAACTTTCAGCCCAAAAACTACTGGCGTCCATGGGCCCAGAAAATCATTACATACAGGACAATCTACCGTTGTGCCTGGGCCGCCGCGCCTAGTTCCCCGAGCACAAAAGAGCGGTCCTCTGAGCACAGCCGCCGCCGCCGACGAACACGACATCGCCGGAGAGGAGTCTGGGAATGGCGGAGCGGCAGGTGGCTCAGCTGGGTCCCGGCGTGGCTTGCTGCGGCTGGAACCATTGCGGTCGCCGCCTCGCCGCCGGCGCCGTTGACGGCTCCGTCTCCGTCTACGACTCCCAGCCGCCCCCCACCTCCAAATGGCAGGTCTGCTTTCTACCCCAACTCCACCTGAAACACCGAAGCCCTAAACCCCACATGAGACCTGTCACCCCTACTCCAAGCGGCGGGTTCTACTATCGCATCGAGTGATCTATCGCAAAGTTTAGAGCACCGAAATCTTGCTCTGGGATTCGGCAGTTAGTTTGCCTTCAATCAATCATGAGCCATTCTACTTGGATATGGCAGCACTTCTGTATTATTATTTCACCCAAATGTCAGTACGTGCTGTGAAATGGTTATGCTGTGTCACGGCCTAGTGGCTGGTGTACCTATGTGACCCTACAAACGAGTTTGGTTTGGATTGTAATGCGTTTGGTCTTGAATCAGGCCCATGAGCATGCCATTGTGAATGTTGTTTGGCTCCCTCCAGAGTATGGCGATGCTATAGCTTGTGTTTGTGCTGATGGGACACTGTCTTTATGGGAGGAGATTGCCGCAGGTCAGTTATTCTAATGCCCTTTTAGGTTTGTTCTATATTTCACGCTGTTCTGTGTTTACAATTATCTTGTACTCCCACAATTAAAAATTGGAATATCTTGCTCTTACTCCCTTTGGCAACAAATATTAGTAGTTAGAGATCCTTTTGAAACTTTTGTTTTAAAAATATTTAGAGTAGTTACATGAAAATTACATGTAGAGTCGTCTTGAACAGTAAAGTTGCATTTTGGGAACTGCGTCGATGCCCAAAACGACAAATATTTGTGATTGGAAGGAGTATTAGCTTTTGTATATTAGAAAATCTAACAAATAGCCTATACATCGATGACTGAGAATAAATTTGCGTACTACTCATCAGTCATTGTTCTCGATTGACTTGCTGTGCCTGTTTACATAACTAGCTGCCATGTTCATTTTGATAATCAAAATGTGCGTGGGTGATATAGGCTGGCGTTCTTGGCATTCTGCTATTTCCATGATTTGGTAGATAAAGAACTTTAGTTATGGTATTTCTTTGTGTATATCAATTATTTTGCTATCTCTGTTTTGTCACTGTGACACAAGTATTTTACTAGAATTGGTAGCACCGTACAACATAGCTGGCCAAGCTGCCCTTTAGGCCATGTACAATACATGTGCTTAGGGAGATTGTTAGTTTTTTTTTTGTACAATAGCACAGGGTGCTTACAGAAGAGGAGTGCTTTAAGTTAGCACCTGTGCTTGGCCAGTGCTTAAACCTATTTTGTTACTTACTACTATATCTAAGCATCTGTACACACTTAGTGGCATTGAAGGAAAAAAGTTTTTGTATAGGTGCATAGTGATGTGGCAATGCCCTCTCTTAGCACATGTGCATAAGCGCATTGCATTGTGCATGCCCTAGTGCCTAGTTTATATTACTTTAATGGCTAGTGGATCATCGTTGTTATTAATAGGATCAAAACAGGGTGGATAGAATGGCGATTGGCATCTGACATCCTTTGCAATTAGAAATTGCCATAGAAGCTAAAGGGTAAGTATTATAGGCCGGCGATTAGGCCGGCGACGTTGTATGGTGCATAATGTTGGCCTACCAAAAGACGTCATATCGAACAGTTAAGTGTAGCAGAGATGCGTATGTTATGATGGATTTGTGGCCATATGAGAATATATCGAGTTTGTTATGAAGTTATGCGTGATAGGGTTGGGGTGGCACCAATTGAAGAGAAGTTTGTCCAACATCGGTTGAGATGGTTAGGACACATTCAACAAAGACCTTCACAAGCAAGGTGCATAGTGGAATCCTTCGGCGTAGTGATAATGTAAGGAGAGGTAGGGTTCAACCTAACCTGACGTGGGAGGAGGCAATAAGAAGAGACTTGGAAGATTGAAACATACCTAGAGACTTAGGTCCTGTTCTTCTCAGCTTATATTATTTGACTTATACTTATCTAGCTTGTTTTCTAACTTCAAGAGCTATTTGAGGTAGCCTTGAGAGTCAGATCCACTTCATTTGACTTATATTTTAGAGCTTTTGGACAAGTCTTCGAGATAGGAAAAATGGGTTCAAAAAATTAAATTATTTTTTATTTAATTGAAGATAAGTAAATAGACAGACAAGTCAAATAAGCTGAGGAGAACAAGGCCTTAGCCTTAGATAGGGCGCATGGAAATTAGCAATCCACGTGCCTAAACCATGACCTAGCTATATATAAGTTGGTGCCTTCTATTGGGTTTCATTTCTAGCCTATCGCAACGTGTTTTAGACCTAAAGACTTTGTTGTGGTTGTTGTTGTAGTAGCTGTATAAGATTTGGAGTACAATTGTAAAAAATAATGTTTATTTTGTTTTCAAAACCAGTGTGGCATACTGGCATCAGGTTTTCCAAGTTCAAATAGTGTGTATGGCCAAAATCCACGTAAATACATTTTTAAGAATTAAATTTCAAACCTCGTCTGCAATTCACAAAAAACACAAAATAAAATCAGTTTTTGCTAAATTACTATATCAGAATTCAGAACTTAATTTTGCAAATCTATTCCAAACATAATCATCCAGACAACCTTTAAGCTTGGTTGTCTTTATTAATCCTGGACTTCCTCTGTATGAAGGCTGCATTCTGGATCATTCTATATATCTGTACATAATAATGATAAATGCATATTACACTTGTTATGACTCCCTTTTTTTGTTTCAGAAGACTGGTTGTTGTGCTGGCCAATTGTTTAATCTGTCATTGTATCGCATTCCCATTTATTTTGTTTTGATCGAAATATGTTGGAAAGAATCTTATCATGGAAATTTTCTCCTGACAGATGATCAACTTCCAACCTGGAGGAAGTGTAAAGCTTTTGAGGGTGGCAATTCTCACATACTAAATGTGCAGTTTGGATTAGTTCTGTCTAGTCTGAAAATGGTGAGTTATAACAACTCTGATTTTCATTACATCTAACATCACCCATGTTTTCATATTGATTTATTTTGGGGAAGGGCATGCTCAGCTTCAATTATAAAATAAGGCAGCGGTCCTACAGTAGATGGTTACTGAGAGCGCTCTCTCACATTTGGAGTCGAAAGAACTACATTTCAAAAAGTCAGTGTTTCAACAGAGATTATATTATTGAGCACACAAAAGTTTAAGCAAAGCAAAATGTTGAGAAATATTAACTGGAACCACCCATCAGCAGCAGGCCAGCAAACAAATCATATACTTGTTATTAAACTGGTCTGTGTAAAAGTGTTGTGTTTTTCATTTTACTGCAGGTTTGGTTTGTATTTTCCAAGGCTTTTGCACTGGTTGACTCTTGACCAGTGTTTATTTAGGTGTTAGTTGGGCGGTTGACTGGCCCCTAGTACCTAATTCGACCTAGGTGGGGAAATTTCCTAGGTGACCAAGGCGTGTGACTGGGTCCTCGCACGCCACCTAGGCAGGCTAGGCAGCAGCCTAGGGAAACAGTGGTCTTGACTCTTGACTCTAAAATATGTCGCATGTGTCCCTCATTCGTGGTAGTAACTTGTTGGCCTGTACAGGTTACTGCATACTCAGATGGTCAAGTGAAGGTCTACGAGCTCTTGGATCCGTTGGAACTAGACAAGTGGCAACTTCAGGTTTATCTAATTTTTGTTCTCATTTTTCAATGCTAACAATCATTTTATTTTACTATCTTGTACTGCAAATGTCTTGCTAATCTGAACAAGCAAACCCATGTATTTCATGATTCACTGTACTATAGTCATCTGGTGCCCGTTAAACAAATAAAGTGATTCTTGTCCTCCATAAAATTTCAGGCAGAGTTCCAGAACACCACCGATCCAGTTTCTAGGTTGGGGAAGCCAGCATGCATTTCTTCATCCATAGCATGGAGCCCAAGAAGAGGTGAAAGCCAGCAGGCTAGCTTTGCTATTGCTTTCAATTCAAATTCTACGAATTTCAACTCTTGCAAGGTTCGTGGATTTCAATAAAACGGTTTTTCTTTTTTTATTCATATGTTCATCCCTATGTGCCAGTACTTCTGCAACTTCATCCCAGAGTCAGAACGGATAACTTAATAACTTCCTAACATAATTGGTCAGTGACTGACAGGTATCTTCAGTAAAACATCTAACTTTGTAGGATAAATGAAACAGAAAACTAGCTACTAGTCTCTTTCCTATAGCTCCTTCCCATATTATCGCTTCCTTCATTTTCTCAAAATGACTTTTAAGTATTTACTACTTAAATTAAAAGCATGTACAGTATGGTCTCAGTGTTCTTAATTTTCTCAGTGTTGTTGGGGTGATTTCTATGGATCTAAGTCCATAAAAGTCTTAACTTGATTCTTGCAATGGTCAATGCGTAGTCGAGTTAGGTTTTCTTTGCATTTTTCTTTTCCTTTGTATTTGTTACTATTGTTCTTTCAGGAATAGTTGTGTATATCCATAGGAGACCACACACCTTTATTCATATTATAGGGTAAAGGCCCAGTACAAGCCCAATAGCCAAAACACAAGCCAACGGTTACTATTAGTATTTGGCTCTGACAAAATAGCAATATTCTAATAGAATGAAATGGTGAACAGATCTGGGAGTTTGAAGAAGCTCACCAGCGCTGGCTTCCACTTGTTGAGCTCAGTTCGATAGAGGATAAGGGTGATGGAGTACATGCCGTAGCATGGGCTCCTAACATTGGCAGGTTAGCCCCTTAAGCAAGTATGATAATATTTTATGCTGCCATATTGTCTCATTTGGAACATTTGGTGCACTGCTGAATTGTTGATGAAAGCACCATTTGGTTGCTGACTTGCTATGCCAAATAACAATAATTTAGATTAAAAAAAGTGTTCATTATTATTTCTGCTATGTGATTATGCTATAGCAAAGATGAAATGGAATATACAAGTAAAATTTGTCATTTCCATCTGCTCCAACACTACATAGAAGATCAATAATTAAAAAGCTTCTCTGTTTTCTTAGCTAGTAATTGTTTCAATCCTTAATGAGCATGATTAAGATATTATGTTTTGTCCTCTGCTTCAGTACGTATGTGCATTACTCTGGCAACCAGGGAGACAGGCAAAAGGCATGAATCATAGATTGTGCAAATTTTAACTACTAAGGTTATAGAGGGGAGCATAAGAAGATATCAATGTTATGAGCAAATGTATGCCTGATGGTGTGCCAGTTTGTGATCTGCCTGGCGGTGCGATGATAAAAACTTTATTTCTTTTCTTAGTTATGAACTGGTTGGCTGGTCCAATTTTTGTAGTATTGCCTAACAAATCCAATATTTCAAGAAACAAACCGATTGAACATGGCAACGAAATCTTATATCCAACAATTAACAAACCAACCAATAGACAACTTTAACAGCTGAAAGGAAAACCTCCTTCCTGCATTGATGGCACCCCAAATGCTATTGCTGCAGCCCTCACTGTACTGTTCACGTGCACTGTTTATCTGTTTCACGTGAATTGTTTTTCAGCCACTCAATCAAGAGCAGTATGATTGATAGAGTATAAGCAATCTCAGACTTAAGGGCACAAGGCTAGCTGCCATGTTTGGTGGTCCTGGCAAAAGAATGTCTAGTCACAATTGGGGCAGTCATAGCCACGTTTGTGGCTGAGTGCTCTTGGAGCATTACCAGATGTATTTTTAATCTTTGGTATTCAGTCCTAGCAGTGAGTTTGTTTTTCCATATTGCTATGGTCTGGTAGTAATTTTCCTGCACGGTATTTCAGACCATATGAAATCATAGCCGTTGCAACTTGCAAAGGAATCACGATCTGGCACGTAGGCTTCAACCCTGAATCTGATGGCGGACTGTCAACAGAGAATGTTGCTGTACTTCCTGGCCACAACGGCGAGGTACCGTACGAGAAACAAGTTTTTTTTTCTTCTCTTTACAATAAGTTAAATCCATCATTTGTGTCCTCCATAGAATATGGTGTTTATAATTCCTGAAGTTGCATAACTGATGGACCAGGCAATAGAGGAACAACGCTAATGTAAATCTCTCATACTTCGAGGCAGAAATAAACAGCAACTCTATAACTCCAATCCTCTTATATTTGCCTATTAAGATAGGTTCCATCGTGTCAAACTGCATTTCTGCGATTATCCAGCACACTTGCATAGTTGCATTTAACATTATGCTGTTCACAAAATAGGTATTTCAACTGGAATGGGACATGGGTGGGATGACGCTCGCATCGACGGGAAGCGACGGCATGGTGAAGCTGTGGCAGGCTAACCTGGACGGGGTTTGGCATGAGCAGGCTGCGCTCGACTGCACTGGGCCACACAACTAGGGCGTTGCTGCTGCGAGGAAGAAGATATTTGCATTGCAGCTCCCCAATCATGCAGGCAATGCATGGCTGCCTTGATCCTGATCCTGTCAAAGGCCAGCACGATGCAACTCATCCCATCCCTTCTTTAATAGCCGATGTAAGCCCGTCTTATGATGGTTTATCCGACGGCCGGTGCAGCCGTGCCCCCATTGGTGGGTGGCTCCAGCCCACAAGTTAAGTGCATCGCCAGCAGGATCTCTACATTTCTATCTCTATATTGCTTCTCTAAATCACTATTCGTTCTCAATATTTTCATCGTCTTCAGCAGAGTATCTATTCTCGGAATATAGAGATTTTAGAGGAAGTCTCTAAATTTAGACATTGAGATAGAGGCCCTGCTGTATCGTTATAAAAACTAAGGCTGTTGTTAGAGCAATTCTAACTCCTCTATATTTCTCCTCTAAAATACTATTAGCGTCCCATCTATCCATCTAAACTACTCTATAATTAAGCAGTTGGCCTAGATCCAACTACAAATCACATCTGTCTATTTCCTCAATCCATCATCCAACGACCATAATTTTTCAGAAGTTTGCTATCAAGTATAGACCATGGACTCTTGATTCGAGACGTATAGACCACGGATTTTTGCCCATAACTCGATACGTATAGACGACGTACTTTCGCCTATATATACATATACGTAGAGACCACGGACTCTTGACTCGATACGTATATATCATGGACTCTCGATACGTAGAGACCACGAACTCTTGACTCGATACGTATAAACCACGGAATCTTGACTCGATACGTAGAGACCACGGCCTCTTACCCACAACTCGATACGTATAGACCACGGACTCTTGCCCTTGCCCATATATACATCTACATACAGACCATGGACTCTTGATTCGATACGTATAGACCGCGGACTCTTGCCCACAACTCGATACGTATAGAGCACGAACTCTTGCCCATATATTCATATACATAAAATTAATTTTTATTCTCCCATTATAAATCTTTCTAATTTTTTCTAATTCTTCATAGACTAGAACTAACAGACTAGCACCCATAGAGATCATGGACTCTAGCCCATATATACACGGGATTAATTTTATTCCCCCATTATAAATCTTCCTAATAATTTTTTCTAATTCTTCCTAGACTAGAACTAACAGACTAGCATAGTAACACTATAAATAGGGCTGGGTAGGCATGTACACCCCAATCATACATACTCATACATATGAAACGTCTGCTCAGGCTGGGCAGTGGAATAAATTCAGAACTCCGTATAGAAGTAGGAGTATTACGTAGCTCTCTTAAGAATACGCTCCAGTATCCTCCCCACCATGTCAATGTGTGCGGATGTATACAACCTGTTAATTAAGCTATATCTATATCTATATCTTGAGTATCTATGACCGACCCATCGAGAGGACGCATCGCTACTTTTAATTAAATGAGTAAGTGTCACATGTATTTATGCGTACATCCATGAACAAAATTGATCTGTGCACGTCTTTCTTCAACGGCGCCGGTTCAATTCTTTTCATGCGTTCATCGCCGATTCAGAGGACCGGCAGTTAGATTCAACAGGATCTACAAGATCCGAACCAATTCTTCAACAGATTCAAACGGGATCCCGTGGGAAAAACCAATCTGTACCTTCGATGCTTGCGGCAAAGATGGGATGCGCGAACTATCGCGTAGGATAGATCAACGGGTCCCAACTAGGCCGACGGAGGGGACGAAGATGCGTTGCTGTTCGTCGGCGACCAATCTCCGGCGTCGTCGTTCGTTAGAGCTTCGTGCTGATAACGTGTTAGACAACCACGCTACCGGGTGTAGTCCGAGGTTGCCTAGCAGTGCGTAGATCGTAGACGGCGAAGAACAATCACAGATGAACACGAGATGTAGGAGAGGAAGGATTCTTTATTGCTTTTCTCAGGGATACAAAACAGATGGGAAACCTCTCCTATTTATGCTTGGGTGCTAGGGTTTCGGCTGGTCCATCCAAGTGGGCTCCACCCCTTAGCCGAGCCAGGCCCAAAGCCGGTCGGCTGGGTGTGGTTCCTTAACACTTTGCACGTACACGCTTGCTAGTCCCTCTAAAATTCCTTCACAAATTACACTACCCTCTAAAAGATTTCTTTTCTCCAGCAGCCCCTCTATATGTGTTACAGAGGGCCTTCTGGATTTGCTGAGGCTCTGCAGGGACACGAAAGTCCTGATGGTGCGAACAGTCGGGTTGAAATTTGAGCGCGCCTCTTCGCGAGCGTTCCGGCCCATTCGCCACACTGCGAGCACAGGAAGAAACGGGAGAAAGGTTTCAGAGCCGGGCCAGGTTCAGAAGCAGGAGAGCAACCAGTACTAGATTTGGGCGACACTGACAGGTGACCCGGGGGACTGGACACTGGGCACTGGACACGGAACGCGCGGACGGCTTCTCCACCTCGACCTCGGCGAAAACGAAGGCGTTATTAATGACGCGCGCACAGTGCGGCGAGCTTTCGTTTTCCGGGTTCACGTGCGAGCCACGGGGCCGTGCCGGGGCGAGCCTCGGACACACTGTTGCACCCACCCACCCACCCACACATGACACATCCATCCATGCTCGGCAGCGACAGGGGAGCAGCAAACGGGATGGGCACCACCCTCGGGCCCGGGGCCCGGGGCGTTATCATAACATCGGCGAAAAAACAAAAAATCCCCGCGAACTTCGCAGTCGACGACCCGTGAGGGGCTTGGCTTCATCGGATTTGAGGGGCCACCAGCGATGCGGTAGTGTGCAGCTTTTAAGGAACACAAGTTAACATAGACCAATGGATGTAGTTCAGATATTATTTTTGTCTCAAATGGCCGTTCGCATTAACAGAGAACAGACAGAACTTGCCGCCAAGAAGAGAGAGAGGGGGGAGGAGGACTGCGCGTTGCGCAGTTGTCTAGCGGCGACGTTGTTCATGATGCTAGCTCCTTGGATCGTTCTTGGATTTTTTCTCGCCCGTGGGGTACGCACGCACATGTGCGCTAGGACAGAACTAGAAGCCTTCTTTTCTTCTGCAGACGCACATGCGCGTGCGTGTAGTGTAGTGTAGTGTAGTGTAGTGTGAGTGTGTTGTGGTGTGAGTTTGTGTGTCACCAAAGAGAGAAGAAAAACCTTGCCTTTAGTCCCTCAACTGGACATAGCATCGTGAGATGCCAGCCAATACATCTCCGAGCATGCATGCAAGGCCTTTTTATTATTCTAGTAATGGTTACAAGGATCATCCACTGCAATAAAAAAAAATTGCATGTTTGCAAATGGCCGGCTTGCTTGCAAATACTCTCTCCAGTTTCATAATACTTGTCGTTTTGGACATTAACATGATTTTCGAAATACATATTTGACCATCAATTACTAATAAAATTTATTGATAAAATCCACGAAAATATGTTATTGTGGAAGCATTTTTCAAGACAAATTTATATGTATGGTTTTTATGTACACAATCCAAATAGTTAATTTTTTTTATAGATATAGTTTTAAAAGTTTGACCTAGGACAAAGTTAAAACATTAAGTATTATAAACTGGAGTGAGTACATGCATATGAATTAGGTAGACGCGGAAAGACCATGCAATTGTAGTCTTGGTGCCTTCGGGGTTAGCCCGTGATTCATAAGACGGTGCGAGCAAAGCTGGACCCTTTGTGAGTCTGTGATTACGGCAGGTGACTGGTCCATAACACCATAAACTAGAAGCAGCAACTAATGTACTATATAATGTCATGACATGAATGTAACATTGCTTTCTAGCACCCCAAGGAAAACACATAATTGTACCTTCGAGGCTCCAACCAGGCATTCATGCAAAAAACTAGCGCCTAGCCAGCCAGCAGGAGCAGGACCGTGTACTGTGAACAGAAAACATGACATTTATAATGGGAAGGACTACGGATTGGATGTCTCATATGATTGAAAAAAAAATCCAGAGGCCACTAGCATCATTATATGCGTTCAGTTGTTCATGTGTGAAACAAGAAAAAAAGTGTAACACTAAACATTTTCTAAACAACGTTTCAAACATATATGAAAATGTTTCAGCAGTTATTAGCCAGTTATTACAAAACGCTGCAACTCATTCAAGTGATGTTTCATAAGAGCAAAACAAAATGTTATATGCATTTTTTTCTAGTATTTCATATATACAAAGAGAATAATTTACCAGAGAAAAATGTTTAAAATATTTTTAAAGAGTTTCATAAGATCAAATAAAAATATTTCACAAAACACTGCGAACAAAAAACATGGCCAAAGAATTGACCGATCGCAGTCTAGCTAAAGGCAACAAACAAATAATCAAACCACCTCTTTTTTCTTTTTTTTTGTGAATTTGTGATGGACAAAACTAACAGTTAATAAAAGAAACATCGTGGAGAGGTGAGTTATGAGTTGATGTAAGGCCATTACCAATGACGTCCTAACTTATGACGATCCAGTCACTATTTACAATCCTTTTCACTGTTCATCTATATTTTCTCTCTCTTATATTATTTATTACGTTAATAGAACAGTCTAAGTTAATACTCATTGGACATGCCCTAAGGCCTTACCAAAAGTTTAATGATAGACCTTCATAATTCTCCAAAGATATACTAGCATATTAGGTTGCTATCTTTGACTTTAAGTAGGTTATATATCAATTTCAGCAAATCAACATTCTCAACAACAATGGTGCTTTCAAAATAAACATCTTCGACAATAAATGTAAGAAATGATGAAAACAGTGGCGAGCTTGATCAAAGACAATAGGGAAAAGCTGTGGGACAACGACACGGTGGTGCTCTTGTGTACACTCCATTGGAAGGATATAGATGCGGAAAATGTTGTGCATTTTGGCTTGAAACATTGCTACAAGGGTGTAAAATGGTTTTTCTTTCTTTGCTAAAACATGTGTTTGTTTTGGTGCAACGCATAAAAAGTGAAATATTTTTGCTTTACTCTTGTGAAACATCTTTATTATCTAATGAAACATTTTTTCTTTTGTGAAATATGGTGTTTGCTCTTGTGAAACATTTGCTCATATAAGGTGAATCATCTTTGAATAGTTACAAAATATTGTGTCAACGATATTTTATTAGTGCTTTGTAGTGTTTCATCAGTACTTCATCCATATTTAATCCATACTTCATCCATGTTTCATCTAGCAAAATCAGTAGACAAGAAAATATGAAAGAGAAATGGTCATGCTACTCATGTTATAAATACCTTGAAAATATGAAAGGGAAAGGAATATTGTGTGATAAATAAAGATAGACCAAAAAAATGAATATAGATTTAAATGCAACTCTTATATCCGTAAACAAGATCATTCAAACTATACATCTTATAAATATAGGAGAGACTGGATGGAATTAACTGTGATAACAAGATTACAACATGGCACCTGACAACCAAAAATGTTGTTTTTGTAACATTCAAAACAAATATGTATTATCATACATCAATTAAAATGTAATACTCCCTCCGGTCACAAAAAGAAGTCGCCGTTGACTTTTGGACATGCATTTGACCATTTGTTTTATTCAAAAATTTGGTTCAAATATGTAAAAATATAAGTCGTACTTAAAATACAGTTAATAATAAAGCAAATCATAACAAAATAAATGATATTTACATAACTTTTTTGAATAAGACGAATGGTCAAAGGCGTGCTCAAAAGTCAACGACGACTTCTTTTTGTGATCGGAGGTAGTATTTCCTTTTGCAAATGAGATAATCACTCGGGACATTCCTAAATTTGATGGAAAACATTGATACGAACGTAGCTGGGGTGACGCATAAAACCAACAAGAAAATTGTAGAGGGTCCAAAAAAATGATGGGAGGTCGGGGAGGACACCTTTTTTCTGGTGGGCTCATCAGTAAAATACACAGCCAGATGCTGGGAAGCTAGCAACATGTCGGTAGAGATAGCACGTCCAACTAAAGACTGATGCCAACAAGGGTAGTAACTATAGTAAACAAGAGCAAGCACCACTACATGATCTACAAGATGGATGAATGAAATTACCAGGGAATTAGGACTGGGACACAATCCGGAATTTGTTGCCTAAGAGTCAGCTACAACCTTCTTTTTTGAAGGATCGAGTTAGCTACAACTAAAACATTGGGACAAAGACACCGCATAGGCAACAGGGACGGAGACAGGGGGGGGACCGGTGGGGGCCATGGCTCCCCCCATGGTAGATGTACACAAGAGGGTACCCCTATATATATTAGGTGAAATTAATAGCCCTGCACGGCCATGGCTGAGCTCACCGCCGCCGCACTCCTCTTCCTCGCTCCATGGCGGCGGGAGCAATTCTCGACGACGGCGGCGGAGGAGATCTGGGCACCGAAGGAGGAGGAGGAGAAGATCTGGGCGCCGGAGGAGGAGGAGGAGGAGGAGGTCGGGGTCGACGGGGAGGGGATGGCCGGCGGCGGTGGAGAGAGAGAGAGAGAGAGAGAGAGAGACGGGGAATGGGGGGAGTTGGGAGTAGGAGGAGGAAGAAGAAGAAAGAAAATAGAATGACATGTGGGACCCACCGTATAAATGTATTTCCAATGTATTCGGGACAGGTATTGCCCCGTAAATGCCCATAATGGCACGTTTGAGACAACTGAAGCGCTAAAATGGCAACTGTGATCGAGGCGTTTGCGAAATGTCAAGCGTGATCAGGGGGTGAGTTATAATGGCAACAGTGATATTTACCCATGAAATTACCAGGGAATTAGGACTGGTACACAAACCGGAATTTGTTGCCCAAGAGTCAGCTACAACCTTCTTTTTTTTGAAGGATCGAGTTAGCTACAACTAAAACATAGGGACAAAGACACCGCATGGGCAGGCAAGGACTTGGCTTGAAACAAAGCTACCGATATCCAAAATGAGTGGCTACTGGTACTAACTACAACCGGGATCCTTCGTTGTACCCAGCCACTGCCATTTGGGTCCGAGCACACATGATAGTGGTCTTATAAGTTATAACCATTTTCAAATTCAAAATTGGACAGTGAATTCATCGAGATTTAATCTCAACTGGTTCAAATTTGGGTTCCTGTAGTGAGGGCAGGAGCTTTTCAATAATAGTTTCTTGAACCTTGCTCCCTAATCAGCAATCAAACACGTTTTCTTCCCATCCCCATCAGAAACTTCATGGCAAACTGCAAATGTAGCCTCATGTGGTGCATAATACAATCACGTGTTCTTTGTTATTATCGTTTATTAAATGGATGGCTAAATACATGTCAATTTACGATTATTATTTTTAGGCAGACTGAATTCCTTTTAATGCATGGGTCAATTTATCATGATACTTGCACCAACATTACATATATAGACTTTATTGCTAAAATTAAAATGAGCAATATCTTACATGTAAGAAAGGACTTTTGTGCTTCGTAATTCACATCTATCTAACAAAGGAGAATTTACGAAAATGCACAGATTTAGGTACTCCCTCTGGTCATAAAAAGAAGTTGTCGTTGACTTTTGGATACACCTTTGACCATTCGTCTTATTCAAAAAAGTTATATAAATATTATTTATTTTGTTATGATTTGGTTTATCATTACATGTAATTTTATTATGAATTATACTTTTACATATTTGAAGTTTTGAACTAAATTTTTGAATAAGACGAATGGTCAAAGGCGTGTACAAAAGTCAACGGTGACTTTTTTTGTGACCGGAGGTAGTACTAGCCAGCAAGATGAGAAGGTTGACTCATGTTGGCATAGCACGTAATGAAACATAACTTCTTTAAACACGGAAGGCTCAAAAACAGTCATTAATATGCTCGCCCGCATGTCAGATGGTTTTCCAGTTGGCTCCTACAGGGTTGTGCTGCTAATTTTATTTTTAGCTATGGACCTGTCTGTAAAAGACTACTTTCTCCGTTCCAAAATATAGGGGTATATAAATTTTTGGCACGGTCTTTAAAGTGTAACCTTGACCGTTAATTTCTTTCAAAATATGTCATTAGCAACTACAAAACTGCCATCATATCAAAATACTATTAAATGCGGATCTAAATATATTACATGCATATACTAAACCATGTACATTTTTTTACTTAATTATTAGTCAAAGATTCCAAGCATTGACTTTTGAAAAAACATGCATGCCCTATATTTTGTAATGAAGGGAGTAAAAGAGTTTGGATATTAATGAAATCTTCACCCCTTCTAAAAAACATGCTAGCCTGCATGTTTGTGGTTATAATTCTAAATAAGATATATATGTTTCCACTTAGTGTCTATCTCGTCTCTCTTCATTTCCTCTCACATGTGCATTCTTTGAGTTTTAATACAAGTAGACATATTACACGAGAGATGCAACTATCACTCCACTTCCTTTTTGTTCATATTATAATGGACGAATATGTGGTCTCACAAAGTCAATGCAAGCATTTTACATCTCCAACTGAGTTAGGTCTTGTTCTTTAGAGGTGTCAGGACAAGTGATGCCAAGGTAGACCAAGCTCCTAACATGGAGTCAATAGCGAGTAGGGTGATCAAGAAAAGCACCATCAATGGGACGAAGTTGCAAGCAAAGCTCATGGGAGTATTGTCTACATTTCCTTGATCAGTGAGGTAGACCGATCAAGAAGATCTTGGATGTACTTCTGCTATGAGAGGTAGTAGCCCTCAAGGGTATAAGTGACTAATCCCAAGAGAGATTTAAAGAAGGCCTGAATTTGAGGCCTGAAACTGCTCACTGATACAAGTCTTGACAAATGGTGGGGTTTAGTGTAGGACCTAGCAAGGGGGAAGTCGAGGGAGCACAAGATCCCAAGGAGGAGAGTGAGAGCTAGAAGGAGAAGAATGACGACCCTAGGGCAAAGAAAAATGAGAACACTAACAAAAGAGAGTTGACAACCGTTAGAGCAAAATGAATACATGAACCATATATCACACCACACAAATCTAGTTGTGGAGGCGAGACCAAGTAACTTGGATGAGGTAGACCTTATCATGGGTAGCCCGGGCCCGGCTTGGGCCTCAGTTTGAAGCTTGGCCGTCAAGCCAGGTTGGGATTAAGCCCTAAAAAATGATCAAACATCCATGGTCGGGTCAGGCTTTTGGGCCTCGGGAAGGGCTTGGGCCCAATTTTGAGGCCCGATGCATCAGGCCGAGCCGGCCGGGCTCAAGCTTGATCCCGCGGGACCGAGCTTTTTCAATTCCGACCTGAAACCCGGCCCGACGTTTGATCGGGTCTAGGATGAGGTGTGACCGAAGAGAAGAGATCAACTCGAGCGCCATCGACAACGACTAGATGATTAGAGTTAAGAATTTTGAGGTAAAAAAATATGTGCCCGATAACATGTTATACTTAGCTCAACATTGGGCAAACAGGCCAAAATTTACAAGTGCCAGTCAAAGAAAATGTACATATACAATGACAAACCTATGTAATATACTATTAATGTGGAGCACATCAAAGATACTAGAGAAATTTGAAAGAGAATACGGTGGTGCTTGGCATAGTTGTTACCACAACAGCCTAGAAAATCTGTTATGTAGAAATTCTAGTATTTCTATTAGACAGTGTAAAGAAAATAAGAGGAGGAGATTGAAAAAACTGGATCTGCGGAACTTGCAATTTGGTCTTGTTCTTTTTAGTTTAAATTAAAATTTAAAGCTAACACTCGAAATTTATCTTTTCTATACAAGCCAAATGTTGTAGTAATTTATAATCATTTTTGTGGGGTTTAAATGGTTCTTCTCGGAGTTTGTAAAATATTTTTTTATTTTTTTGACTCTCTAAGAGCTCTCTCGAGTGGTTACAACTTTTTCAAATGGAAATTTTCGGCTTCAAAAATACAAGGCCAAAATTCCAATGCACGTGAATGTGAAAAGAAACGGGAGGCTAGAAGGGGGAAAACAAGGTTGTCTTTGAGCTGTATGAACGCTCGAGTCCTGTCACTTCACACACAAATAAAAATGAATAAGCTCAATTGACTCGTGTCACTCTCTCAAACATGATAGGAGCACGGCTTAGATCAGAAAGGTGTCTACCAGCCTCTATAAAAAGCAGGAGATTTGCTCATATTGTGTCCTAGGCACGGCAGCGCCCTAGAGAAAATAGGCCACAAAAAGGGTCTGAGGCTCTGAAGTATCTGAGCTACTTCAAAATCTAACCTCGCCATTATTTTCTCTTCTAATTGATATGAGCAGCGGAAGCCAGGGAAAGAACTCCAAAACCGGTGATGGCAAAGAAACAAAAGGTTCACCACTATCCCGTCTCTCTTCTTTGTAAACATTCTAGCCTTGTTTGGGTTCCCTTAACTACAGATTCTAGTTAATTGTCATTATGTTCCAAACGACACAGCTGAAGGGGGCAGAAACAGAGCATATCATTTTTATAGTATCATTTTGTTGATTTTTTTGTGGCATATAACCTACATATTCTACATCTAGATGTTTTATATCCATGGTGAAAAAGAAAAAAGAAAAAGAAGGCAGGCAGTAACAGTTACAGAGTATACCAGTTGCCATCACAGAATCAACGCACATATGACTTCAGGAATTGCAAGAAGCTGTACAAATAAACACGATAATTCATTACATACTGGAAATGGGGAGGGCACAGTTCAGCTTTCGTCCCTTCCGTGTATGGATAGGCTCCCTCCAAATTCCAAAGAACATTGCAAATTCCGGCGCTGAGTGGAATTCGCAGTGTTCTTTGCAAATTGACATCTGTATAATATTTCCATATTATACTACTAGGTTCTTCTGCAGTTATTTATGTCCATGATCTTTTTTTAATGTTTGCAGAAGTAAATAGCACTGCAAAGCATTTTGTTGATTTC
Source organism: Raddia distichophylla (assembly GCA_005191435.1). NCBI lineage: Eukaryota > Viridiplantae > Streptophyta > Magnoliopsida > Poales > Poaceae > Raddia > Raddia distichophylla. Next base: position 1,476,019 of record SPJY01034155.1, on the reverse strand, counting down.
ACAGAAGAAGAGGAAGATCTTGTTTTCAGAATACATAGGCTTGTCGGGAGCAGGTACCATAGTACCCCTTTACATACGTATATCGTGTATCAGTCAAAATGACGAAAATCATTTCATAAACTCATGAAAGACTTATATATTCCAAGCAAATAAAGTTATTTGCAGTTCCCTGATTGTTCTGCTCATATGATGGAATTATGTAGATGGGAACTTATTGCTGGAAGAATTCCTGGAAGGACAGCAGAAGAAGTAGAGATGTTTTGGGCAAAAAAACACCAGGAAAAATAAAATAAAAAAGCTGCATGCAATAAACCTGTATTGATGTATAATCTGGAATTTCATGTCCCTTAACGACTATTTTCTGAACCATGTTAAAATAATGTTTTCTACCAAGCATGGATTTAAAATCCTGATACAAAAGGAAGAACAAAATGCATAAACACAATCACGAAATTGTTTATTAAGGACTATTTATTCCTCTTTTCATGTACTATCTCCTTTTTTTTTACGCTTTGACTTTTCGATGCGCCTTTGACCATTCGTCTTATTCAAATTATTTTTGTAAATATCATTTATTTTGTTGTGATTTGTTTTATCGAAAGTGGTACTTTAAATATGTCTTATTTTTTTTACATCTTTGCAATAAATTTTTGAATAAGACAAACGGTCAAAGACGTGCCAAAAAGTCAAAGACGTCAAACAAAAAAAAAACAGAGGGAATATTAGAAATTTAGGGTTAGTTACAGGTCAAATGACCATGATGACTATTAAGTCACAGATGGCCCACAAAGGTAGATAGTGAACGATTACATATCTATATGGCTGGTGCAAAACATAAATCTGTTACACAGAAATGCACATCAGTGTTAGCCTGTGTGACGCTCCAATGTTAAATTACATATTCAAGTAAAACAATAACAGAGCTAGATGAAATCAACAACTATGGCTGTTAAGGTGTCCTTGAAGCGACGCTTCAAGGACGCTTAGGCGCTATGGCGCTCCGGAGGGGATGCCTCAAGGGACGCCTTGCCACAGGCGGCTGTGGCGTCCTTGAGGCGTCCATGGCGTCGGTGTGGCGTCGGTGTGGCATCCATGGCGTCAAGAAGAGGCTAAGGCGGGCGCCATAGTTGTAGAACCTTGAGACAAAAGACCCGCACGGCAGAGGACCCCCCAGGACCCAACCTGACCCAAACCACAGAGGCCCAGACCTTACCCGACGACGGCGGCTGCGAACCCTAGATCTGCGGCGAATCGGAGCGCCAGTGGCGAGGAATCCGGCGAGATCTGGCGCTCCTTCCTCTTCCCTTCTCCGCACGGCTGCTCGGCGTCGCCGCCTCTGCATACCGGTGAGCCGCCGCCTTCTTCCCCGCCTCTCCCCCTGTCTCTCTATCCTTCTGCACCGACGCCTTCTTTCTCTGTCTCTCCCCCCTCTTTCTCTGTCTCTCCCCTCTTTCTCTGTCTCGGCCTCTACCCCTCTCTTTCTTTGTTTCGCCCTCTGCCCCTCTCTTTCTCTGTCTCGCCCTCTGCCCTTCTATTTCCTTGTATGTTGAACTTGAATCTCTCCTTGTCTCTCCTTGATGCAGTAGGCAATGAATATCGACGACACCACCGGCACCAGTACCAAATCCTCTCAAGCAGATGCAGCAGCATACAACCCATTGAATGATCCAAAACGGAAGCCAAAATCCAATCATCTGGGTTGGAAATTTGGTTATTGGGCGACAATTGGCAATCGGGATGTTGTGCAATGTTCTTTGTGCAACAAAAAAGTTTCAGGGGGAATCAAGAGGTACAAGGAGCATCTTGCAGGAGGATTTACGGATGTGCAAAAATGCGACGCGACCAACAGCGCCATTTCAAGAGAGATGAGGAATGCTTTGTTAAAGAACCGGAGGCATGGAAGGCCTTTGTTTCTGGAAGACGATGGAGAAGAGCAATCCGTGGATGTGGAATCTGTGGATGGGGAGGATGTGGACGGGTCCTCATCACGGCCCGTTGTACAACCAAGTTCAGGGACGGCTGCCAAAAGAAAGAGAGCGGCTTTCCAATTCAAGGTTCTGGCAGCACCTCCAAAGAAGGCAGTTAGTTCCATGGTCCGCATGACACCACATGAGGTTGTGGAGCGAAGGCATGCTAAGGGACCATCTCAAATAAGCATTCAAGCAAGCATGAGGACAAAGGAAGAAAGAGAAGCTTTTAACCTAGAGGTAGCCAAGTTGTTCTTTGAATGTGGCATGCCTTTCAATATTGCAAACTCACGGCAGTTTGAGATAGCTGTGGAAACCATTGCATAGTACTGTTCTAGGTACAAGCCACCTACTTACCATGAATTGTGGGAGCCTTTGCTTGAGACGGTTGTGAAAGAGACCGACAAAGAGAAGGTGAAGCATGAGGAGGCCAACAATGCCTGAGGTTAAGGGTGGTTGATGGAGATGAGAGGCCAGCAATGCCGGAGGTTCAGGCATTAATATCTATGGCAAAACAAAAGGTTATGCAATCTTTCTCCACTCAAAACAAGAAGTCTTTACTCACTCGCTTGTTGAATATCATGGATGGGCGTTGGGACAATCAAATGGCCACATCATTGTATGGCGCCGCTCACTTTTTGAATCCAGGGAAGTTCTATCCCTCCTAGAAAAGAGTTCTGACAATGAAGAAAACATTGCACAAATGAGGAGTGATTTCAATGATTGCCTTGCAACAATAGTGAAAGATACGGCTCTAGTGGAGAAGATTGATAGCCAAACTATTCTATATGAGAATAGAAGAGAAGTGTTTGCTAATAGACTGGCGACACAATATGCGGGAACAAAAGGTCCTAGTAAGTGTTTGTAAATAAATTTGAGCAAGTTTCTTTTAGTTTTTTCATTTTAGCATACTAAATTCCATTTATTTGTCATTTATAATTGATTGGTGGCGTGCATATGGTGCAAAATGCATAGAGTTACATAGGTTTGCAAGGAGGATCATTAATCTTTGTGCTTCATCATCCGGTTGTGAGCGTAACTGGAGCACCTTTGAATTTGTAAGTAGTAACTATAACTAGTAAGTACAACTAAATTTAACTCTTATTTGGTTCATCTCATTATCTTTCAATGTCACTTCTTATTTTAGATGCATACTAAGAAAAGGAACCGGTTGGAGCACAAGAGGTTGAATGATTTGGTCTATGTTTCGTACAATAGAAAAATGGTGGCTAGATTTTAGAAAAGGCGTGGGGAAGGGAGAAAAATTATGATCCACTTGTTTTGGAAGAGTTCGATTGGGACAATAAGTGGGTAAATGCATCGTCCAATAAAGTGCAAGGCCATGATGGCCTTACTTGGGATCATGTTGATGAGGCTATGGGTGCATCTCTCAATCTTCAAGGTCAAATTTTTTTTAGAAAAGCTCATGGTGAGTCTACTCTCTACTACTCAAGGGCTAATGATAAGAAAAGGACGGTGGAAGTAGAGGACGAAGACATAGAAAAGCACTATTCTGACTCGGATAATGTAGATGAAGATGAGAATGAGATAATACAAGATGATGAGGATGTTGATGACTATGGTGAAGATCCGACTAATGATCAAGAGGATGGAGGAGAAGATTCAACTAACGATGAAGCCAACGACTTGACCGATGATTTTATCTAGATAAGAGGGTTGGAGAGTTGAAAGCTGTTTGTTTTGTATTAATGTGCGACTTCTTAGTTTTTATGGTACTATGATGATGCAAAACTATGTTATTTTGTGACCTATAGAATCACACATAGTGGTGAAAACTATCTTGTTATGTTGCATTTTATTTGGTTTTACTCGCCATACTTGTGTGTCTATGGCGTCGCCTCGCCATGCGCCTTAAGTGCTTAAAAGGTAAAAAGGTCCGGGCGACCGCCGCACGCCTTAAGCGCCGTAACAACCATGTCAACAACCTTTACTGAAGGAATGAAACAGATTTGGTATTACCAAATGCAGCTAGTAGTGTCAACCATGTTTCTTTTGTATCATGTGATGTACATGTGGTTTTCGTAAAAATATGTGGAAGACGAAAAAGTAGAAAAAAATACAATAAATGCTAGGAAATGTCCATCATGTGGTAGGAACATGTATAGTATACTGTTGAAAAATGAGCTATGGCTGCAATTACACTTGTATGCTCACCGAAGGAAAAACTTGATTTTTATGGAAAAATTTCCCACGAAAGACATGGTTCATTATCACATAACTGTTCGAATATTAAAAGAAATAATACCCACAATGCATACAATACCAAAAGCCATACAGTACCTCCCTCTGTAATACTTCACAGAAGTAGTTCGTTAACGGACATTGATACACAAATGACAGAGGCATAAATGAGATATTCCTAGAAAATGTCAAAAAAATAGTCCAAACCTTGTCCAATTTCCCAAATTGAAAGCCCTGTTCCCCAATCTTGTGCTTCGTCCAAACGTACAGAAAGAGACATGAGCGTCGGGAAAAATACAGCATGTCTGACACCTTGATCTGAATAGACAAAAAAATGCTCTGAACTCTCCTCATCCCACTTCAAAGATGGCTTATATTTCTCAAGCAGATGAATGAAATCTCTTCCAATGATAGCACTACCACCACCACCTGTACAGAAATTAATAAGATTTGTTTCCTCAAATCTAGGTTGAAGATGAGTAAAGCATCATAATAGATTGAGAAAATTGAAAATGTGCCACGTGCTATGGTGAGTCGGTGCCACCAATGGTATATCATCAGCCTATTGAATTTAATTAAGTTTGTCATAAAATGCGTCAGTCAATTTCAAGCAAAAAGAGTACAAACAGGTGAATTTCTCCTCACATGGCTATATAGAAAGGTTCTTTGCTCATTTCAGCAGTGTGTGTGAAGAGATGAGGTATATATACCTTTAGAAAGTAGAAAATTGTTCCCATAAAAATTAACTCCAAGGAATATCATATGAGAATGACCATGGGAAGCAGGAACCTTGGTTTTGAGAAGTGTTGTTAAAGAATTGTGTATCCACTTCAGCGGTGCACTGGGACCAGGGTTTTGTGGCCCTGAGAAATCATATGTCATAAGAGAAAAGCCATCTACCGAGTCAGCCAACTGCAGGAGGTCTTCTGGTCCAAAATCTTGATTCTTGAGTTCTTGCATTCGTGGAGCTGGGATAACATAAATTAGTTCCAAGCGGGACCTGGAACTTAATTTTGAACTGATCAAATGTAAAGCCTCCCCCAGTTGCTTAACAAATTGAAGTGCCTGTGACATGCAACAAAAGTATTGAGATATCTCCCCAACAAAGCTCCTTTTAGGCATACATTGAGAATGACTGAAGTCAGCCAATGGCCAAAAATATAATGCTAGCCATTAAGAAACCTTGCTTGCTCTGATGCTTACGAGCTACAGTATTCCCTTGATACCATATTTATTATTCCCAAGCAGAATGGTCATGAATTTTTTTTGTGGAATAATGGAATTGCCTTGTAAATCCTTGAAGTTGCTTTCGTCAACCCGAAGGGCTGACCTTTATTGCCAAATATGGATGCTGGGGGATAGGCCTTGTTTGTTTCAGCGTTGAGTAAAGGTGAGTTTTACTGTAGCAGAAGTTGAGAGCCCTCAAAAAGTGGTCTAATAATTCTAAAAGAATAATTTAAAAATAGTTTTACAATCTTGAGAAGAACTACTAAAAGCCACGAAAAAATCATTAGAAATTACTACATGTAGGCTATATAAAATAACAAAATTTGCTACACTAAAACTCAACTCAACTTTAAGATAAAACAAACAAGGTCATAATGCATGCCTACCTAAATCAAGTTCTAAGTAGGGAGGTAAAAAGGTTTAGGCCTTAGGGCCTTAAAATCTCCTTGGTCTGTGGTGAGCATTTGGATCAAAATTCAAAAAGCAATCCCCACATCCAAATACCCCTTAAGGATTTAATGTCCCATCAGGTATAGTACTCAATGAATATGGCAGAGGTTCACCCTACCCTATCAATTTATCTCCGTTGCATACACCTTCATATACAGGCAATGTGCCCAAACAATTGGCCTGCATATGACACATGTAAGCCCCCAACACAAGTGAGATTAAACGATTTTTGTGTTCACTGTCTGTCCAACACACCTGACTACTCATTACCTCTTTATGGCATCGCAGGGTTGTGGGTTCACATTTTTGGTGTTTGATATCATACCCAGGGTCATAAATCACGTATTTACAATTAATTAGCAGCAGTACACTATTGGACTGATTTTGGCACCCATATTATTAATTCGCTGTAATCATGTACATGAACATTAGGGCATTTCAGATGAGAGAAGATTAGGTCCGGCACTGTTTAAAAGCAAACTCCTTACAAATTCAAGCAGAATGAAGAAGAGATGAAAATACTATATTAAGATGTGGGAAAGCATCTCAAACATTAATTGTTTAGCTCAAACATACATAAAAATTTGATTTAATTTCATACTGAATTAATTGTATATTTGAGTTCAATACAAGATGATCCAATCAATTCAAAATTTTCTCAGGAAATTTGTTCAAAAAACATAAAAACTTGATAATAAAGAGCTAGATTTTTATATGAAAAAGTCCATTCTATTCCTACTAGTTTAGTGAGCGTGTACTGCAATGGATGAAAAGAACATTGTATTACTCCGCAACACGTCATGGTTGACATGCTTGGCCCACGTACTTAGCTCCACTTCCCTTCTCAACCGTGCCGCGCCTCCACACATGTGGCTCCGTCACGCACCAATTATAATTTATTTTATTTTATTGACAATTTAGGGAGGCGGGTGTGGCTTACAGTGAAGAGCTCCATAATGGTGAGCTTGTGAGGCTAGCACCAATAGTTCATGTACGTGGCACTCAATGGGCGTCATGGATCTTTTTAATCCACTTTACTATGAGGAGTGTTCGTGGGAAAACAAATCATAAGTCGTAATTGATAACCCGACATAGTGGTATTATCAAAGACAACCATTCACATGGTTCATTTGTTTCCTCCATCTTTTTCCTTCCTACAACTGATAAAGTACAAAAGTAACCACTGGATGTGTGGTACTATTGTATTGTGCAGAATGTAATAAATGTAGTCAAATCAGTATGCTTCCCAAATAAACTGCAGCTTACTTAGTGTTTTTGCCATGACAAGGTATTAAGGTATAATGTAATGTCTATCCATATCTGTCTCGAGTCTCGACAAGTTCACAGTCCTTCATTTACTGAATCATTTAATTATTTCATAAAGTAATATGATAATGATAAAGGATGAAAAACATATACATGACAAGACTTTGCAAATGCATGGATTGACATAAACCTACTAATGTGGGCATGGTCATGCAAATTGTAAAGTTCTTTATATTTATTAGAGTAATGCTAAAATTACTGATGCACGGTGGCAAATGTACCATGTGTCGTAGCTCTGAATCATCTAATACACCATAAATTGCCCATCTTGACCAGGATTCCAGCACAACACCATCGTACCCCTTATTCCTATAATTGACAATCATAAGAATACTTCTATCTGTAAATGCAATAGTACATGTCCTTACCTGCATTCATTCACTATAAGATTAATAGCTTTGTCCCTTGGCTTCTTTTTCAACAGTAAAACACCAGGGAATGCTTCTAAGACAACCCTTGGCACTACCTGAAGAACAAGCATAAGATATTTTTTTTTGAAATTATTATGCAGTCTTCACAGTGGACAATAATAAAATGCTTTAATATATCTTTATGCTTATATGCACTTATGCACACCCTGGAGAGGATAATTTTTCTACACCATACACGATAAATGTTATGTGTCCTTGTCAATATAATGTAAGGAATACAGATAAATGGTTTACCAAAGACCCATTACTTTGAAGTTCAGAGACCCATCCGGCATCATAATTGTGATGTCCTTCCAGAAATAGCATATCTCCATCACTGGGTAAATTAAACATTAGGCAAACATCTTGAGGAATGCATACTTGGAAATTGCATTCTGGAAAGGAAGCCACAGACCTCTTCAAGTCGTACCACACTGGTGATACATGAGTAAGCTTTGCGCTGAACAACTTTGCCATGTCATAGCCTTTCGAGTTCCTGCATCACAATCCCACCATGGCAGTTCATCGCACAATATGCAATTAAGCATATGCACAGAAAATGTTGAAATGCAAAATCAATGCAATTGAGCATAAAGAAACCAAAAGTCAATACGTTCAAGGCAATCATCCATTGCAGTTGTTCCATTCACATCTTGATCTAGGTCTATAATTCTCATAAAAGTATGGTGTTTAAAAGATTAACTTTCACACATTGGATAACACATCTCACCTCAGCTCGTTTTCCCACTTTAAGCCATTCATCCATTTTCACATTAGGAATAGACTATCACATTAATTTTATTGCGGAAAATCTGCAATCAAGTCTGTTGTTTTCTTGAACTTTGGAGCTTCTTTTTTAAAATGGGTGGTTTTTACACTATAACTTGAAGCATGGTGCTAACCTTGGACTGATTTTACTTAATAAAAAGAAGACAGGACAGTAACATGCTAACACCCAATCGATCCAATTCTCTACTGTCCACATTAACCAGTTTGAGCTCTCCATGGAACATTTGAAGCCATGGTTGATGGTTCTACTGCTGTAGCCAATAAAGCTCTGCATAGCCTAGAGCCAGAAAAACAACTCACTATTGACATGTGTATATAAGCACAACGAAGTACTTATTAATGCGCTACCTTCGCAACAATTGACTATTAAAAAATTAAAAACTGTGGGTGTAACGATGTCGGATAGCATGCCTACAGCCACACCGAATCGCAGAAATGGCGCACCAGGGGGTGACATAGGCGAGGACAGGGTTGGGAAAGTGGCGGCGCGACCGGTTCTCGGAAACCGTGGCGTGCTCCTACATCGGCGGCATCAGCACCAGAAGTACCGGGAAAAGGAAGAAGAAAAATACTGCGTCATTGCCCCACGAACTGTAGCACGCGAGAACTCACAAAAAGCTGGAACGATGAGACAGGGATAGGGCGAGAGGAGGTGCTTACGGCGAGGATCTCGCGGGCGGAGACGTCTCTCTTAACGAGCCCGCGCTCGTATGGGGACAGGGGGGTCGTCTTCGTCGGCGGCGGCGGCTGGGGGTGGGTAGGAGGTAGGGAGAGGCGGCCCGTGAAGTAAAGCGCCGCGAGGAGGAGGAGCAGGGGAGGCGCGAGGAAGGCCAACCGGAGGCGGCGGCGCCAGTCGGGGGAGGAGGCCGGAGGCACACTTGGCCGAGACGGCGACGGCGACGGGTCGCGTGGTCTCCGGCGATCCCGCCTCCGTGGCGGCATTTTCTCCGGCTGCGCTGGTGGGGACTGTGGCGTAGGGGAGCGGTTTCCTTTTATATAAAATTGTAGTCGGATTGAAATTTAGACAAAAATAGGAGTCCGTTGAGCGTTCAATTAACGATAGGACACTGTTCGCACTTTTGTTGCACGACAGGACTCCTATCCCAGGCTGGGGACGTTTTCTGGGACCGGTCACAGTCCCCAGCCCGTGGTAGGAGTCCTGTCGTGTAATGAAAGTGCGACCGGTGCCCTGTTGTTAATTGAACGCTCGACGGACGTCTATTTTTGTTTAAATTTCAACCCGACATACAATTTTGTATAAAAGATTAAAAATACATATAAAAAAATTCCGGTTTCTTTCGCGGTGCAGTTTCTTGATTGCATTCGGCCCACCAACTCAGCCCACAACCAATAAAAAAAAACTCGGCCTACAAGAGCCCAAGACGGGAAACCCTAGGCGGCTCGATATGCCTTTCGATTTGTTGACCCTACCCCATACGCAAACCCGCACGCCACAATCGAGAATCCAAACCGCCCTTCTCCGCTCCGGTGCCCCTCGCCCTTCGCGTCTCGACGCCGGCGAGCCGCCGTTGTTCGTGGCCCGTGAGGTGAGTTTCCTCAGCTCCGGGGAATGGTTGCGGGGGTATTGTTTGCTGTGGGCTCCGTCCTTACTGAATCGTGGCGCGGGTGGGATTCAGATTGAGGAGGAGCTTTCGGGAGAGCGGAGGCGATGGCTTCCGGCGGGCAGACGCAGTTCCGGTACACGCAGCCGCCGTCGAAGGTGATACACCTGAGGAACCTGCCGTGGGACTGCACCGACGAGGAGCTGGTCGAGCTGGGGAGCCCCTTCGGCAAGGTCGTCAACACCAAGTGCAACGTCGGCGCCAACAGGAACCAGGCTTTCATCGAATTCGTGAGTACTCTCGGTCCTAACTGTTCCTCTGTCTATGGATCGGAAGAAGGATGGCCAAATACGTAAAAAAATTAGCCTATTCAATTTGGAGTTGCCATCGCGTTGCCGATAGTTTAGCTGCTAGGCCCCTCAAATCATAAGTGAATTGAGGCTATAGGGTGAGGATGCTTTTTTCACTGGCTCATGTAGCCATATTGCTGAAATAGACGTGGCTGAAGTTACAATTAACTTTTAACTGGTTACTCCATTCATGGATTTTTGGAGAACTATCAATGGCTTTTGTTTTTCTGAAAGGAAGAATTCAGTTGAACTCTGAAACGAGTGAATGTGATTTTTATGTATCTTTTTTTATTATGGAATAACAAGTCATTCTAAATTCTGGCACCAGAATTATGCTGTGCTAAAAATGATAAAAAGGCCATAATTAAGGTGTTTCATCATAAGAAAACCCTTTTATGGACATTTTTATAAGTCATTCTAGTTTGTGGTATCAGAATTAAGATGTGTGGTAAAGTAACAAACAAAACTATATTTAAAATGTCTTGGCACAGTAAAAACTTTCATATGTACATGTTTTTTACCATTAAATTAAATGATGGTGGATTGATATTGTGTGGATAATTTGTCTCTATGACGAAAGATAACTTATCATTTGGAGTTCTAGATCCATATTATGATGGCGCTGGTTCCAAAAATAGCAATTAACACTATTCATGTATTGCAGGCTGCCCAAAATCAGGCGATCGATATGATATCATTTTATGCATCATCAGCAGAGCCAGCACAGGTAAGAGGGAAAAATGTGTACCTTCAGTACTCCAATAGACAGGAGATTGTGAACAGCAAGAGTCCAGGGGAATCTGCTGGCAATGTTTTGCTGGTCACAATGGAGGGTGTTCTGCCGGATGCTGTGAGCATTGATGTTCTACACTTGGTAAGTATCTAAGAGTGCCTTCAGGATTTCTGTTTGTTTTTAGTTCATCTGATGTTATTTGCAGTAATATTTTGATTTCCCAGTAATATTTTAGTAACTTATAGCCCATTTTTCACATGGTCTGAATGAATTAGCAGGCCGTTGTCACGGAGTATCATGGCAGGCTACTGCATCAGGAACACATGTGTGTGTTTGTTTCCTTACCCTTACCGCTGCCTGCCCCTCCCCTTCCTTCCCCTCCCTTCCCTATATGATATATCCCTTTCCTCCAACTATCCCTTTATTAGGATACATATCATCTCTCTCTCTCTCTCTCTCTCCGCTCTCTCTCTCTCTTCATTGGCTTAGTTCATGTGCAGGGGATAAAGAAAAAAGTGAGGCTTAGATTAGATTTGTTACAAGCATCTCCGGGAAGCCATCTGGAACAAGATGAAGAATGAAGATGCTGGAATTATAGTTAACTATTATAAAATTACAAAGAGATAATTTTGTGCGTTCTTTCTTCACCAGATTAGACAAAATAGGCTTCATGTTTTTTTTATCATGGCTAGTTTCACTGAATTGTTACATGAAACAAATTGGATGTTTAGGCATTCTCCTCGCCTGTGTTACACAGGCACGGATACGGGTGTCCGACTAGGCAAGCTCTACAAAATAGGATTCAGGTGTTCTACACAAGCCTGATACAGTGATACCAGATCAATTCCAATCATTATCCATTTGATAAGCCCAACGCTTATACCAGCCTAGCAGCATTATTCATAAGCCCAGCAATGTCACGGCCTAGAAGCACCAATCAGCCCAATACCAATACTCCTAACCTAGCCTAGCCTAGCCTCACGCCACACTAACACAATCAGCCGCTGTCTCCAATGGCACACTCCAGCAGCAGTTGTTTGAGGGGGAATCCCTGGCGAGCTTTTGCACAAGCGACAGCAGCAGCAACATGAGGGTGAGTTCCACGGGCTGGCGCACCCTCCAGCGGCGAGGGTGAGCTCTAGTTGCAGCCGTTCGCTGTGGTGGTGAGGACGGGCACATGCTCGCTCTAGCAGCGGCCCCAGCCATGCACTCCATCTGTGGCCGCATGATGGTGAGCTCCTGAGCTCCTCTCCTGCTGCACCCCTAATCCCTCCTAGTGCCACCCACTCACCTCCCTCTTACTCCTTTGTAAGCTCCTCCCTTGCAGCCCATTGGATACAATAGGTGGTGTGCAACATGCGTCCAACTGTGTCCGACGCACAGCTCCTCACAAACCATTTGATATCCCTATCCTTTTATCCCTATCCTTTTATGCTTCTTGTCTTGTAAACTATCCAACCGCCCATGCTTTGCTACGAACAAATGTCAACATTACTTTCCACCGTGTTATGTTTGATTTGTTTGACTCACAACCTTATCTTTGATTTTAATCTTCAACCTTCCATGCTCTCCAATTTGATATATCTAAATGGTTGGGACTTTCCTAAAACACAAGACACTAAACTATGGAAGCTACATAAATAGGATGATTTGATATATCTTCAATAATCCAAAAACTTCCAAAAATACAATGCACGTGAATAAGAAAGCAACCCAAATAGGTAAAGTGTGTTGATTTTACCATTACTTGTGACCATTAGATGAGTGTTGGAGGGTGGAGATGGATGACACCTTGCTGCCGCTGCCGCCGCCGCCGCCACTACCACCATTAGAGACTTTTATAGTAGAGATAAGAAAGTCTTCACTATTCTGCTACAGATCTGCAAGGTTCTAGCTAGATTAATGACCATTAAAATTTAATGATTATTTAATTGCCAGAACTATGAGTTAACCAAATGGGCTAAGAGATTTAGCATTGATATGTATAGGATTCATTGAATATCAAGTGGTCGCATAGAATTCAAGTGGAACTTTTCCTTTCGTCAAAAATCAAAAACTAATAAATATGCCCGCCTAATTCACATCTCTCAAGGAATATTTGTTCTCACAAAAATAATGTTACCAAACAATTTATGACTTCTAACACGCTGGAATCATCAAAGAGAGAAAAATAATCATGGTAAAGTACTGAAACAATGTCTTTCATATCAGTGTCACACTTATATGGAAATATAAATCACAAGGGTACAAAAAAGTAGCAGTGAGTGAAATCCATTCAACATACGGTTTGTTATGTTTTGAACTCCCATACTCAATCCTTGTGAGCTTCCTTTATCAAACCATTTGGACAGAACTATGTGGCTTGCACAAAAATGCTTCTTGTAATATTTATCCTCTGTTATCTCAAGCATCATAAACTGTTAAACTGAGCTTCAAGGGTGATATGCCTGGATTAGTAGTTCATAAAGAATGTTCAAACAGTTTTTGTTAGTTACTACTGCTAACATATTGGCGTACGTTTGCCTTTTCAGTTTATAACCGGTGACTTGAACTTAGCTTCTTCCCTCTTTTTGGACAATTCCTTGTGTGCCACTAAAAAAATTTCCAATCCCCTGTATGCCATCCTGTATGTATGACATTTGGAGCTGTCTGAGTGTATGACATGTAGGCCCAGTGTGGGGCCGTTTGAGTGTATGACGTGGGCCCAGTGTCATACAGGGTATTTTCATTTTTTTCCAGTGGCATACAGGGTATTTTCCCTCTTTTCTAGGGTGACACGGAAATGTCAATGCTTTCTAGATATGTTTCTCACTGAGCTCCTTCCATATCTAGGTCATCTGCCAGAAATGCTCGAAATGCTAAAGTGTTAACAACTTAACATTGTAAAAATTTCTATGATCATAATTCATAATTGTGTTTCAGGAGACATTAATGATAACTGATTTATATGCTATTATCATTAGCTGGTTAAAATGCATTTAAATAATCAAATCATCTGCTAGTAAATACTCAAAACTTGATTTGAACTCTCGTGTGTTACAGTGTGAGTATGGTTGTTATTTATTGGGGACGTATATAACTTGTTTTCTTATTTTATTTTCTGCATTTTAATAATTAAGACCCAATGTTGCTTTGCACTCAGATGTTAGTCAGCCTTGTTATGTTTTCAATACTCTCATCTTACTTTCCAATTATTTAAATGCATACATTTCATTTTGTATGTACTAGTTAACTTATCATATTAACAACCAAAGTTCATGTGCCCAGGTATTTTCGGCTTTTGGATATGTTCACAAGATTGCTACTTTTGAGAAGGCATCTGGTTATCAGGTGATGGTTTTTATTTCTCATAAATACGTCATCTATTCACTCCTTCCTACCTCACATTCTATCGTATTCTTCCTAGAACAGTAGATGATTTTCTTCATTCTGGTTGGTAGTTATGTTTGTATTGTATGTTTGGTATGTAGGCATTGATACAGTTTTCTGATGCTGAGACTGCAACATCCGCAAAAGCTGCTCTGGATGGTAGATGCATTCCTAGGTATTATTCTGGGGTATTTCATATGTCTTGTACTCTTTTGCGAGACTCATCTGTAATATACTTGTGCTTATATTGCAGTTATTTGCTACCAGAACTTGATGGAGCCTGCACTTTGCGAATAACTTATTCAGCACACTCTGTTCTAAATGTCAAGTTTCAGAGTAATAGGAGTAGGTAAGTTTCTCTTGATAAGCTCTTATTTTTATTATAATTTGATGGACAAATTCATTGCATTCCACTCATTATTTCATTATGGCAATTGCTGTATCATAATCTCTACTTGGTTTGATCATTTCATCAAGCATTACCAATCATGCAACTATTAAACTATTCAGTTTATCTGTTTACTGTTTCCTTTAGGGACTTCACTAATCCATACCTTCCTGTTGCGTCTTCTGCTATTGAAGGATCTGGACTGGTAATGCTACGAATCTTTGCGCATATATTCTTCTGTTTTATTCTTATGCTAATATAGTGGCTGGGTTATGCATAGGATGGGAAAAAGCAGGAGGCAGAGAGCAATGTTCTGCTTGCATCAGTTGAGAACATGCAGTATGTTGTTACAATAGAAGTACTTCATGAGGTAATGTGTTGAACACTGATGTTAAATCATTGTGTTTACACTTTTTGCAACTTTGCATCAACCTTTTTGTCCCCTGTAATTGGCAGGTCTTTTCTGCTTTTGGGTCTGTACAAAAGATTGCTATTTTTGAGAAGAATTCTGGCTTCCAGGCATTAATTCAGTATCCAGGTAAAAATCAAACGGGAGCTAGACAGAACCCTTGTGTTTTTTAGAGGAACTCAAAAAAACCTTTTGGTGCTTGCATGTCCCCCATGTCTTTTGTGTTTTTCTTGTAGATATCCAAACTGCAGTTGCAGCAAAAGAAGCATTAGAAGGGCACAGCATCTATGAAGGTGGATATTGCAAGCTTCATCTAACCTTTTCACGTCATACAGATCTTAATGTTAAGGTATAATTGTTGCACCCTCATGACTAAAATGAATCAGTATTTAGCTCTTGTATTATATATGTTGGATCCGTACTGATGTTCACTACATATTTCTTTGTTTGATTAAAAAACTTATTTGTTGATTGCATGATCTGTTTTCAGGTTAACAACGAGCGAGGTAGAGATTACACAGGAGGGAACCTTGCTCCAGCCTGCAATCAACCTTCCATTCTTGGTCCTCAGCCGCTCCCTCATGCTGGTGCTAGCACACCACCATACAGCAGTGTTTCTTCTGCAACGACAGGTGCTTTACTGCCACCAGGAACTGCACCTACTCTCGCAATACCTGGAGCTACATCAGCTTCTCTACCCGTTCACCCTCCCATTGAGCCACACCCACAAACTGGAATGCTACAAGGCCCTGGTGTTCCTCCACAGTTACCAGCCTATGGAGCTCAACAGTTCCCTCCAGGATCAACTCAATCTCAAATGATGCAACATATAGTTCGAGGAAATCAACAGATGCCTAGTCAGCTGAACCATCAGCTACCTCCAGGCCCACCCCAGTTTATGCAGCACCCTGGCAATGCGAGCACTCCAATTCTAAATGGACTTGGCCTGCATGCAATGCCGTTCTCTGGCCAAGGAAGGCAGCAGTTACCTCCAGATTATGGAAGCCAGGCGTTTCCGCAAGATCCAAGGCAACCGATGCTGCAGTTTCCTATGTACGGCAACCAATTTCCTCCTGGTGCAGGTCCCCAGATGATGTCCTTTCCTGGGCAGGGAGGTCAGCAGCTTCCATTTGCTCCCCCACTTCATCATCCATACAACCATTAGCTGCCTTGCTCATGCGGACAAATCACGAATGCTTGTACCATTCTCTGTCGCCATTTTGTTGTGAGCCTAGTACCGTTCTGACAAAGTAGTGTGTTTTGTTGACTTTGTTCAACCTTTGGCAGAAACGGGTGAACCGTCATATTTATCGTGTAAATGAATCGGGAGCATAGTATCTTTTTTCTTCTTATGCGAAACCCATGAATTGACTTTTGATATGAGATTTGCTCCCATCTTGGCCCAGCAAACATCTCTTAAGCTCCTGAAAATAAACGTTTATTTTGATCGTAACAGCAACGTGCATCATGTTAACATCTTATCAAAACTAATGATGAGCGGCCTCTTATGCGGATGACTAAATATTTTTTTTGCTATGTTTCAATCACATTTTATGGCCCTTGCAAAAGAAAAAAAAAAACTTGTTTAGTAGCTTTTCAGTGGCTTCACTCGAATGAGTAGTTTTGTCGCAGAACAAGTATTCCCTCTGCAACACTAAAAACTTCGCTTTACACGTCTAATTCAAAATTTTAAAATTTTATCAATTGGAATCTTTTGAGTAAAATTGGAACTTCCATAGTATCGTTTTTTTAAGATCTTATCATTTTATCAATTGGAATCTTTTGAGCTAAAATTGGAACTTCCATAGTATCGTTTTTTTAAGATCTTATCAATAGATCATGACGGTAATTAGTGTCTAAAGTTACATTTTGAAGACCGTGTCAATGTTAAAAAGTTAAGTTTTTATAATATGGAGGAAGTAGTATTTTAGAAATATCTAGGGCAATTTTTTATAAATGCCAAAAAATACTACCATCTCCTCCTCTCTCTCCCAGCTCTTCTTTCTCCACCTCTTGCTCTCTTCGGTGAGATGACTTTGTAAGCCTTTTGCTGGTGTATCCGGCGAGCACAGCATGGACGCTCGGCGGATCTAGTGAAGAAGGGGTGCTAAGAGAACCTGAACCTTTATTTTCACATGAAACTTCAACTGTGTATGTAAGAAACTTATAGTTTTTGTTTGCGGAACTGTCTTTTCCTCGTGGGATTTTTCTTTGTTTGCATCTGAATGCTCATCCCCATTTTCAATATGGAGCCTCACCGTTACACATGTGAAACTTTTTTTTCTCACGGCGTTCCATCTGTTCTCGTGAACTTTTATTATTTGCATCAAAAGATTCATTTCTCATTCTTGAATGGAACCCTCGGAAACATAGTGTGAAACCTCGTTTTGCTCTAGGGAACTTTTTGGTTGCACGTAATGATTTTTTATCATTCTTCAAATTTCATCCGCACTTACCAAAATTTTATTATTCAAGTTCCATCGGTGCTTTTTCCAAGTTTTAATAGTTCATTTTTCAAGACTCATCAAGTTTAACCCATCTTTCATGTTTGTATGTTTGCTAAAGTTCAAAAGTTATTTTTTAAAAAAAAAAATTGCACTGTTGCCCACTGAACTCGCAACGATTCTCACGTAGTCCTCTGAACTTGAGTTTTACTTTCTCGCCTCCCCTAAACTTGTCTCTGTTAGCACGGTTGCCCCAAAACCTTTAGGGCAACCGTTAAGTGCAGACGTGGTACTTACATGGCCGTTAACCGCTGACGTGTAATAAAATAATGAGTAGAATCGCTGCAAATTCAGGGGGCAAGTTACATGCTAACGTCATATTGTCATGGTGACATCATACATCCACCTTCCAGTGGGATGACTTTTATCAAGGCGCCATCTTTTTTTTAACAAGATAATAACACATTCGTTGGCTTAATATTCGTCGAGGAGCGGGGCTAGTTTCCGCACAAACAAATTTTTTAAAAAAAAAGAAAAAAACTGGCATCTCTCATGAGTTGGAGTTGGCTGACGGGGAGGGAATCAGCGGCGCTTGCTCCAACCTCAGAGGAGTGAGCCTGTACAGAAGCTCGTCCCGGCGGTGCTAGTCAGCTCCGGGCACGGCGACGGCTGCACGTCGAGCGCGCCGCCGCTGACGGCCTCGCACCTCCATGGCCGCACCGGC
Source organism: Raddia distichophylla (assembly GCA_005191435.1). Classification (NCBI taxonomy): domain Eukaryota; kingdom Viridiplantae; phylum Streptophyta; class Magnoliopsida; order Poales; family Poaceae; genus Raddia; species Raddia distichophylla. The sequence goes on along the minus strand of SPJY01034155.1, from coordinate 1,457,669 downwards.
GCGCCGCCGCTCAGCGTCACGTTGGACAGGCAGACACGGGAGAAGGCGGAGCTGGCGATGCCCTTGATCAGCCCGGCCTCCCTGATGCCCTGGCCCCGGACGTTCCTCACCGTCAGGGCGTCGACCACCGGGAGCGCGCTCGGGCTGTAGCGGTCGTCGGGGTGGCCCCCGACGTCGCCGGCGATCCTCAGGCCGTACCGGACGCCGTCCAGGGTCACCCCCGAGACGGTGACGTTCCGGATGAACCCGCCCCTGCCGGAGTTGGTCTTGATGTGGATCCCGAATCCGGTGCTGAAGAACGTCAGGTGCTCCGCCAGGACGTTCTCGACGCCGCCGGAGGTCTCGCTCCCGACGGCGAAGCCAGCGAAGGGGGAGGAGCCGGCTATCCGCCGGACGGTGATGTCCGAGCTGGGGCGGCCGTAGGATATCCCATACTCGTCCCAGCCACTCTTGATGGCGATCAGATCGTCCCCCGTCGAAATGTAGCAATCCTCAATGCACACATTGCTGCTCGAATCTGCACAGTCAAATAGCATTTTTTTTTTACAGCAATTTTACGGCACAGAACGGTTCGTGGTAGTGTATTTTACGGCAATTTAACCATCCATTTTAGATGTCATCCATATAATTATACTATGGGTGTCACATGCTTTTTTTTTTTGGGAAACCAGAATTCAGAACTATTACATCAAAAGGGATTGATGACTTATATTCATTTTTAGTGTGTACTGTAAAATAGCTCTTTTTCCTTGTGTACATTTATGAGGGCAGAAGATATCTATACCTGGATCAATTCCATCAGTGTTGGGAGAGTCATGTGGAGCCAATACAGTCACATTTCTTATCACCACATTGCTGCACACACAAGAAGGTGATACAGACATTTATTTCTCAGCTGGAGGCTGGAGCAATATTGAATGCAGAATGTGGACCACGACTGTTTGCTTTGATACAAATTGGAACTAACAAGAAAAGGAGACTCATCAATATGCTGATCTAGTTGGTGTTGTCTGGCAATTTTCTGTACTTTCATTAAGGTTTACTGGCTGCCCCATACAGTTTTAATGCAGTGATATTATGAGTTTATCACGGATGGGAACCCAGCCTGGAGTTCATGTGCAATTTGTTATTATGCAAATAGGGGCAATGGTACAAGCATGAAGCGCTTTCATGGAATTGAACTCAATACAGATGAAAGTAGAAAGCAAGTTTGTCGTTGAATAGGCTAATTAGACTGCAAGATGAAGGTGCAACACCCAATTCTGCATATTTGATGGGAACGGGGGGTATTTGGTAAATTTCATACAAGGAAACTAGGAAACAGTTTGAGCTCTCTTCACCTGCAGTAAACTGGATGGATGTTCCAAAACGGCGAATCCTGGAATACCACATTAGAGACGATAACATCAGAAGAGTTGATGAGCTCGAGCAGATGTGGCCTTGTGAAGGGCAGCGTGCCCTTCTTCCACATGTCCCACCACACGCTGCCTTGGCCGTCAATTGTTCCGTTCTCTCCTGCGCAAAGTAACAGTTTCAGTCACAAAAATTATCATCTTTTCTTGTGTCTGTACATGGCATTACTGCTATGATGAAAACCTGAAATTTTGCAACTTCTGATCTTAAGATATGGCAGGAAAGAAATGCAGGTGTAACTACATGTTCTTGGAAAATACTTTTAAGGCAGCATCTAAGTAGCCAAATCAGGAATGAGAAAATTAACGGTGCAGGGTACGAACCTGTGATGACAACATCCTGAAGGCCATTGCCATGGATAAAACTTATGTATCTTCCGCCCGGCAGCTCACGTCCTCTCCCGTACGATGGTAGCGGTTCAATCAGCCGCCAGCTCGAGGTGTCCTGCTCCAATAGCACACAAATTACACACAAGACTTCAACTTTCTTTCGCCACTATAATATTACCCGGAATATCAATGAAGTGTGGGTCGCAGGCTCACAGCACAGGAACTAACACTCTATCGGTTTATCAAGATCCATGAGTTCTAGTTTAATTCCATGACACTACCATGAAGTATGAACTATGAAGTGAAATCAACTACAGAACAACTCGTATAACTTCGTATAATGTATGCTATACGCGGGCCAAACGGGCCGAACCGGGCCGGTTCGGTTCGCATAGTAACGAACCGGGCTGTTACTATGCGAACCGAACCGTGCCGGCCCGACGGGCCGTGTGCCAGGCCCAGGTTCGGTTCGCTGGGCCGAACCGGGCCGGCACGGTTCGTTTTCGAACCGAACCGAACCGGGCCGGCCTGAAGCACAGTAACGGGCCGCCCGGTTCGGCCCAGTTGATTCGGCCCATTTGGCCAGCTCTAGTGTGGGGTCCTCGCTCCGCGCTCTGCAGCAGCATGCGTCTCCCGGCGGATCACGACGGCGTCACGTATCTTATGATCAGGGTTCACAGAATCGTGGCAATACTCCGAGCCAGCGATGGCACGGAACCGGCTAACTGTGGTTAGCTAGCCTTGTTCTTTTCAGCTTATCGTTGCGTTGGCGTAATATTGTAGTAAATTTGAGAGCCCTCGAAAAAAGATCTAAAAATTATTAAAAATAATTAAAAAATAGTTTTAGAATCTTCGGAAGGACTACTAAAAGCCACGAAAAAATCGTTACGAATTATCACAATATATAGGCTATATTAAAAAAAAATGCTACAGTAATACGCACCGGCACGATACGCTGAAAAGAACAAGGCCATGGTTTTGAGGAGATGGTGTAAGAAGATAAGCAGATAAGATAAGATGAAAAAAGATGGCAGATTTTTCAACTATTTTACATTTTCTTTCCAAACCCCTTAATAGCATTTTTTTTAATAAATTTTTCCTTCTCAACCCTTTTTATCAAGTGCATGAAACTTTTATATTATAACAACATAATATTATAACACAGAGAGTACATGACTTTCGGCTGAAGAGTACACTACTTAAATTATGCCACAACTTTTGGATCGAAATAACCACACGGTTTTATATCGGCTTGCTATCTATAAACATGAGCTAAATGTGATAAAATAAAGAGGAGGAGGAGAGATGAAAAGCATAGAGCTAGGTTGTTTAGACCATCTATGACCTTGTCCTTTAATGCTTAGATTAAAATTCTAAACAATCGTTAAATTTTTTATTTTTTACGAGCCAAACAATGTAGTCGTACTTTATAGTAATTTTTTAGAGTTTCAAATGATTCTTTTTAAAGTTTCTAAAATAATTTTAAAAAATTTCGGACTCTCTAAAATCTCTTCTGAGAGGGGCACAACTATTTTAGATTATAATTTTTAGTTGATTTTAGCTAAAAAAAAAGTATCTTACCTTGACACTAGGAGTTATCTGCAAACATATAGAAAAGGGATCATCTTAATGTTATATGTAACATACATGCTTGAATTGAATTGCAAAGAATAGTTGCAGATACGTACATGCATATACTATCTCCGGTCATAAAAAGAAGTCGATGTTGACTTCTGAACACGCCTTTGACCATTCGTCTTATTCAAAAAGTTATAAATATTATTTATTTTGTTATAAATATATTTTAAGTATTACTTATATTTTTACATATTTGAACTAAATTTTTTAATAAGACGAATAGTGAAAGACGTGTCTAAAAGTCAACATGACTTTTTTTTTTTAAACGGATGGAGTATTTGTTAAACGGATGGAGTATTTGCGAGGGCACTCATCAGCTCAACCTTCGTACTCGACTACTCGTAGTGCCCGACGGATTACGGCGAAACCAACTAGCTAGAGTGGAGGCTGGACGTACGGCCTGGACCATGGAGTATATGCACCATATTGCTCGGCTTATATTCATTCATCATCCAGTGTTTCGGTACACCGTATGCCCATCGACTCACACGGCCACACCGTAATCAAGCCAATTGGATCCTCTGCAGTTAACTGCCACTAACACGTGAACCTCTGGGCATTAGACACCCACCTTGTCAATGGCATGGTAATTTCATCTTGGCTTAGACCCTGTTCACCCGTCCTCACTTATTTGATTTATTTACTTATCAAGCTTATCTCCTAATTTTGAGAGCTTTTCGAGTTAGCACCCAGTGTTGGGTCTCATTTGTTTCAGATTAAATTAAATTAAATTAAATTAAATTTTGTTATTTTTGTATAAGCCAAATGATGTAATGTTTTTTAGTCATTCTTGTGGGGTTTTAAATAATTCTTCTTAAAGTTTGTAAAATATTTTTTTCATAATTTTTTGAACCCGTTAAAACGTATTTTGAGGGGATCACAAATTTGCTATAGTAAAATGCAACTCAACATTAATCTGAAACAAACAAGGCCTTGGATCCATTTTCATTTGACTTGTATTTTAAAAGCTTTTAGACAAGTCTTCAAAGGTAGGGGAAAATATATTCAAAAATTAAATTATTTTGAATTGAAATGAATATAAGTAACTAGACAGATAAGTTAAATAAGTCCAATAAACTGAGGACCTTAATAATGTTTAAATGTGGCTAAATTTCAAAGCTAAACAATTTGATTCATTTAGTCTAGCATTTTTTTTATCACAAAACAGCTTATAAGAGGTCTTAACAATAGAATAAACAAAATGGACCAGGCTTAAAAATGATTTTAATAACTTTTCAAAGTCCAACTTTTAACTTTCATCTCAATCATTCGGACATTAGTCTAGTAGTGTATCGCTAACGTTTCCGTCTTTCACTAGCTAGAACTCTATCAAACCAACAAGGTTATAGGGTGTGTTTGGTTTAAATCTCTTAACCACGCTACCAAAAATTGGTCATGCCTATATAATTTAGAATATATTTGAATAGTAGCCAATATTTGGCTTGTCTCTGGAAAATTTTGGTCACCTTTGCACAACCAATGAAGAGCCCAAAGCCAGCGAACATGGGCGGCAAAAAGTTCTGTTTTGGTAGTAACCCAATTTTTTTGTACAAGGTTCATCCATGCACAGCCAGGAGCTCAAATATCGTTAGGATTTCATTGAATCTCACAAAATTTTGACAAAATTCAAAATCCAAACTCTTAAATCAGCAAATTTGGGAACAAATTTAATTAGTGGTTTGCGGAACCAAAATCCAAGCAAAATTCCGAAATATTTAAAGCATCGAAACCCCTAGGAAAATCTTTGAAAGCGTGTAAGGGACGGCCTAAGAGGCCCAAGGGATACGCCCAGGCGGTCTGCAGAGCCGAACTTCAGAATACATAGATTGCCTTCACACGAAAGTAAACTTCTCATTTTTTGTGAACCAAAAACTTCCCCGTTTTGAATACAGGAATTCAAGAAAATTACATTAAGACCCTCTTTAATTTGTAGTTGTGATTTGGTTTTGTTTTAGTTAAAAAGATTTTTATTTGTACAGAACATTCAATGTAACATTTTTTTGCGCTACGTGGGTTTTCTCGAAGATCTTAAAAATATTTTTAATATTTTTCATCCGTAACATTGTTTTTTTTAGAGCCTCTCAACTTTTTGCTACTTTTCAATGTTACAATGGTCTGGTTCAAATGTTTCAATGCTTTCACATAAATATATCGGTTCTTTAATTCAAATGCTGAAATAACTACTTTGTAATGTTTCGTGCTTACTTTTTAATGTTGCGGAATTTACTTTTCAATGCCGTAACATTTTATATAACATGCTGCAACATTTTGGTTTAACACATTACAACAATTATTCGATTTGTGCAACATTTTGGTTCACGTGTTCTCCTAAAATGTTGTAATAGCAAATTATTTTTGTTTCATATTTTAAATATAAATGACATTTCGATTTACTATGTTGCAATATTGTCCCATTTGGTGTAACAATTTAACTACTACAACATTTTGTCTTCTTTGTGCAGCTTTTTACCTTTAAATATGGGATCTACTACAAATCAGACGTTTGTTTTGGTGGAAAAAACGGATGCCTGTTCGAAACAGTGCAAACTTATTTCAAATATATAAAATATGCTGCTATAACATACATATTGTATCGCTGAAACATCTCGTTGTGTCTGTTGGAACATGATGTTTCATCGATGCAAAGTGCAACATGAAGTAGTCGAAAAACAAACCAATTATTACAACATTTTAATAAAACTATTGAAACATGCCGCTAAAACTAATGGAACATGACAAAAAAAAAATGATGGAACATGTTAAAACATAGTTGATCAGTATTGAAACATGATAAAAAAAAATTGTTGAAAGATGAGAATACGTGAAAAGAACTGTGGAACATGCCAAAAACTAATGAAAATATCATGTTCCGCAGCGAATCATCCACCACATACAAAGTTAGATGCTCCATAAGAACAAACACGATGTTTTGACAAGCAACCACAAAATGTTCCAAACGTGCAAGCGTGAAGTTCCAAGGACAAAAAATGATAACACCCTTCTCTTCCCTATCTTCTTCCTCAAATCCGATAAAGCTTTCATCGTGCTTGTCTGGATCCACCACCTAACTCGTTAGTTAGGAGGTGGGCCAAAGGAAGGAGAGAGGTAGAGTGAGAAAGAGAGAGAAGAGATGTGTATGCATCCAACCATACATCTTTATAAGAACATTTTTTGTTAGCCTTTTTTTATGACTGACCTCCATACACACTGAACTTCTTGAACCTGCCATAGAACATGATAGCCATGAGAGTGAGTTTTCCTTCCCTGCTCCACATCTAGGGAAGCCGACTCATGCGTCTTTGCAATTGCCTTCGGGTCTCACTTGCCTTCGGCAATTGTATGCTCTAGAGGGAGGAAGGGAAGGAGGAGTGGGCAGTGTCGATCGCCCGCCTGCCGGCGGGACATGACTTTGACGGCCTATGTGTCGAAAAAGAGAGGAAGTGGTACGAGAAAGAGATGAGGACAATATTTTGTGTGGCTGGGAGCATCACACGTAACATGCAGAGAAATAAGGGATGGGCTTAGAAGCATGATCAAAAGCATTACCGTTTAAATATGCAACCTTTTGGTTTATATATACTACAATACTTTATATGTCTTACCATAACATTCGAGTTTTAGCTAAGGCCCTGTTCTTTTGAGTTGATCTTAACGGCTGAACAGCTGAACAACTGAAATGACTGAATTTTAAGAGTTTCTCAAGGTAGTCTCAAGATTCGGATCCATTTCGTTTGACTTGCTTTTTAAAGCGTTATGACTCATCTTCAAAACAGCGAAAAAACAAACTCAAAAAACTCAAAATATATGTCTTTTAAAAAGTAGATAAATCGTTAAGCTGTTAAGCCGTTAAGCTGAAAAGAAGTGGGCCTAAGCCATCTTTCGGATTTGTAGCACAACCCCCTGTTTATTCCTTTCTTCCTGCCTAGCTTGGCTGCGTGGGAAGGAGAGAATTGGGGTCCCTTGCTTACGGAAGCCGGCACCTCAGCATGTGCTCCTCCAGTTCAGCGCCGACCCAAAAGCCGAAAGAAAAAGAGCCAAGTCGTCATTCAACCGTAGCCGTCCGTCCACATGCCTCGCCTCCGCACCAACGGCTGGCATGAACCCAACCAACCTCCAACGCAGTCGCCGTCGCCGCTCGCCGTCTCCTCCCGTCCGGCGCTCGCGATAAGGCTACTCCTCGTGTCCACTAGAATAAAACGAAAAGAGGGTGAAAAACAAGGGGGGAGAAAATATAAGCTCCTTCCCCCTCCCCGGCGCCGGCCGCCTCCGCCGCTGCCATGAGCGCCCTCCAGGCGTCCCTCCTCCTCCGCCCGCTCCCCTCCCCGCTCCCCCCGCGCCGCCGGCTGCACTTCTTCTCCGCCTCCGCCTCCGCCTCCCTCTCCTTCCAACGCGCTCCCCACCACCGCCGCCTCCCGCTCTCCCTCCGCGCATTGGCCGCCGACGGCCCCCAGCCCGCCCACTCTCCGGCTCCCGAGCCGCCCGTGGATGCCGCCGCTCCGGAGGCGCAGGTGCTGACGGCCCCCGCCGCGGGGGGCGTGAAGGAGGAGCTCGAGGACCTGGTGGAGAAGGCTAGGGCTTGGGCCGTGGCGTTCGCGGCCGCCGCGGTGGCGGCCGCCAGGAGGTTTTTTGAGTGGGTGGTGTCCGGGGATTGGATGAGCTGGTGGCCGTTCTGGCGCCCCGACCGGCGCCTGCAGCGGCTGATCGACGAGGCCGACGCCAACCCCAAGGACGCCGCCAAGCAGGGCGCGCTGCTCCACGAGCTCAACAAGTTCAGGTGCGCTCGGGATGAACAATGTTTCTATTGTTGGGTACTGCTTTGCTGAAATTGAGCAAATGTGATTTAGATTGGGTGTGTATAGTGGATGCCTTATTGATTTATAGGGCTGGGCTAGTGACTTATCTATTGATGCAACTGTGCCAATGTTTTGATAAATTATTGGCTAGCGATTCAATTTCTCGTGATGTTGACTGGATTGTGGATGATAATATGCATGCTTTGTGGTGATATGATTGATGTGATCAGTGAGAACTTAGAGAACTGTGTGTGGTGGCTGACAGTTCACATTGGTGGATCATGAACTTGCATAAAAACTCAAATGTGGGAACATGTGGATTTTGTAGCTAAATTGCCGGAGTATGTAACCTTTCGATTCCTTGTTATTGCTATCATGCTATGTAATGAGGAATAAGTTCCCCATCTTTTCCTGCTATTAAAATCAGTAATATTATAATGGCAGAAACAGGGTGCTTGCTCCTTTATTTTTTTTTGCATTAAGCATTTTGGTCCAACTCTCTATTTAAATTTAGAATATTTTATGATAGTTCTTGAATTTCCATTTTCGGGTATGTATGGGAAACAACGACAGCCCAGAAGAGGTCGTGAAAAGGTTTGAGCAAAGAAGCCATGCTGTGGACAGTAGGGGCGTTGCAGAGTACCTTCGAGCACTTATTCTTACGAATTCTATTGCTGATTACCTCCCAGATGAGCAATCTGGGAGGCCTGCAAGTTTACCAGCCCTTGTAAGTTTCTTTCACAATTTTCTTGTATGGCAGTTATGATATTTTCTTCATTATCCTATTTACTCTGTGAGGCTTGAAAACTAGCATGGATATAGTATTTCCAGGTTCGAACACTATGGCTATGATACATATCATATAATACAATGCCTAAGTCGTCATACTGAAAAGTTTTGTTTATATGCTTGTATCCTTTATACACATACAAATGTTTTAACATTTCATACATTTTGGTTCCTATAAACCAAATCAATATTTGTTGATGTGCTTTGATATTCATGATGTCTGATGTATGGATTTTCACATACCCATAAAAATTTATATGACATATCAAACTCTGGAATTAAATTCGTCTTCAGTTTTACCCTGTTTGAGTTAATTTCATGGTTTATAATCATTGTAGCTGCATTGAATTAAAAAATTACTATATCTATATATTTAAGGAAGTGTCGTATCACTAGAGGTCTTCTTTTCAGCCCTTTATAACGATTAACATCTCCATCATTTTGAACATTAGAAGCTTAAAGCTTTTAACCTTTCATTCTCCCGATATTGTTCTGCTTTTAATGTAGCATCAATTCTGTGTAAATTTCAGAATATTACTGTATTAGTCACCATGCTATAATCCATTTTTTCACTCGTTGTAATATACATTTATGTCAGTAGCTGCAAGAATTGAAGCAACGTGTATCTGGGAATGAGGACAAGCCTTTCTTGAACCCTGGGGTATCAGATAAGCAACCATTACATGTAGTAATGGTAAATTCACTCAACCTTCAGATCATGCTATTTTAGTATTATCCATGAACAGTTTCATACACTGGTGGCCATTTTTTATACATTGTGAATTCCTATAATGTTTTCCTGGATTTGTGTTCCATTATTAGGTTGACCCTAAAGTTACAGGTAGATCAACACGGTTTGCTCAAGAGATATTCTCAACTATCTTGTTTACAATTGCCGTTGGCTTAATGTGGTATGTTCAACCTTTCATGAATCATGGCTTTTATTAGTTGTTTTATTAAATCTATTACCTATCATCATCATATCATATTGATGCCAAGATTTTTCATTGTGTTTTGTTACTTGGCTGCATGAATATTTAATATTACATAAATAGGTTGTGTTTGAAGTTATTGGCGCAACTAAACTAAAATTTCAGCCTAATTTTGCAATTTAGATTGAACAACAATCTGATATGCTCCCTATATGGTTAAGTCATGCATATTATTGTTTATTCCACATCTGGTGTTTCATTGTAAATATTTGCTTCCTAGGAAGTATATGCCTTAGAGAATTAGGAGTACTGCGGTGTATTTTCCATGGAAAACTCCTTGGTCCTTATTCCTTGAATTATTGCTTAGAAAAGATGCTTGAATGAGACTAACTCTTTATGTTCCTTCATGTTTATTCTTTTGGTGATCGTTCTATTGTATTTTGTTCCAGGGTAATGGGTGCTGCAGCACTTCAAAAGTATATTGGTAGCTTAGGTGGAATAGGGGCATCTGGTGTTGGTTCTAGTTCATCGTATTCTCCAAAAGAGTTGAATAAAGACATCATGCCAGAGAAGGTGAGACACAGAATTTTAAAGAATGTTTTATATGGCGGACACCATCTTGGTCTATTGTTACTAATTACAAAAAATGCATTTTGCAGTTAATTATGCAATGATACAATTATCTAATGCAGAAATCAATATATTTGTTCCAAATGTTCCTCTTTTATTGTTTATATGCAGAATGTCAAGACATTTAAAGATGTCAAGGGTTGTGATGACGCAAAGAAAGAACTTGAAGAGGTGGTCGAGTATTTGAAAAACCCTTCAAAGTTCACTCGCCTTGGTGGAAAGCTACCAAAGGTGATCATTTTATATCAGGCTGGAATTTGCATTTTCATTCTGTTTTGTACTTCACATAATGAAATCTTCGAGATACAGTTAGAGCCCCAATTCTTCTTTCTGTTGATTCACGAGCTGTAAACTGTGATGATTAATAATGTGTTTTTGTAGGGTATACTTTTGACAGGAGCTCCAGGAACTGGGAAGACACTGCTTGCTAAGGTAAATTTGTTTGGAGGGCTGATTTATTGTTTGTTTTCATGGTATGAAGTTTTAACCCTCTTTACTAAAGAAACCCATTCACATAAACATTAAGTTAGTGTGAGTTCACTGAGTTATTTTCTCCACTGTTAGAATTATCCTTTGTGTGCATATCCCTGTTTTTTGTATCTGTGTTTATTAAGACATAAATATCAGTATTCTCTCCTCCAGTTACTTTACCAAAAAATAAACTCTCTTATGAATTATGACTTAACATTTAGGTGTTATTCTTTTCGCCTTATCTTATTTTCTTATCATTGACTTTATAGATGTGAAGATAAGTTAATATAAGGTGAAAAGAATGACACCTTACTCATGCTTCCAACCTTATATTTCTACTTATCCTTTTTTTGATTCAACACATTTTTAATGAGCTGATTTTGTGCTTTAGGCTATTGCTGGGGAAGCTGGTGTGCCATTCTTTTACCGGGCAGGTTCTGAGTTTGAGGAAATGTAAGATCACTTGTTTGAATATATTGTATTGTGTTTCCTTAGTGTTCTGTAACATTATAATAATATATTTCTAACTGCAAAATGCAGTTAGCACCTATTGGACTTGAAGTCAGAAAATATAACTCTCTAGTGTTGTACATATTCTATTTTGAGTTCATTCTGCAATAGTGGTTAACAACTAGTAAAATGGTATCTACTTGGCAATTTGGCATTCATCGGTCATTATAAGTGAAGCATTTCTTTTTTAGTAGAATGTGCCGATAATATATATTTGTTGTACTTGCATTCTTTTCTTATTTAATCAGAACTTGCTGTCACCATGCCTTCTCAGGTTTGTTGGTGTTGGTGCTCGTAGAGTGAGGTCCTTGTTTCAAGCTGCAAAGAAAAAGGTGTTCTACCATTTTTCGAAGTTTGTGTTTTTCCAAGCTTAGTTCCATAAACATTTGCAGTGCACTTAAGTTCTAGCTCAGAGTTCGCTACCTTGGCAAATTTTCATGTACTCTTTTTTTCTTCGTAAAAAAATAATTAAGGCCACAGTAGTGAGCTATTATCATTATTTGAGACAAGCACGCGATTCTATTTTGATCTCCTTGTCATTACACAAACTAAGTTTTTTTCTTTTGTCACTGAAAATTATACTACCTCTTTAAGGATAAATTCTCCAGTAGGTGGCTTTACTAACTTTTGTCTTACAGGCACCATGCATTGTTTTCATTGATGAAATAGATGCTGTTGGTTCAACTAGAAAACAGTGGGAAGGACACACAAAGAAAACATTGCATCAACTTCTTGTCGAGATGGATGGTTTTGAACAAAATGAGGTAGCATTATTACGCAACACAACAAAGTGCTGTACTCAGTGCTTTATTTAACTTATCTTCAGGAAATTGTTTAACTCTTGTTTCCAATTGATTTTTGCAGGGAATAATAGTAATGGCTGCCACAAACTTGCCAGACATTCTTGATCCAGCACTCACAAGACCGGGTAGATTTGATAGGCATGTAAGTTACCTTAGAAGAATTCGTTTTTAATTTTCTTAATTTCAGAAGTTCCATACATTATATCCAATTTAGTATAAAAACAATGTTAGTTGATTCTACTGAGCTTCTTCTCCAGATTGTTGTCCCCAGTCCTGATGTGCGGGGTCGCCAAGAGATTCTTGAGCTCTATTTGCAAGACAAACCAGTGGCCAGTGATGTGGATGTCAATGCAATTGCTCGTAGTACCCCTGGCTTCAATGGGGCTGGTGCGCACCACTTTACTTTGTTTTATCTCTATGAAACAATTACAAAAGATTTTTCATGTTATAAGCACTGACTATGAGAAGTTTTTGCATAGAGATAGGATAAACTTTTCCATTAAGCTGTATTTTCTTGTTACTTTTCACTTCATCATTTTAGTAATCACTAAGAGTAAAATCAAAGATATTCGACATATTTTTCAATTTCAAAAAAATAATTAATTCAATTTCAAAAAAATAATTAATGTCCAGTATTTGAAACTTGTGATATTTTTTTACACCAATGATGTGGAGGCCTGACTCATACTGGATTACTGACTTTTTCTGTATCCCTTTCTGTAGACCTTGCAAACCTGGTAAACATTGCAGCAATTAAGGCTGCAGTTGAAGGTGCTGACAGGTTGACTTCTGCACAATTGGAATTTGCCAAAGATCGTATTATCATGGGAACTGAGAGGAAATCAATGTTCATATCTGATGAATCGAGAAAGGCATGCTTATCAAGCTAATGTTCCTTTCTTCCAAGCAAAGAATTCATAGTTCTAGCATCACTATCTTCCTTAATAACTTTAAAATTGAAGAAATTGCGGATTCTACTGCAACACTTAATATTGTTATTATTTTGTTTGTTAGCTTACTGCCTACCATGAAAGCGGGCATGCCATTGTTGCACTCAACACTAAAGGTGCTCATCCCATTCACAAGGCAACTATCCTGCCTCGTGGATCTGCCCTTGGAATGGTCACACAACTTCCCTCACAGGACGAGACTTCTATTAGCAAGAAACAACTCTTGGCACGACTTGATGTTTGCATGGGCGGGAGAGTTGCCGAAGAGCTCATCTTTGGGGAAGATAATGTTACAACTGGGGCAAGAAATGACCTTCATACTGCAACAGAGCTTGCTCAGTACATGGTGATTATTTGATCTACTAGAAAATTGTTCCTTTTTTTTTAGGAAAAAATTCTTGTTATTCTTGTTAGACGTATAAAGCGGCTTAACTGACTGGTGGTGCAGGTATCAAACTGTGGGATGAGTGATGCTATTGGTCCTGTACATGTGAAAGAAAAGTCGAGTGTTGAGATGCAATCAAGGATAGATGCAGAGGTACTGCTCATACATCTTATGCTTCCGAATGACGGAACACTATTTTTAGTATAGCTGTATCTGAAATATGGTAATAGCACTATTTTTTTTGTTTAGCTATTTCATTTGCCTAAGCATTGAAGTCGGTCTTCCAATGGTTTAGCATATGATGAGTATAAGCCAGTGGTTAATGTTCATTGTGCTTGTGCTTAATCTATTAATATTCTCAAGTCATTGGATGGTGGATGCATTCCCAAACTTAATAAAATTGTACTTGGGAGGTTGGTTACCATTTTTTTTTTCTTGTACTCATTTGATCATCTATCCTTGCAGGTGGTCAAACTCCTACGAGAAGCTTATGAGCGTGTCAAGCGTTTATTGAAGAAGGTTTGTGTATCAGTTTTTTTTATGGCCTATTGATTGCTTAAACATAACATACTGAATTTTTCTCAGTGCTGACTCATCCTGGCATACTTGTTTCAGCACGAGAAACAATTACATGCTCTAGCAAATGCCTTGCTGGAACGTGAAACACTCACTGCAGATGAGATCAACAAAGTAGTTCATCCTTATCAAGAAGAACCCCAACTTTCCTTCCACGAAGAAGACTTTGCGCTAACTTGAAAGGAACATGTTTTATTGCATCAAGATGGCAATTCCAACTGTAAATCAATGTACAGTATTGGCGCCTAGATAAGCCATAAAATTCCTTATCAGTTTTACTCCCCCTTTCGCAAATTGGGGTGCATTTTCTTCATGGCACCGTTAGGAACAGGCAGCAAATCAAATGATGAGTAGATTGGTGTTGCAAAGGGGGCTGCATGGTCATCGTTTAATACTGTGATTTAAGGCTTGCCATGACACCCATCGTTTCCCAACATCAGGCTTTGGGTCGAGAAGTTCTTTATACTCGGTTTAGTTAGGAAAAGAATATAAATGTAACATCGTGTATTTTTGTTTCTAGGATTCTGGTTAGCTTCTAGTTTTGTCACATTTTCTTTCCCCCCATCATTGTTGTAATGAAACCGTACATATAACGTTTGTTCTGTGCTGAAGCAATCAACTGCAATGTATTTCATATGTTGCAATGTAACATTGAACATTTGAAATGTTCTCCTTTTGAGGGAAAAGGCATCAGACTGACCACTGAGGGATTAAAAAAATGCAGAGCAATAATTATATGCGTGTAGCAGGTCCTGTTTGTTAACCCTAATGTTTTTTTAGTTAACCCAAACCGTTGGGTGAATAGATCTAAAAAAAACTGTTGGATGAAGAGAATAACTGTGCATTTGGCCATTTTAATGAGATTTCATATTATGGACTGCACATATTTGAAGCGGTGCATCTTGAGTTGTTCCCTTTAATAATACGGGCTCGAGGCCAGCAACCGGTAAAAGAACTATCCAGTGCCAATGCAGTCATGTACTATACGTTAGCCATAAATAAGAGTATAACCCCGTAAATACGGGCATAACCTATTGTAAATATTTGATAATAGCAGCAGGTTGGATTAAAATATAAGAAAGAAAAAAATATATAGAGAAATAGGGTAACAATTGAATTGATTGAAAGAAGGTAGTGATCGAAATAGCGGATAAATAATGATGATATAGTCCACACAGAGTTCTAATACTTGGCATGCGCTAAGGGCATGATCGGTAAGAATTCTCCTGGTGAAGTTCATTTGATCACATGAGCCCATGGCAAGGGCCATTACCCTCCCCCCTTATTAGGCAGGCTGCAGAACTTTTGCAGGCCACCAAGCTAACAAACAGAGAGACCACCATATATGCATGTGCTTACATCCAATTTACATGAACCTAAACAACACCCGAGACTAGAGGCTGCCCTGTACTTCCGTATATGTACCATGTGCCGAACAAACCAAAGAACCCAAAGAATGTACACTTGTCAGCCGAGCAAAGCAAATCAAAATCAACGCCGAGTTCATCACCGGAGCTCTACCAATGGTGGGATCATGATCCTCTCACAGCCTGTCAGCGACTCCCTCGCTGGCACGTGGGGCCGGCCGTGGTAGGGCCCACATGTCGGTGAGGTCCCAATCCCTACCAATCTTAGGCCTCGGAGATGAGCTCCTTGCTCCGGACGGCCACCGGGCTCGGGATGGCGGCGCCAGCGATCCCCGGCCACCAGTACTGCTGCAGCCGCTCGACGCCGGGCAGCTGCCAGACGATCTCCGGCTGCTTCCGGCGGCGCGGCGCCCTGGCGAGCGCGTTGAGCGCCCGGAAGTAGCTGCACGACTCGTGGTCGCGGAGGATGGCGCCGTCGGAGCCGTACGCGGAGAGGTCGCTCAGCGTCTCCAGCGGGTGCGGCGAGTTGAGGAACGCGCGCAGGGCGCTGGCCGCCGCGGGCCTCGCCGGCCGGCCCGGGTCCAGCCGGAACAGCGCCGCCCCCTCCGGCAGCAGCGGGTGGTGCGGCGACGTCTCCCTCGCCGGCTGCAGGATGTACGTCGTGCCCATCGGCGTGTACAGCACCTTCTGCTCACGCACACACCCCAGCTGCGTCAGTTATTAACTGCCTCGTACAGTGGTGTTCCAAATCCGCGAGAAACAATCGCTAAATTGTCCGGGAACGTGGAACAGGAGTAAATTTAAATTTGAAAATTTAGAAAAAATATATTAAAAAATTCATAACTGTTTCCCTCTAATCCCGAGCGATTTGAAAAACCACACAAAACAAAATTTTCGTCTCTATTCCTTCCTGGTTTCCCGATGAAACTGAACGGTTTTTTGAAAAATCTAGTGCTTTCATTTTTTTTAACACATTCCGTTTGGTTTAAATTTTGGAAAACTCATTGAATTATTATCGAAAATCGGGCTTGAGATGGATTTGGGACAAAGCTAGGATTTGAAATCCTGCCTCGTACTACGCGTCTTCGCGCGTAAAATTTCTACTCACCTGGTTGTTGAGGCAAGGGTGGGTGCGGAGCATGCCGTTGAGGCGCCTGAGCAGAGCGACGGCGTGGCCGGGGTAGCGGCAGGAGAAGGCCCTGGGGACGACGTCGCGGTGCATGGCGACGGCCTGGACGTGGCCGTCGCCGACGCCGAGCGCCTCCAGCACGCGGTGCCCGCCGCAGAATACGGACGGCGCGCCGAAGGTCACCACGGGGAGCAGCGCCGCCGGGCCGACCACCCCGCGCGCCACCAGCATCAGGCTCACCAGCACCGCCAGGCTGCCGCCCAGCGAGTGCCCCGTCAGCCGCAGCCGCGCCCGTTCCCCGTGCGCGCCGACGTGCGCCTCGATCTCCGGCGCCACCTGCTCGTAGATCCCCTTCGCCACCTCGTAGATCCCCCGGTGCACCAGCACGCCGGTGCCCTGATCCACACGGCGAGACGAGTCACGATCTTGATTCGCCATGGAGTTGAGTTGTCGGATTTGCTCTTGAAAGGAGTTGTTGATTTGATATTCTGATGTTGATTTACCTCGAATTCGGTGGGCTCGAAGAAGAGGTTCGCTTGCCAGGAGGCGAGGGAGTCGGAGCCCTGCACGACGATGCAGCGGGTGCGGGAGTGGGCCTCGTCGCAGGCGAACCACTCGCAGGGGGACGAGGGCAGTGACCGGAGGTCGCGCGCCGCCTCCTGCCGCGCCGCGTCTTCTGCAGCGACCACCGCCGTCACCGTCGACGCGGCCACGTACGCCGCCACGCCGGAGTTGTACAGCCGGCCGTGCTCCGGCTGCTGCTGCTGGCCGCCGAACGAGAGCAGGCCCCGCGCGCGCGCGTGCACGTACGACGCGGCCGAGGCGGCGACCTCGTAGGCCAGGTGCGGCCGGATCCGCCGCCTCGGCTGCGGCTCCGAGGCCGCCTCGTACGCCGGAGCGGTGCGCGGCCGCGTGGAGTCCACGTCCAGCTTCGAGCGTATGGCGCCGGCCTCCGCCTTCCTCTCCAGCGACGACGTCACGAATCGCAGCCCGTAGTATTTCTTCAACTCCTCCACCTTAAATTCCGAAAAAAAAAAATCAATTCTTTCAGACGGACAGAAACAACTGACATTACATGTCAAGGAATTACTGCTAGATCAACAAGCTGAATTGAGATGTTCAGTTATTTGGCAATCTTTCGTAGTGTCGTTCACAGAATACGGCAGGCGCTGAGAAACGATCATTCACATATGCTCCATGAAACCTGAAGATTAATTAGACGATATATTTAATCGAATTCGCAGACTAACATATGATTGCTTTTTCGTTTTTGAGCTGTTAACTGTTTTTCCTGTTTGTTTATACTATTTTTTATTTAGTTTGATACTGAAAATTTAGTTATTTGTATTGGAAAAACTAATGTGTATTTAGACTGAAAACAATTATTCAAATTCTCATTGATTACCAGATTTTTGAGCAGGCAACCTTTTTTTTCAGTTTACCTACGTTATTTTTCCACTTAATTTTATACTGAAAATTTAGTTATTTCATATTTTGTAAAAACTTATATCGTATGCTTACATTGATTTTTTAACTTTTTATTTTATTAACTGTTATTTTTACATAGAAACCTGATTTGTAAGTTTTTAAATTAACTGTGTTGAATATTTTGTTTAACTTCTAGTACTGTAATTTATTGGAGTGTTTTTTTTTTGTTATTTTCTACAAGATGGTTGCTATAGATCTTAAAAAGAACCAACTAGAAGCGAGTTGGTCTCATATTTAAATGCGAGAACAAGACCACATAACTACGCCTAACAACAAACTGCCTACAAAACCATACTACTGCCGCACGTATATGTTCTCGTTAATTCCAGAAAACAACTCGCCGATAAGGATTGGGACAGGCCCAAACAACGAAAAAGCCACGGAACAAATTCCAGAGGAAAAAAAATTCAATTTTTTGAAGGGAAAAATTAATCACAAGTTGTTCCTGGTAGGATCGCTAATTGCGAGCGTGTTCGTTATGTTTGCATGGAGAAATCAGACATGGAGGAAGCCATCGCATCAAAGCTGATGGGTGATGGGTGAGCACCCGGCAGCTTGGCTCGCTACTCCTACCTAAATCTGGCAAGCATTAATGCCATCCTCCGCCGTCCACACCAAGAAGCATTGATTAGCCACGCAAAATTCTTCAGAAAATTAACATGCTAAATTCAGCAGAGAGTGGGCCCGTGGCTGGCCTCCCCAGCCTGTACGAGCGAGGATTATTTGGTGAGCTAATCGAGCGGTCATGGCGGCCCGTTGCTGGCCGTCGGATCGCGGCCGGACGGCGAGGATTATGTCGTTGCTTAGCTGTGGCGGTGCTCACCTTGATCTCCGGGATGACGTAGGCCATGTTGCAGAGGAAGGCCAGCTGCGCGAACAGCCGCGCCTCACCGAGCGGGGCCCGCGCCAGCAGCTTGCTGAAGGACTCCCGGTCCCACCTGTCATCGTCGGCGTGGTCGTCGTCCTCGTAGCTCACGCCGCAGCCGTGCTCGTCGGCGTCGATGTGGTACGCGTCGTCGTCGTCGGCGTCGTCGAGGAAGGCGTCATTGCCGGAGAAACGCCTGGTCGGGTCGTGGAAGCGCGACCGGAGCTCGAGGAGGCGGTCGAGCCAGTGCGCGTCGGTGGGCCTCCGGGCGGGCGGCATTATTTCCGGCGGCTCCGGCGGGTCGGAGTAGCAGATGGCGACCATGAGCGCAGCCCAGTCCCCCTGCTTGCCGAGGTTCTCCCCGAAGGGGAACCTGCCGAGGTAGAACTCGAGGATGCTGAGGCCGAAGCTCCATATGTCGCCGGCGTAGCCGTCGTAGGCGCCGTCGTTGAGGTCGGTGTTGATGCGCTCGGGGCTCATGTAGGCGACCCTCCTGGCCCGCCGCCCGGCCGACGCCTGCGCCGACGAGGACGCAGCCGCCGCTGCGGCGGCGCTCGCCACCATCCACGGCGCGGTGGCCGCCCTGGATCGCGCCTTCTTGGGCCTTCCCGGAGGCAGGCGAACCGCCAAATTCAGCAGCAGGCGGCGGCGGCGGAAGTGGTTGGCATTGTTGGTTAGCTAGTAATATGTTGTTGGTGCCGACGTTGGTTAGCTCGTATGTTGTTGGTGCCGACGGGCGATGGGCTTGTTTAACTCGGCCCGCGCGTTCGAGCCCGTGTGGAATGGGTGAACTGCGACGCGGGTTTTTTAATAGGGGAACGGACGGGGGCCGGTCGGCGCGTCCGAGACGGCTAGCGGATACGACGGCGTCAGGACTGATGTGCCGGTGAATGACCATACTGCCCCTAGGTCGTCCTGTTCAGGCTGTTCTGGCGATGGGTCCAACTCCAAGCAGTGCAACGTTGACTGCCGGTCAGGGTTTTCAAAACTGCCGCCAAAGTGTTGCGGCGTGTGGATCTGCTGCCGTTTTGGACCAAACAGAGTTTTTTTTAAAAAAAAATATGAATTCAGTTTTAGAATTAGAGAAATCAATCAAAAAATCTTATAGAATTAGATAAACGAGCCGAGCCTGCTTCGGCTTGTTATTTTACCGAGCCCCAAAAGTGGGCTTGACTCGAGCTCGATAGCACCTCCGAGTCGAGCCGAGCCTGTCCAAACCGAGCCACGAGCTATTTTTTCAACCTTACATTACGCATCAATCGTTGTCCACCAAAGCAGGATCTCATCTTCAATCCTTAATATTTCTGTAATCTATTTTCACATAGTTACATTGCATTGCATAAGCTTTACTTAGATTGAAGGTCCCAATATCATTTTACTGTTGTATTGGAATCAACACGACTATTCGATAGTTATTTGTACTTCTATATTGATGTACTCCGTAACACGGTATAGTCATATGACTAGAGTACAATACGGATTTGAAGTTGGTAGCGCGTGAGCCTTAGGCTCTCTTTGATTCGTGGTTTTAGTTTAGTTTTTGTTTGGTTTACGAATTTTGCCATCTATGTACAGACCATTCGGCACAACGTTTTTAAATAATTTCTTTGACGCTCTGTAGTTTTTTTTTAAAAAAAATCAATATTTTTAGTCACGTTACGTCTTCTTCAGAGGTTCTTAATTTCCTTCAACCACCATCAAAACTAAACTAAAATCGTGCATAGAGGAGGACCGTCGCTTTTAAGCCCCTCAAGCCACTGGTCAGAGGAAACGTGCACGGGCGCGCGGCCCCCCGCGACCCCCGTTTGCACGCGAGCGAGGCATGCATGGTCTTGGGGGTTGGAAGCTGTAGCCGGGTGTGTTTTTGGCAGCGCATTGCATTTGTACCGTGGTCCGTGGCGGTGGCCGGAGGGGGGGCGTTTCCGGGAACGCGCGGGCCAGGTAGAGAACAAGCGAGGAGTAAAAATAGGCGCCGCAGCGCGGGGTCGTGGTCGCGGTCGCGGGTCGCGGGTGCGCGCCTCGGAACCTCCGTCATGTAGCGCCGCGCGCAGCCGTAGCTAGCCACCCCCGATGGTTTAGCCGAGGCGTGACGGAAACGAGAGGAAGAGAGCGAATCGGCATGATTCCTTGGCATTTCCAACTTCCGGCCGCCCCTCGCGTGGCTAAGCCTTGCCCTGGTTTGGCAGGCGAGAACGTAAAATGGTGCGCATCGGTTGTCTCTGAATGGTCAGTAAAATTTGTCGTGTACGATGGATAACGATGTGAATAAGAGAGAGTACGAATAGAGAGTTGAGCTGTCTGCAATGCAAAAGATGGCTCTACACGAGAATTAAAAAATCTTATGTGTGATTAAGTGGCGTGAAAAAATGTGCACATGTCTTTAAGCCATCTCTATCATCGTATGAATTGTCTCTAGATCATCTCTATACATAACATGACAATGGTTAGAGATGGTTATTGTCTCAACCATTGTACTTGCTCTAGGTTGTGGCTTGTTTAACGTTGCAGTACGTGCATGCAGGAAGCGTTCGTCGCTATGTACGTTTCTGTGTATCTACCCATGTTTCGGCGTTTAAAACTTGCAAGTTTCCGATAGTCTAGGTGCTACTCGTGATCCTAAGGCATATACACGCTTCAATCGGTTAAAGTTTAAACCATGCATGCATGGTGAGGACAAACAGTTTTCATCTTGAATTGTGCCGCTTGTAGTAATACGGTGGTACTAAACTTCCAATTAACATGTGCCCAGGTACATAATGCTAGCTCTCTCTGTACCATAAAAACTTATATCCAACATTGTTCATCAACTTTATTTTTGAACTATACAAACAATATTGGGATAAAAAAAGTTGAAAAAAATATATGCCATTAAACATATCCTTAGCTTCGCACGTGTGTAAAGGGTAACACAAGGATGGAGAACAGTAAAAATAAGAAAAATGCCCTTTTATACCTATGTATAGAGAGGCGTGGTATCAATATGGACCTAAATGTGATCAATTTAGATTTATGGTATCAAAAACACGGAACCTAACCTTTTTTCTCTCTTTTCTTTGTTGGTGCGTGTGTGTTTTTGAAGCAAGTGCATTTTCCTTTTATGCTTGATTTATTTGTTCTTTTCTTTGGTGCATACCTGTACCATCGTATATAAAAACATACAAATTAATTAAGCGGCAACATAACAAAGATGAGTGAAAGTGAAGTGACCAAGAACATGCATAAGACATTGTAAACTCCTACGATCGATCGAACCATACACGGGGATAGGAACTAATTTTTAAAAAGTTGGATGGTTACTCCTAACGCCACTCTTTTGGATGCATTATGTTTGTTACCACTACCTAATTACTCCGATTTGTTTCTTCGGGGCAACAATTTCAAACGAGCTGGCACATAGCAAATATAATACTTTTTTAATTACTACCTTTGATCAGCTGAATAAATTAATTAATTAGTGGTCGGTTTCGTAAGAAAAGGGGACTGATCGATGAAAAGCAAAACATCAATGACATCGGAGTCGGAGGTGGCGAGGCAGATGCCGCTGTCCTTTGCGTGGACGCCAACGATGCGAAAACCTTGTAACTAATGATAATTTGAGACGGAGTAGTGGTCAGTAAGCATATTTAATATTTTCATATTATTGCTAAACACAATGGGCTTGCAGCTCGTAGATCCTTGTCTCGTGTATTCATAAACGACTAAAATAATGACTACGGCTGCTTGATTTTTTATCTCAGTCAATTTATAAGCTATTGCATCGAGATCCACAAACCCTAACCTTAACTGGAATCTGACTATTAACTCCACCATATGTATTTACATCGGCCCGAATAAAACCGAAATAAATAAACCAGTTATTTACGTCAGCCTGCGCAAACCGACGTAAATAGACATATTTACGTCGGCCACACCGACATAAACACAGACAAACCGGTTATTTTCGACGATCTGTATTTACGACGGCCCGAATAAAACCGACATAAATAAATCAGTTATTTACGCTAGCCTGCACAAACCGATGTAAATAGACATATTTACGTCGGCCAGACCGATATAAACACAGGCGATCAGGACTTAGCGCTGGAATGTGTTTCCGGACTATATTTGTGTACTGTTGATGTTTGGATTGGATTGGATTTCACCTGGTTATATTGTTGATGCTTGAGATGTTTGGATTGGGATAGACAAAATGAGATGTTTGGATTGGGCTAGACAAAATAAGATGTTTGATTGAGCTAAAACTGCTGATATTTATTGTCGCTTCAATTCAGCTGATAAATGGTGGCGATTTTGCCAACCAGCAGTGCCCCAGTATTTACATCGGTCTGGAATATTTATTTACGCCGATCAGGCCGACGTAAATAACCTAGTTGGCATTACCAGCTTGACAGGCCTGGCCAATGTAAATAGTGGAAAGGCTATTTACGTCGGCCACGACAAGGGGCTCATGGAGACAACCTTAGCTGACGCCAATATTTATGTCAGATGTGAGGCCAACATAAATAAGGGCTATGTACGTTGGCCGCCGATGTAAATAGATCTATTTACGTCACTGGGTTTACGTCGGCTTGCCTCGGATTCTTGTAGTGACAATTTTATGGTGGCGCCGACTGTCGGAGATGATGAAGATAACGGCGACACAGGTAAGTCGAAATTGACTAAGAACTTATGAAACTTTCACGAGTCTGATGATTAACAAACTCGCTAAAATATTTGTTCTTTAGCTTCTATCACGCAGGCAAGCATGGCAATATCAGATCGAGCGCCTCCATGCATGTGAGAGGGGAATCCAAGATAAACAAATGTTCTTCACATCGAGATGCTCCGAGCTGTAAACATATTCATCTCTGTTGCTGCCAAATGTTTGGTCGGTCCATCTCGATCTAGGTTGCATGGCTCAAATCGCCTAGCTATCTCAAAGCATACGATTCACTTATTGTAAGTATGTGGCCGATCGAGCGGTCAAACTGAGAAGCTAGGTTTCAAAGAGTATTAAGTAGCTTCAAAGATAAATCATATACAAAGGACATGCACAAGAGCCTATATGCTATTTATTGTTGTTCCTCTCTAATTCTGTCTAGGAGCTTGTGAAGAGTCAGTCTCTTCACCAAGAGTCGACTCTAGTAATTTTTATATTTTACCCCATGCCACATCATCAATACTATTAAATGGTGTTGCTAAGAGACGTCCTATTAAATGCCCTTGTACATGGTAATGGTCAGTAGACATATTTAATATTTTCATATTATTGCTAATTAATCACAATGGGCTTGCAGCTCGTAGATCTTGTCTCGTGTATTCATAAACGACTAAAATAAGGACCTGACTACGGCTGCTTGATTTTTTATCTGTCTGTCAATTTATGAGCTACTGAATCGAGATCCACAAACCCTAACCTTAACTGGAATCTGACTATTAACGTTGATCATCTGTATTTACGTCGGCCCGAATAAAACCGACATAATAAACCGGTTATTTACGCCAACCTGCGCAAACCGACGTAAATAGACATATTTACTTGGCCACACCGACATAAACATAGGCAAACCGGTTATTTTCGACCATTTGTATTTACGTTGGCCCGCATAAAACCGACATAAATAAATCATTTATTTGCGTCAGCCTGCGCAAACCGACGTAAATAGACATATTTACGTCGGCCAGATCGACATAAACAAAGGCGATCGGGACTTAGCGCTGGAATGTGTTTTGCGGACTGTATTTGTGTATTGTTGATGTTTGGATTGGATTGGGTTTCACCTGGTTATATTGTTGATGCTTGAGATGTTTGGATTGGGATAGACAAAATGAGATGTTTGGATTGGGCTGGACAAAATGAGATGTTTGGATTGAGCTAAAACTGCTTATATTTATTATCGCTTCAATTAAGCTGAAAAGTGGTGGCGATTTTGCCAGCCAGCGGTAGCCCAGTATTTACGTCAGCCTGGAATATTTATTTACGTCGGTCAAACCAACGTAAATAACCCTAGAACTAGCAGGCATTACCAGCTTGACTGGCCTGGCCAATGTAAATAGTGGAAAGGCTATTTACATTGACCACGACCGACATAAACAAGGGGCTCATGGAGACAACCTTAGCCGATGGCCAATATTTATGTCAAATGTGTGAGGCCAACATAAATAAGGGCTATGTACGTTGGCCACCGACGTAAATAGATCTATTTACGCCACTGGGTTTACGTCGGCTTGCCTCGGATTCCTGTAGTGACAATTTTATGGTGGCGTCGGCAGTCGGAGATGATGAAGACAACGGCGATATAGGTAAGTCGAAATTGACTAAGAACTTATGAAACTTTCACGAGTCCGATGATTAACAAACTCGCTAAAATTTTTGTTCCTTAGCTTCTATCACGCAGGCAAGCATGACTCTATCAGATCGAGCGCCTCCATGCATGTGAGAGGGGAATCCAAGATAAACAAATGTTCTTCACATCGAGATGCTCGGGGCTGTAAACATATTCATCTCTGTTGCTGCCAAATGTTTGGTCGGTCCATCTCGATCTAGGTTGGCTCAAATCGCCTAGCTATATATCTCAAAGCATACGATTCACTTATTTGTAAGTATGTGGCCGATCGAGCGGTCAAACTGAGAAGCTAGGTTTCAAAGAGTATTGAGTAGCTTCAAAAAATAGTGAGTTTCAAGAGTTTCAAGAATGCTTCGACAAATTGAAGAAATGATATATTTAGCTTGAAGAGACGCTGAAAAGCCGCAAGACATAAGCTACACAAATAATCCAGCCGGCTATGGATATAGAACGAAGATGGAGAATTATCAAAGTTGGAGCATGTACATGCATGTACTTGTGTTTGTTTCCTTGTCAACGGCACATGGGTCTCCATGCGACCTGTAATGCGTTATTTGTGCACATCCCATGATGCACTTTTTTGTGATTGATGTGACGAGGAGAGGGTAAAATGGACAGGGAGAAGGGTGGATAGGAAGGCACGTTCAAGGTTAAATGCACTGTCTTCGAAGAGGTAAGAAACGGTTGAACGCATGGGAAACTCCAGTAGTTAGGCCATGGTTAATACTTACTCCCTTCGTTCTAAAATATAAGGCATACATGTATTTTAAAAAGTCAATAATGTTTAGAACGTTAGGAACATATATGTTCAATGTTATGCATGTGATATAGTTAGATTCGTATTTGAAAGTACTTTGATATGATGTTAATTTTATAGTTATTGATAATATAATATGAAAGAAATTAATGGTCAAAGTTTACATTTATTGACTTCATCAAAAAATTATATGCCTTATATTTCAGAACAAGTAATAGCTTAGGTGTATGGCTAGAACTATCGACTAATTCTTTATCTGGTCCAAGAAATTAGGTATCTACCTCCACAAATACGTTAACTGGTACTAATATTTTCGTGGTTAGCTGCGGTCCAAGACAGTGTCCTTCATAAGAACCAGACCGTATAGCCATCACGGGCTCTGTATACGCAAGAATTGTGCACTAGTTGCTTGGTCCCACCTAATCCGCATATTCTCTAAGTTTCTTTGCAAGGTTCAAAGCTATCTATATGATTGATGTGCTGCCCAAGATAGCGCTGAACTGATATGGAAGGACTTAAGACATCTTGGATATAAGTTAGGCTCGTGTTCGGCAAGGACTACACTGACCCAGGATCTGATAGTTGGCACGCCGACACTATTTATACCCTTGTATTGAGCCTTAAAAAACAATCCATGTGCACACATCCATCAACTCATCCGACACATAAACTCGCATACATCCCCTGTAAACGCAACTCTCGGCGTGATCTCTCATCTCGTCTAGGTCCACATACATCACTGTCTTGATCTTAGCATCTTTGAGCCTAGATTAGGATCTCCCTTTATACTCGTACTCCACGTAAATAAAGGAAGGTTGGATGTAAGGTTATTACTTCCTTAAAAAAGGGCCTAAATCAGGGTAAAAACATTACCTCTTTCTCTTATCTATTCATCGTCACTTGAACATCAAGCTTGTGAAAGAAAAAAGTATAGTTCACGCAATAAACACGCATTTAAGGTATGTTAGCAGCTAAGACATATTTAACCCTATACTCTTTTTTATAGTTCTTAGAAGCCAGCACTATTTATTAAATATAAACTAATAAAATAGTGTTTAGATCACAAAAGATTTATAAAATGGTATAGAGTTAAAAATTGCATAAGGACATGTATAATGGTTTAGACAACATCTGTTTCAAATCATTGCCATAACACTTATAAATAAAAAGTAGAAAAAACAACTCATATAGTAGCAGAGATAGCCGCAAGCTTTTTTTACACAACTTGTTTATACACATGATTTGTTAATTCGTATGTAGAGTTGACTCTTGCATTTGAGACTGCCCAAATTTATATACACGCTCATCATTATCCATCCTACATGGCAAGTGCCGAGTCTTAATAATGGCTTAGGCCTTGTTTGTTTCAGATTAAAGTTGAGTTGAGTTTTACTGTAGCAAATTTGTGACCCCTCGAAAGACATTTTAAAAAATTCAAAAAATTATAAAAAATTATTTTACAAACTTTAAGAAGAACTGTTTGAAACCCCACAAAAATGACTACTACAAAATATTACACCATTTGACTTATACAAAAATGACAAATTTTTATTTAATTTAATTTAATTTAATCTGAAACAAACAAGGCCTTAGAGACAGCTGACATGTATCATTGTACATGTTGAACACCTCACACTATCACATATATACAATACCAATGTGACAGCGTGATACGACCAATGGTGCAAATTTTCTTTAAGGACTGAATATGCACACACATGTGTATTAAAAATACTTGGTGCTCCCTGAATTAATTTTACGTACGCATGGATATATCAACAATATGTTTATTTTACTCGACAATGTATTTATTTTATGATACACAAATAATATGATTAGTTTCATATTTCAAAGTGTTTTTCAATGGTCATAATTTTGTTATTACTTATTACAAACGACACGTATAATAGAAAAAATTAAACATGAAAGTACAACTTTAATCGTACCAAATCAAATCGCGTCTTATATTTTTAAACGAAGGTGTATGTGCTACCGCCTTATATTTTAAAAATATTTTAAAAATATTTTAAAATACTTTTTAAATAATTTGTTTAGTCTTTTTGTATTTTTTAAAAAGCTATTAACCTTTTAAACTGCAACCAAAGCTAAACTTAACTCGAAGAATCGAAGAGGGTCAATTAGCTGTGTCGTTCTCCGTCGATCGGCGTACACGTACTTGGATCTGCATGCAGCAGAAATGCTGGCCGGGCGGTGGCATATGCAGCGACGGCTTACGGGCGGCGCCACAGGCAATAATAAACTTGGATGGCACGCGCCATCTCGTCTACTGCATGGGGCAGCCTACAGGTGCGCCTGCATGCCTGCGTGCGTCCGTCGTGTGCGCCTTGCCAGCGCCAAGTGGCCGCCGATCGTCGCCAGGCCTACGTCTTGGGGGTTCTGCACTTCTGCTTCCGCGGTGATACCACCGTGCTCCAATCTACATGGCACGAGGGTTGGGCACTTGTATACATGCATGCATGCATACTCCCTCCCATCATAAATAAATACATAGATCATATATAATAATTGGTTTTTTCGGTAACAAATATTTTTAAACAATCTATCTATTCTATTCTATTATTAAAGTACAGAAAAACAGAGACGCCGCGTTAGTCCAAATCACCCAGATTATTTCAATCGATCAACGGTTGGACCAAATTATAATGGCCTATATCAATCAAAGAAATTCTCACATAAAAAAAAAAGATAAAAGATCTATGACGAGGATTTTTTTTGGGGCCGGATTATAACGACTGAGTTTAAAAGAAAAATATTAGAAATTTGGATTAAATACTAAATATGATATGATATGAATATTTTAGCCGTTCGATCAACAGTGGGACCAAATTATAACGGTCTAGATTAATCAAAGAAATTCTCACATAAATCAATAAAAAATAAAAGATCCATGCGTCTTAGATTAAAAGGAAATATTAAATATTCAGATTAAATACTAAAGCTGATATAATATATTAGAGATAAACTCTAAATCCGATCTGATATATTAGAGAGATTATGAGTTAGAGATAAACTATATATACCGAAACAAATCTAGTCGTGCAAACGCGCGAGCCACCTCGCTTGTTCAGAGTAATTTAAAGTCATTCATCCAAAAGTACATTCGTAATATAATAACTTTAATGGTTTAATAAATGAATTGGGATAGCAACTAATAGTAAGTTAATGTGTATTTTGGAAATCACCTCAGTGTTCAAAACAATACTTATTTGTGACTAGAAGGACTAGATATATATTACATGCGCAAATTGGTACGTCGGAGTAGATATTAGGCAAATTATTACATAGGCAAGTTTCATCGCTAGGTTTTTCAATTTTCATCACTGGGGTAGTTAAGACATTTTTAAAAGTTTCCTTCATCGATACTTTCTCAAGTAAACTACTCAAGTTTCGTTTGTTTTAACATCAACTTTTATCAATAGGTTTTTTTAAGTTTTATCGGTAGGATTTGAAGTTACAACAAACATTTCTTCAAGTTTCTATGCTAACTCAGCACATTCGATTCCTGGCGTCCGCCAAGAACTTTGCAATCGAATAGTTGGTAGTTTCGAAAAAATACCATAGTTTATATGAGAATGACTAGTGTATTCTCTTCTCGATAATACAGATCACTCTGTACTTCTAACGCGTTTATAAAATCCGAGAATTTTATTGATTGATCCGAACAGTTGATCTTATTCATATCATCTAAATGTAGAGACCAACCAAGTTTCATAATTTTTAAATTTATTTATTATTAGTTTTGCATATTCAAAAAACTTTTTTTCGGACGATCCACGAGTAATTAGAAGACTAATTTTTTTAAAATACAAAACAAATAGTAGATAAAATAAAAAATTACGAAACTTGGTTGGTAGCTATTTTGATGAGATGAAAAGATTAATGGTTCGAATCGGTCGAAAAAATTCTCGGATTTTATAATCTCGTCAGGAGTATGGGGATCCGTACTCTTGAGAGTACACTAACCATTCTTTTTAATGAAGTTTGTCCTTCATGATAAAATAATTAGAAAGACATGATATTGCAAAACCATGATTTTAATTTTTAAAACACCATGCTTTCAAAAAGAAGCTTAGTTCGTTATTCGTTGGTTCCTTGCTCCAACACAAATACTGTGATGTTTGACCATGAGGCGCCCACGACACCTGCATGGCTCCCCTAACTTGACCAGGCAGGTGCTTTGTGTAACCTGCATGAATCAACCTTTCCTACCATCTCCGCGCTCTCGGCTATTCCATATCCCTCCCTTCTGAATCTGAACAAGCTCATCACCGAAACGTGAACCCGGAAAGCATTTGGCAAACGATAAGGACATCCTTAGTGATGCTAAATTAGCTAGATATAAAGAATTCATTTTATTATTTTGCTTGTGTAGAGAGAAACAAAGAAGAAAGATAAAAAATAGCTTACAAACTCATTCTCTCATATTATCTGTGTAGTGATGCTACACTCATATTATCTGTTAAAGATAATGTTAACTAGCCCATAAAAAAAATTTGTTTATGGCTCTGTTTCTTTGCGCGGTGCGCAGCGTTCAAACGCGCGGGAACGCCCGGGTATTACACGTAGGGGTTTGAAATTTGAACGGCACACGCGCGGGAACGCTGACCGCTGCTCGCCACTCGCCGGCGCAAAGAAACACCACCTATATGTTATCTACAGACGATATGGACTGGATTTTGTTTATAGCCAGCAACCGACTCTACCGTTAGAGGTGAGCAACCGACTCTGCCGTCAGAGATGATCTGATTATCAATTGATGTGTAATTATTGCCATGCGAAGTTGGTTATTGACCATTGGCCTTGTGGTAATCCCCAACCAAGCTATGCAATATCAGCTTGGAATCTCGAGGTGCATACTTAGTTTTGAGCCTATGTTACATGTGTTGTAGATATCCTTACACAAGATTATACAGACTGCGTGCACCGGCTAGAAGCAGGCATAGGCTAGCAACGAGCAAGGCTGAAACCATACTATTGATTCCAAATGAATGGCTGAAAATCTTACAATAAGTTATGGATAATGCAGCAAAGCAAGGCGTGTTATGTCATGGCCATCTGGTGCCCAGGTGCTTACACATCTCCAGTTGTAAACCTCACAAAATGGCTCAGGATCCACTTAGCTAAGGTTCAGACTTCAGAAACAATACTGGGTGTATGAATCACTAGCCATCATATAACTTGCTATATGACGGATCACTGGGTATCTTTGAACCAGTCATCCGTGGATAGTGAAACAGTCAAGAAGAGTTGGCCTAAAAAAGAAGGCAACTGCGTTGCCTAAACTGCCGAGTTACTGAACTCGGATTAGAAGTGAAAATAGTGTTATCAAAACTTAGGAACATAGGGCCTTCGGCAAACAATCTGCAAAACTATAATATCCCCATCACCGAGGTACAGCACAAGCCCTGCTAGACCTTGGAGTATCAGGGCTATGAAGATCGCAGCCCAGGAACATTGTTAAGGCCCATCTTTCGGAGAATGAGTTTGGGTATGGCTGGTGGAACTGCAAGCCCCATGCTCTGGCTGAACTCCTCTGCGAGCTTAACTAGTCTGGACTTGTCTCGGGCAATGGTCTTATTTGAGTTGTAGTACCCTAACCATGCTTGATAGGCCGATTCCTTGCTCTTCATCTCTACTTTTCTCACTGAATTTTTGACCTATCAAATCAAAAGGAAGTAATAAAATATCAAATATCTTTCAGAGTTAAGACAGTTACAAGGGAATAGACTTGACATGTCAAATATGCCATCTTTAATAAAATTAGCGCAAGCAGCCACACAGGAATAGACTTCTGTTGCTATGTTTGCACAAGACTGGCTGTATTGCAAAGCAAGTTAAATGACAATATTAAAATTTTTAGCACTTACTTCTGCCTGAATTCTTGAATCAATTGAAGATACCACAGCCTCTGTTATTGACAAATCCTTAACGGTGCTAAGAAAATACATTTCCCAGGGAGCTAACAGTAAGAGACCTTGCCCTTCCTTGCCTTTCCGTCCGGTCCTACCAAGTCTATGTATATACTGTTCTCTATCAGCAGGCAGGCCAATCTGCAAGCACAAATAAATTTC
The DNA here is from genome assembly GCA_005191435.1 of Raddia distichophylla. Classification (NCBI taxonomy): domain Eukaryota; kingdom Viridiplantae; phylum Streptophyta; class Magnoliopsida; order Poales; family Poaceae; genus Raddia; species Raddia distichophylla. The sequence continues at coordinate 1,425,426 of SPJY01034155.1, read as the reverse complement.
TCAACGAATGCACACTATTGTTTTCGGGCAAGAGATAACAAGTATAGAACCTACCTGCACAACAAGGGTGACATCAGGGTAATCAACACCACGGGCAGATACATCAGAACTAACTAATATCAGACCCTTTGACTTCCTAAATTCATCTGACACCTTCGTCCTTGCAGATTGTGACTTTCTAGAATGGATCTCTCTTATATTAAGTTTCAACTGGGAGAGAACTTCAGCAACAAATCTGGTGACCATTGCAGTAGTACAGAATACAATCACCTAAAAAAAGGCATAGGCAATACGTTACAAAATCCAGATATATGAGCTCGCAAATAGGTGAGGTATCTTCCTTGAAGAAAACAAAATGTAAAATTTGGTGAGGTAACTTACTTTGTACTCTGCATCTTCTGCAACATGCTTCTTCAACACATCGTATAATATAGTGAAGTGCAGGTCTAGTGGTGCAACCATGTACATTTGTCTAACCTGATGCAGGCCAATTAAAATTTACAACAGCAACTAATGAAAACAACAATCAGTCCTAGAAAATAATAATAACAAAATCTAGACCTGTGAATGCGTCTCCTCATCACCCTCTTCAACAGTGTTGATAAACTTGTAATCCTTCTTCATCGCTACATGACAAATTTGACAGACCTAGAAGCAAAACTCAAAAAATTGGATCGCTATAGGAAGAAAGAAGAGTAACATGACTAAAGGAGATACCTCTTCTGGGACTGTAGCAGAGAATAACAGTGTCTGTCGTTCTTTAGGAATGTAAGCAATTATTCACCCAGATTATTTCAACCGTTCGATCAACGGTGGGACCAAATTATAATGGCCTATATCAATCAAAGAAATTCTCACATAAATAAAAAAGATAAAAGACCTATGACGCTGATTTTTATGGGGCTGGATTATAACGACTTAGTTTAAAGAAAAATATTAGAAATTTGGATTAAATACTAAAGATGATATAATATGAATATTTTAGTCGTTCGATCAACAGTGGGACCAAATTATAATGGCCTAGATTAATAAAAGAAATTCTTACATTAATCAATAAAAAATAAAAGATCCATGCGGCTTATATTAAAAGAAAATATTAGAAATTCATATTAAATACTAAAGCTGATATAATATATTAGATATAAACATTAAATCCGATCTGATATATTAGAGAGATTATGAGTTAGAGATAAATTGTATATGCCGAAATAAATCTAGCCGCGCAAACGCGCGAGCCACCTCGCTCGTTTAGAGTAAATAGAAGTCATTCATCCAAAAGTACATTCGTAATATAATAACTTTAATGGTTTAATAAATGAATTGGGATAGCAACTAATAGTAAATTAATGTGTATTTTGGAACTTTTATCAGTAGGTTTTTTAAGTTTCATCGGTAGGATTTCGAAGTTACAACAAATATTTCTTCAAGTTTCAATGCTAACTCATCACGTTCGATTCCTGGCGCCCGCCAAGAACTTTGCAACCGAATAGTTGGTAGTTTCAAAAAAAATACCATAGTTTATATGAGAATAACTAGTGTATTCTTGATAGTACAGGTCCCTCCGTACTTTTAACGAGTTTATAAAATCCGAAATTTTATTGATTGATCCGAACAGTTGATCTTATTCATATCATCTAGATGTAGAGACCAACCAAGTTTCGTAATTTTTAATTTATTTATTATTAGTTTTGCATTTTCAAAAAAACTTTTTTTTTCGGACGATCCACAAGTAATTAGAAAACTGATTTTTAAAAATACAAAACAAATAGTAAACAAATTCAAAAAATTATGAAACTTGGCTGGTAGCTATATTTTGACGAGATGAAAAGATCAAGGTTGAATCAATCGATAAAATTCTCGGATTTCATAAACTCGTCAAGAGTATGGGGATCCGTACTCTCAAGAGAGTACATTAACCATTCTCTTTAATGAGGTTTGGCATTCATGGTAAAAAAATTAGCAAGGCATGATATTGCAAAACCATGATTTTATTTTTTTAAACACCATGCTTGCAAAAAGAAGCTTAGTTCGTTATTCGTTGGTTCCTCTTGCTCCAACACAAATGCTGTGATGTTTGACCATGAGGCGCCCACGACACCTGCATGGCTCCCCTAACTTGACCAGGCAGGTGCTTTGTGTAACCTGCATGAATCAACCTTTCCTACCATCTCCGCGCTCTCGGCTATTCCATATCCCTCCCTTCTGAACAAGCTCATCACAGGAACGTGAACCCGGAAAGCATCTGGCAAACGATAAGGAGACATCCTTAGTGATGCTAAATTAGCTAGATATAAGAAATTCATTTTATTAGTTTGCTTGTGTAGAGAGAAACAAAGAAGAAAGATAGAAAATAGCATATAAACTCATATTATCTGTGAAGTGATGCTAAACTCATATTATCTGTTTAAATATAATGTTAACTGGCCCATTAAAAATATTGCTTATATGTTATCTACGGAACGACATAGAGCTTGTCTATAGCCAGCAAACGACTCTGCCGTTAGAGATGAGCAACCGACTCTGCCGTCAGAGATGATCAGATAATCGATGTGCAATTATTGCCATGCGAAGTTGGCTATTGACCATTGGCCTTGTGGTAATCCCCAACGAAGCCATGCAATATCAACTTGGAATCTCGAGGTGCGTTCTTAGTTTTGAGCCTATGTTACATGTGTTGTAGATGTCCTTAGACAAGATTACACAGACTACGTGCACCGGCTAGCAACGAGCAATGCTGAAACCATACTATTGATTCCATATGAATGGCTGAAAATCTTACAATAAGTTATGGATAATGCAGCAAAGCAAAGCGTATTATGTCATGGCTATCTGGTGCCCAAGTGCTTACACATCTCCAGTTGTAAACCTCACAAAATGGCTCAGGATCCACTTAGATAAGGTTCAGACTTCAGAAACAATACTGGGTGTATAAATCACTAGCCATCATATAACTTGCTATATGACGAATCACTGGGTATCTTTGAACCAGTCATCCGTGGATAGTAAACCAGTCAAGAAGAGTTGGCCTAAAAAAGAATGCAACTGCGTTGCCTAAACTGCCGAGTTACTGAACTCGGATTAGAAGTAAAAATAATGTTATCAAAACTTAGGAACATAGGGCCTTCGGCAAACAATCTGCAAAACTATAATATCCCAAGCACCGAGGTACAGCACAAGCCCTGCTAGACCTTGGAGTATCAGGGCTATGAAGATCGCAGCCCAGGAACATTGTTAAGGCCCATCTTTCGGAGGATGAGTTTGGGTATGGCTGGTGGAACTGCAAGCCCCATGCTCTGGCTGAATTCCTCTGCGAGCTTAACTAGTCTGGACTTGTCTCGGGCAATGGTCTTGTTTGAGTTGTAGTATCCTAACCATGCTTGATAGGCCGATTCCTTGCTCTTCATCTCTACTTTTCTCACTGCATTTTTGACCTATCAAATCAAAAAGAAGTAATAAAATATCAAATATCTTTCAGAGTTAAGACAGTTATAAGGGAATAGACTTGACATGTCAAATATGCCATCTTTAATAAAATTAGCGCAAGCAGCCACACAGGAATAGACTTCTGTTGCTATGCTTGCACAAGACTGGCTGTATTGCAAAGCAAGTTAAATGATAATATTAAAATTTTTAGCACTTACTTCTGCCTGAATTCTTGAATCAATTGAAGGTACCACAGCCTCTGTTATTGACAAATCCTTAACGGTGCTAAGAAAATACATTTCCCAGGGAGCTAACAGTAAGAGACCTTGCCCTTCCTTGCCTTTCCGTCCGGTCCTACCAAGTCTATGTATATACTGTTCTCTATCAGCAGGCAGGCCAATCTGCAAGCACAAATAAATTTCTCAACGAATGCACACTATTGTTTTCGGGCAAGAGATAACAAGTATAGAACCTACCTGCACAACAAGGGTGACATCAGGGTAATCAACACCACGGGCAGATACATCAGAACTAACTAATATCAGACCCTTTGACTTCCTAAATTCATCTGACACCTTCGTCCTTGCAGATTGTGACTTTCTAGAATGGATCTCTCTTATATTAAGTTTCAACTGGGAGAGAACTTCAGCAACAAATCTGGTGACCATTGCAGTAGTACAGAATACAATCACCTAAAAAAAGGCATAGGCAATACGTTACAAAATCCAGATATATGAGCTCGCAAATAGGTGAGGTATCTTCCTTGAAGAAAACAAAATGTAAAATTTGGTGAGGTAACTTACTTTGTACTCTGCATCTTCTGCAACATGCTTCTTCAACACATCGTATAATATAGTGAAGTGCAGGTCTAGTGGTGCAACCATGTACATTTGTCTAACCTGATGCAGGCCAATTAAAATTTACAACAGCAACTAATGAAAACAACAATCAGTCCTAGAAAATAATAATAACAAATCTAGACCTGTGAATGCGTCTCCTCATCACCCTCTTCAACAGTGTTGATAAATTTGTAATCCTTCTTCATCGCTACATGACAAATTTGACAGACCTAGAAGCAAAACTCAAAAAATTGGATCGCTATAGGAAGAAAGAAGAGTAACATGACTAAAGGAGATACCTCTTCTGGGACTGTAGCAGAGAATAACAGTGTCTGTCGTTCTTTAGGAATGTAAGCAATTATTTTCTCAATGTCTCTCCTGAATCCCATATCCAATAGGCGGTCAGCTTCATCAAGAACAAGAACCTTCACGCCTTTAATCCTAGTAGAAAAACCGGGCGTGTTCTCAAGATGATCCTTAAGCCTTCCAGGTGTAGCAACCAGAATCTGTTTGATTAGAAGTTTAGGACCAAGTATTAGTGAATAAATCATGCCCAGAGATTAACGTACTGCAGCTGTTGGGTACAACCTGACATGGGTTTGCTTGCATGCTTCGTTGCTCTTGACTTAATCGTGTGCCACCAATGACAACCTGCACCCCCAATGAGCGGTGATACTTGAGAAGCTTCCTGGCCTCCGCAGCAACTTGGTTTGCGAGCTCCCTAGTAGGGCACATTGCTAGCAAATTTATTGATGGAGAATGAGGCAATTTAGAGAGAACCTCAATGGCTGGAAGCTAAAATAAGAAATCAAAATTCAGTCAAATTAATTAATCCCATAGCAGCATCACTATGATTCAGAAACAGCTAATGCCATCAAATTGATTAGTCGGATGGGAGGCAAGGAATACCAAAAAGGCAACAGTTTTTCCTGTTCCTGTCTTTGCTTTTGCAAGAACATCCTTGCCTGTAGGCAATAAGACATTGAAATATAATCTTCAGTACTGCCAAGAGAAGTATAAAAGTTCACACCTTGGAGCAAAACTATTATTTATATTGCTGACCTTGGAGGATTATTGGCAAAGTTGCATCTTGCACCTGGGTCATCCTTTCATAACCAGCATCGAAGATGCCTTTCAATGAAAGTGCAGAAACAGCACATTGATCAAACCTGTAATATGCATAATTACAACAATATTAAACCACAAACCAAGTAAAGTTGTACAAAGCTAGGTAAGAAAAATTCCCAATAATCAGAAACTACAAGTGACAACCCTTAGCCCCCAATGCCAGACAAATACATAGCTCGTAATACTGCAACTTTCTAAAAAAGTGAAAAAAAGAAAAAAGATAGTGCCAATTGAGTTGCAGACTTGCAGCACTAGAGATCTACACGTACACCAAGCAGTGAAGACCACTAACACCTAATCATACTTCGTTGATTTGGGTAGAACAATTCAACATAATCTGGAGGATTTGACCAATGGCCAGTAAAGAGCTATGATTCTCGTTCTTCTAACACTGCGATTTAGCTGTACTCGTAGATTCACACGAACACTAAAGTGCTAGCAAGTACGTCATACTTGGTTTCTAGAGTAGTCTAAGAGATCTCAGCGCAAATTCATAGCCTAATCTGAGGCGCACGACATTACCGTGTCTCGCTGAGGTACGATCCATCCACGCCCTCCACCTCACCAGAACACCTCTCCGTATCCAGCTCCATGGCCTCCCCTTCCACCGCGTCCTTGTCGGCACGCCCCGCCGCGCTCGTGGCAGCCCTAGGGAACGAGGGCCCACCCTCCTCCGCGCCCCCGTGCCGCCGCCTTCGCCGCCGCTTCCGGTGGGCCGAGCCGCTGGGATTCCCCAAAGTGGCGATGTCCATCTTGCCCGCGGCGGCGGCGGGCGAGACGCGCGCGGAAGGTCACAGTCACAGCGACGCAGCGAGACAGGACTCGCGAGGAGAGAGACGAATATGCGCTTTGCCTTTCTCGAGTTTCGTATTGCGATGGCATTTTTACGAGAAACCCCCGTCCCCAAATGTCGCCACTGAGGCACTCACCAAGGAATAATCCCTTTCATTTTGGTCCTCAGGAGAAAATCTTTTTTAGAGAAGAAATCGTGTTGGACTGTGGTAGTATCACTGGATCAGCTTAGCATATAGCCGTATGTCCGTATTTTTATTTTCCCATTTCCATTCAACGCTACGCCCAAACAATATCCATAAAAAATTTCGTCGTCAAAGAAGTAATTTAAAACAAAACTCCATTTGAAAAAGGCAGGAGCATCACAAACCCAAATTCAACACAGCACTATTCAGTCGCTATTTATTTATATTTTTTCTCTTTAATTTGCCACGGTAGTAGAACAATCTAAGTTATGCCTTCGTTAGTCATGCCCTAAATGGCTAATCATGTCACTCATAGTTCATGCCCTAAATGGCCAATCATGTCACTTAGTTTAGTGTATTTCAAACATATTCGAAGTTGCTAAGTTTAATGAACAAGTTGGTTAATCTGAAATGAGTTAAATGTTAAAATAGACTATGTGAGTTTTTTATCTATCTGTTATTTTTAAGAGTTTTAAATATGGTTTTACTAAAAGTAAAAAGCAGAATGAAAAACTAAATTGATTTCTGTAACATATGAAATTGAGCCGACCTAAACTCGTTGAGACCGTCTTTTCTCATTTGTGAGCATAAGTGTTTGGTCCCTAAATCACTATTGATTTTCGATACGACCTGTAGAAAAATGATATCAATTGACACATAATGTAGCGACATGGGTGCCCAGGCTATCTGGCGCCTGTGTTGTGGTACAATGATAAAAAAATGCGTATCTTTTTTTTTGCCAAAAAAGAATCGGAACCGATCGCAATAAGGTTCTCTGTGACTGAAGAACACTAGGTCTGTTTGAATCAGTCCTGTAGGCAGTAGTGGACCAGTCAAGATCTAGCTCCAAAAAGAATGCAGCAGTCATGCTGGAAACTGACGAGAGGACTTCTGAATTCTGAACTCCGACGAAACACAACACAACCAAGCTGCAAATCTCCATTCTCCAACATTAGCAACCCGGAAGCACAGCAGTGGTGCAGTATACCGTTCGACCTGGCCTGGATCATTAATTATGACTAGTCAAATGCCCGGAATGTGTTCCAGCAGACGAGTCCCCACTTGACCTTGGAACATCAGGGTTATGAAGATCGCAGCCCAGGAACATTGTTAAGGCCCATCTTTCGAAGAATGAGTTTGGGTATGGCTGGTGGAACTGCAAGCCCCATGCTCTGGCTGAACTCTTCTGCGATCTTAACAAGTCTAGCCTTGTCCCGGCCAATGGTCTTATCTGAGTTGTAGTATCCTAACCATGCCTGGTAGGCTGATTCTTTGCTCTTCATCTCTACTTTTCCCACTGCATCTCTGACCTGTCAAATCAAACAGGAGTACAGAAATCGACAAGTACGTTATCTTTAAGGGCCAAAATTGACAGCATTTTCATAACCAGCCAAAAAAAGACTTTCGTTGCTAAGATTGCACTAGACTGGCGGAAACAGAGCAGATTTAGATGGCAAGTGCTAAGAATCACTACAACTTACTTCTGTCTGAATGCTTGATACATCTGAAGGTGTCACAGCCTCTGATATTGACAGATCCTTAACGCTACCAAGAAAATATTTTTCCCAAGGAGCCAAGAGTAAGAGGCCCTGCCCTTCCTTGCCTTTCCGTCCAGTCCTCCCAAGCCTATGTATATATTGTTCTCTAGCAGCAGGTATCCCAACCTGCAAGCAAAAGTGAATTTTGAGAGATATGTATGTATTTTTTTGGTAAAATAACAATGGCACCGACCTGGATGACAAGGGTGACATCAGGATAATCAACACCACGGGCAGATACATCAGAACTAACTAATATCAGACCCTTTGACTTTCTGAATTCATCCGAGACCTTGGTTCTTGCAGACTGTGACTTTCTGGAATGGATCTCCCTTATATTCAGTTTCAGCTGGGAGAGAACTTCAGCAACAAGTTTTGTGACCATTGCTGTAGTACAGAATATAATCACCTACAAAATTGTATGGTAATGAGCTAATTACACACAGAAATCATATAAGCTTGTAGGTACTTGATGAGATAACTCACTTTGTAGTCTGCATCTTCTGCAACATGCTTCTTCAATACATCGTATAATATAGAGAAGTGTAGGTTTAATGGTGCAACCATGTACATCTGGCTAACCTGATGCAGCAATGATAGTGTGAGGTACTAGCATTAAATATTTACTGGTACAGCTCAGGGAAAATGATGGGTCAAAACCTGTGAGTGTGTCTCCTCATCACCCTCTTTAACAGTGTTAATAAACCTATAATCTTTCTTCATTGCTACATGAGAAATTTGACGGACCTAGCAATAAACATTGAAAAAAAATCAGATTAAGAGGTAAACAGTGCATAATGAGAAGTGAGATACCTCTTCTGGAACAGTAGCAGAAAATAGCAGTGTCTGCCGTTCTCTAGGAATGGAAGCAATTATTTTCTCTATGTCTCTTCTGAATCCCATATCCAGTAGGCGGTCAGCTTCATCAAGAACAAGAACCTTCACACCTTTAAGCCGAGTAGAAAAACCGGGTGTATTCTCAAGATGATCCTTAAGCCTTCCAGGTGTAGCAACAAGAATCTGTTCAATCAATACTTGTATTAGTGCATATATTGCAGCTATGCCTATATATGGACATATGCTAGTTGATGAATACAACCTGACATGGGTTAGCTTGTATGCTCCGTTGCTCTTGAGTTAATCTTGTACCACCAATTACAACCTGAACACCTAGTGAACGATGATATTTGAGAAGCTTTCTGGCCTCAGCAGCCACTTGGTTTGCAAGCTCTCTTGTAGGGCACATCACTAGCAAATTTATAGATGGCCGCAACTGATTTCGCTGAGAACGAGGTAATGTAGATAAAACCTCAATGGCTGGTAGCTAAAAGAATGAAAACTCGGTCAGCTTGGCCAATGCCCAAATATCATAACTGAAATAGTTCAGTAAAAAATAAAACCATCAAAGTTTTTGGGCTGAATGACAATTACCAAAAAGGCAACAGTTTTTCCGGTTCCTGTTTTTGCTTTTGCAAGAACATCTTTGCCTACAGAGGAACAAAATATTGAAATATAATTTTCAGGGTTTCCACCCAAGACTCCAAGAGATTTGTATCACACATTCACACTATGGAGTATGGAGCAATAATATCTATACGTTTTTTGCTCAGAAATAATATTTACACGTCTGCTGACCTTGAAGGATTATTGGAAGGGTTGCCTCCTGCACTTCAGTCATCCTTTCATAGCCAGCATCTTTGACCGCTCTGAGCGACAATGGAGAAATATCACACTGATCGAACCTGCAATATGCATGACATTACTAAACCACGAAGTCAGTTGACATATATAAGCGACGATAGTTCCAAATAATCAGATGAATGCTATATAGCAGTTAGCAGGAAGCATCACATAATACAACCATTAGCCCCCAGTTCCAAACGGTACTGTACGCATGTGGCCATGTACAATGTGGGTGCTTAGTGGGGTGCTTAGAAAAGAAAACTGGTTTTTTTTTGTTACATAGAATAGCATATGGTGCTTAAATGAGGATACACTTAACTAAGCATCAATGCTTATATGGTGCTTAGTGCACATTGTAAAATATAAGCACATGTGTAAGCATGCGTCGTAACGTGACTTTTCTGCTTAAGAGCTTAGTGGCATGGCAACGTTCTCTCCTTAAGCATTGGTGTATAAGCACCATGTATTGTAGATGGCCTAACATGCTTACAGTACAAGCGAATTGATTTAGTCCTAGAGATTTATACGAACATAGAACACAACTAGAACCTAGTGAAGACACGATAATTCTAGCAGAACAGCAGTGACTCATAGGATCATATCTCAGTACCAGCGAAGAGCTACAGTATTAATTCTTCCTAGCATAATATTTTTAAGCTTTATGTTCCACTAGTAAAGTCACACCAACATCAACAAAATTAAATCCTTCATTTCTGCACCTGTGAAAGGATGAAAGGATGGGTTTTTCCTAGCTGTGAAACGGATGGATTTTCCTTAAATTGCGGCGCGCGTCATTACCGTGTTTCGCTGAGGTACGAGCCATCGACGCCTCCCGCGCCGTCACCACTGGCACTCCTGTCCAATTCCAGAGCCTCCCCTTCCACGCGCTTCTCGTCGAAACCCCTTCCCTTGCTCGCGACCACTCTAGAGAACTGGACGTCCTCCTCCGCGTGCCTCCGCCGCTTAATCGGGTCGGCCGCATTTCCGGCGCCGCCCGACCTCACCCGGCTGACGACGTCAGCGATGTCGACCTTGGCAGCGGCCAGGGGAGAAGCGGCGTGGCTGCGGCGAGCGGGGGCGCGGAGAAGGAGGCGGCAGGGGAAGGCCCTGGCAAGGACGGGGAGACCGCCGTGGGTGCGGAGGAGGAGGTCGCCGCCGCCGGCCATCTCCGGGCAGTGGGGCTAGGCTGAGGCAGTGAGGCGTGGGGTTTTGGGAGAATGTGGGGTTTGCCGCTTGGCGGCTTGGCGCGCGGCGGCGAGAAGATAAGATATTTTGGGACCTTAAATCGAGTAAAGATTTTTAGCGTAAACGAAATCACTGCTTATCGGTCGACTGGTTTTTCCTATCCATCAGTTGATTTTCTGAGCCGTTAAATCTCAATCCAACACTCAGATCAGTCCCCGTCTCCCCCACTCTCTGTCTTACTTTCCCCTTCCCCTCCCCTCCATCGCCCCCGATCCCGACTTCTGCTCCACACTCCTCCTCCCCCGCCACCAGCGGCAGGCGCCTAGCCGCCCCGCCGCCTGACCTCCCGCAGCCAACGCTGTCCCGCCCAACCTAACCTGGTCGTCACCTTCACCCCCGCCACCGCCACCCCAACCGCCTTCCCCCTGTCCCTGACTCCGACGCCGCCTTCACTCCATCCCCAACCAACCGCCAGGCTGTCGCCTCACCTGGCCATCCTCTAAGCCCGGCGACACCCCGAACCCGAACCCTACCGAAACCCTAACCCGAATCCATGGCGGGGCGGCGCGCGAGAGAGGAGGAGGTATCGGAGGGGAGGAAGACGGCGGCGGGAGGTCACGGAGCAGATGAAGCCGGCAGCGCACGGGTAAGTGGGAAGTCGACTGAAATCCCCCTGAATTTCAGTCGACTAATGATTAGCAATGCCCTTTAATTAAACGCCCCAATTCATTCTTTTCTATAAATAATAAAGAAAAAAACTTCGGGATTATAATTCGAAACTGTTGTATTGATCGGTTGATTGTTATCTGAGTTTGATTTCAGTGCATCCTAAAACCGCCCCGCATGCTCAAAATGTATACCTTCTGGACTCAAATCATTTGTTTCGTTAACATGTGGATCTTAAGAGCATCTCCAATGGTGTAGATAGTTGTTAGATATAAATAAATGTCATGTCACCTATAGATAGCATATAGTCAGGCTCTCCAATGTACTAGCTATAACATTATCTATAAGATTGAATATGGGTCCACATGCAATAGATAATAAATGCATTGGAATTAGCTAAATATACACCTCCATGCTCTTCTCCACATAAGCAAAAATCTGAGTTGCAAACCTTATATCTACCTGACATGGCATCATTGGAGATACTCTGACTGACATGGCATCATTGGAGATACTCTGACCAATGTGAATCTACGTGTCAATGAAACAAATCAAAAGAGCGAGTCAGGTGCTTTTCAAGCATGCAGAAAAAAATCATTGATAGCTAGTTTTTGGGAAATGATGCATTCCAGCATCGTTAACAATGTCTACCTTTAACACCAACAATTATCTTATTCCCTCTAGTTTCATAATATTCGTGGTTTTAAACATTAATACGGTTTTCAAAATGTAACTTTGACCATCAATTACTAATAAAAATTATTTGCAAAATCTGTGAAAATATGATATTGTGAAAGTATTTTTTTAAGACGAATTTATATGTAGGGCTTTTATGCACACAATCCAAATAGTTTTAAAAAAATGTTATAGATAAAAATTTAAAACTTTGACTCAGGACAAACCTAAAATGATAAATATTATGAAACTGGAGGGAGTAATATAATTTCATCTGCTCCCAAACTAGGGATCAGACATTCAATCAAAAAAATGGATGTTTTTTAAAACATGACATGTTACTATTGAAAAAAAACTGTCGTACTATTAAAATATTTTACTTTACCGCATGAAACAATGTTGCAAATGTTAAGTATTTTTAAAAAAAACATGACATGTTACTGTTGAAAACAAAGTTGATTTACTATTAAAACATTTTACTTTACCGCATGAAACAATGTTGTAAATATTTAAACAAAAAAAATTCGGTAGCTATTGAAAGTTATTTCAATCTCGCCTAGCAATATTTTACGCGAACAAATAGCAATGTTTCACAGCAGCAAACATGATGTTTCATAAAACCAAACAGAATGTTTCGCGCCTCACAGAACCATGAATAGTGGCTTTCAAAAATGAAGCTTAAGAGCATGAACAGCAGGGCCGCTGTCAAGCGGCCTGCATGTGCATGCAGCGAGGGCGCCAAAAAATTCAAATGAACGCAGGCGGCAGAGCACGCAGACCACACACACACGCGAGGGAGCGTTGATGCAGGCCGCTTGACAGCGGTCCTGCTATTCATGCTCTAAATACTACTAATACATTTTGTTTTCTTACATGAAACATTGTTCCAAACATTGACACAACATGTTTAAGGAACTATTAATGGATTGTTGAAAGTGCGTCTAGGCCCCCAATGGGTTTTGGTGACTAATAACGAAATGATTAGTGAATTAATGACTTGAATGAGCTTATGAGCAGGCTTAAACATAAATTGCGATATATGTGAGAATCTTGGACCACTCGAAGAAGAAAAGGCAACATTTCGTTTAATCCTATACATGTAGATTTTAAGTCTATGCATGGTCATACTGTTAAGAGGGAGGCGACCAAAAATAGCTTTTAGATGTCTCAAATGCCAATTAAATTAATCCTTGCAAAAGAGAGAAACACTAAATACCTCACATATTCAAAACACAGGGTTTTGCACTTTTAAGGTGGGACTATCCGGTGGCGTACTGGAGTATCCGGTAGGAGGCACATCAGACTGTTCAGTTTTTCAAGATTTTGAGCACTCTGACTGTGAACCTAATCTCCTATTGGAATGTCCAGTACTAGATACCTGAGTATCCGGTGCCTGGGTGATCGAAGCATCTGATTTTTTCTGGAATTCACGCGTTCTGCCATTTCCCCTTATTCAATACATTTAAATAGGAGTGTTCAGTGATTTATACTGGAGTGTCTGGTACCCCTTAACCAGAGAGTTCATTTTTCCCCTTTTTGAGCTTGAACACCAGATTAAACAGTGTTTCCTTCATACCTATTGTTTCAAGCTAAAATGTCATCCATTCTTAAATCTAGTCTCGTCTCTAAATTTAGCCCAAAAGAAAGACCAACTCACAATCAGTACAGTGTTTCCTTTTAAAAAAAGAGCATAAATGTTTCAAGTCAAAATGTCACATTCTTAAATATTTAGTCTCTTCTCTAAATTTAGCAAAAATAGAAGTCCTACTCACAATCTCACGTTATATAGGCGGTGCTTCATTCGTATCTATTGTTTCAAGCCAAAATGTCATTTATTCTTAAATCTCTAGTGTCGCCTTTAAATTTAGCCAAAAAAATAGAAGACCAACTTACAAGGCGAGCGTCAGGCGTCGGACGTCCGACGCCTGGCGCGTGGTCCGGACCTGCCTGGGTCGTTCGATTGCCGGCGCCGCGCCAATCCAACGCACCCCCCGCGCTCCGCGTGCATACGCCCAGGACGACTAGTTAGCCATACGCAGTTGACCACATTGTCCATTTAAACTTCTGATTTTTGTATAAATTCAAACAGTGTTCAAAATGCGTGGAATAAATTTCATAATTCTTCTAAAATCGAGAGCAACCCATTTTAAATACTTTTTTAATTTTTTTGTTTTTTTTCCACTTTTTAAATTTTTTGATGTGAAACTAGGAGAAGACACTTATGAAACTTACATCTATACTAGCGAAATTTGATCGTGTGCTGATGAAACTTGGCCAAGTGTTGATGAAATCTGATGAAACTTGGATGAAACTTCGATGTAACCTAATGAAACTTGGATGAAACCTGTTGAAACTTGAATTGACCTGATGAAATTTGAAGAAACTTGTATGAGACCTGTTGAAACTTGATGAAACTTGCATTAAACCTGATGAAACTTGGCAGTTCGACAAGTTTAGCGAATATGAAAATCAACTTTCAGTAGGCGAAACCCAAGTTTCATTAGGTAAGTTTGAAGAGTTATATGGCAACATATATCTTGTTTTGTTCGAAAAATACGAGGAGCACGTTGGCGCAAACGGTTTGTGGATTGGAGCACCCAATCAAAAATTATGGCCACCGAAAGTCGCGTGCTCACGTGGGCCCCACCTAACTTTTTTCATTAACTTGGAGCAGCTCAGCGTGCTCACGGTGGGAGCATTGAGCACGTTCGCGCGCGCGCCAGGTGCGCGAGTCCGAAGCGTGCCGGACTACCCGACTGTAGCGTTTGCCAACTTACAATCGGTAACAATTTTTCTTTTTATATAAAAATAGCTGGTGAGAGGTTATTTTTATGGCGAACCTTGAGTTGCAGCAACCCCTCATTGGACTTACGATTTTTTAAAAAAAAATTGACTTAAGAGGGGGCCGGTGCTTGTACGCAAAAGGCTAGTCACAACAAGGAGTAGGAGTTTAGTTCCAAATCTCATTAAAAAAATCTCCGTGTCCCTTTTAATTTCCTCATTTACTCTTTTGCACTTACCTTTCACATTCCCTCTTTATTCTCATCTCTCGAGAGTAGTTAGTTATTCTTGCGATATTGCCTAATATCTATTTAAACCAAAAAAAATAAAAATTAGTAGTATCTATTTACCCTCCTTCTATGCCACCACTAGGATTCTTTCAACCCTCCTTCTATACCACCACTAGGATTCTATTCTTTCAGCCTCCATGCCAAGTCCCAACTCCCCAACAACAGCTTGTCCGTGAGACCGTGACAGAACCGAGTGCACCGCTCGCAACCTTTACTTATTTCCAGTAACACACATGTGCCATGGCACGCAGTAGGCTCCATGGACTCTCTCCAATTGAAACCGGAGCATCTGAACCTCAGCACCGGATATATGGTTCCTAGCTAAAACAGTCATGTACCTGTTTGTGGCCCGCTAGGCGTTGTGGCGCTTTTTTGTTAGCCACACGCCCGTCTAGACGTTTTACAACACCGCCGACTCGAACATATTGCAGATTACAATTTAAGAAGTTGAGTACTTAATGGGTTTGGAGAGGCAAAAACAAAAATGTTAAAAACTGGCTTGAAATGCTCAAGAAACAGCTTGAAAACATTGCACTATACATTATGATCTTGGTTTAAGTTGAGAACATGCCAACGTTAAAGTAACTCACTGACACTGGGCATACGGACCGATGGAAAAGGGAAGCTACAGGCAACGGAGCAGCCAGGAAACATCAACCAGGCGGCCCACAATTCAGCGCCGACGCTGTGACGATGCACTGCCTGAACTGTCAAACAGAAGGTTCAAACAGAAAACAGAAACATTCATCGCGCAAAGCAGCAAGCATTCACATTCCAATGCAACCTAAAGACGGGTAAAGGAGACCAGTGAAAAAAGCATGACAAGCCATGAAACTATGAACGAAAGAAATATATAAACAACAAATTAAGAGGCTATAGTCCAAGCTGCATCATGATGAAACAATGGAAAAATATATAAACAACCAATTAAGAGGGTACAGTTGAAGCTGCATCATGATGGATTGATGGGTGATGACACGCTTAAATTAAAAGATAAACTTGAAAATAGAACATATGAGATCAATTCTGGTCATTTGATGAGGGAGGATTGTTGCTCGTCTTATCATGATGAAATTCAACAACAACACACGTTATATTGTCGGTGCTCCCACTGGTAAAAGCTATCTCTGTCAGCTTCCGGGCTGCCGCCTCAGGGCCCTCCTCCCCCTTGACAAATGCAACGGCATGCTGGAACAACCACCTTGATTAGATCAGCACAAACTTGCAAAGCAGCAACCTTGATTAGATCAGCACAAACTTGCAACGGATGAGGAAATGGTCGTATTCCATTGATTAGATCAGCACAAACTTTTAGTGCAGCCATAGCCTGAACACTTGCCACTTTAGAGAAAGGACCTCGACACGTACAACACATGGAGATTGGCAAACATGAAAATTGAAATGACATGCAGAGCAATAGCCTGAAGCACTGCTGACATTTTTTCCTAAATCTTTTTTAATGTGAGCTTCCTAATTGGATTTCGAGAAAGAAATCCTGGGTACTAACATTTCAGTCTGAATGCTATTGGTTGCAAGTGATGCTTCTTTTAATCAGGGTACAATCTTACCAAATGTGCCCATCAGATTACTTGTACAGCTACAACAAAATTTTGTAAATGACTTCGTCCAATCTAAAATATGCAACTGGAAAGTTTCCCCTAAAAATAAAAGCTTTACACTTGAAACCATAAAAGCTTTTGGGATTTTTTTTTCATGTTGATTTGGTGATCAAAGCAAATTAGATTGAATTATTGAATGATTGCACCTAAACAATGGTTTGCACTAGATACATCCACTTCAAGAATCATCAGCTAATATGCCATGCACCAAGTCCATCTTTGATTGTCATGAACAATATGTCAATGAATGCAAATGCTCATTGAATGCATGCAAAGAATATGTATGTGTATCAGATTTGGCATATGCTATACTAACCTCATTTGGCACCACATCCCACAGCCCATCACTAGCCAAAATCAGAAACTCCAATTCACCATCTATTTCTTGTTCCTAATATAATAGTTTGCAAGTAATTAAGTAAACTGCTTTGGTTCATGATCAAGTGCATAAATGACATAAAATACCAGGGTCCAGGGTCATATTATGCTATTTGATCTTCCAATTAGTACAAAATATGGTCATGAGCATTGCATAATCACCTGAATTTCAGGCTCCGCAATAACAAATCGCTTCAACAAGCGATTGCCAAATGCTCTAGACATTGCAAGTACACCATTTACCCTCCATGTTCCTGCAAAAACCCCCATTTTTTGTTCAAAAAAACCCCATTTGTCAATTGCCATTATAAGCAAAAGTTTTTTTGACAATTCATTTACAATGCACCACATGATTGGTTTTCAAGCAGGTACAAACAGTAATAACTTGGGTAGAAGCATAAAACACATAATATAATCAACCAGTAGAATAATCAATGCTGGATTTACCGGCCCATATAACAGCTCCTCCAGCATTCTCAATCCGTTTCCGCTCATCACTTCTGTTTGGTTTGTGATCATCAGAGAGTGCAATAGCTGCAAACAAGGGAGACATATCTTCTTTACCAACATAATGCATATACATTCCATTAGGACAACAAATATTGAGGAAAGTTTGCTCATGCAATATAATTTTGCTTTCTTGCATAATGTACATTGCATGTCAACCATAACATCAAAGGAAAGCATGAAACGATGGCATACATAATTCAAATACATCTTCCAATTACATTAATAGACTAACGGATATGAAATGATATTGATAACACTAGTTGTGCAATAAAATTTATTTAAGATTTAATTAACACCTTTTCCCGCCTTTGATATTACAGCCCGTGAATCACCAACATTTGCCACATAAAGATGGTTGCCAACCAAAATCGCTGCTGATGCAGTTGATCCATCCTCTCGATGAATGTTGGTTTCAGCATCCAAAAAATCTGTGTCGGTGTTTTTATATGTCTCACCTGGAATTCACCATTAGTTAGATATGTTGCAAGTGCAACTATGCACTACAAGATCTAGAAGTACGCTCCATGAGCAAATAACATACGATCTAGAAGTACGCCTATGAGCAAATAACATACTTATTGCTGATTTTGTATCAGTAATGAGAGCTGGATGTTTCAGGAGGTTTTCAAATAAGTGTTCCTTCAGATACTCAGCAGCACGTGAACCACCATGACCTGTAGTGATAAAGAACTTCAGATTGAATAAAGAAGAGATGATAAGGTGTTTGAAAGGTGAATCTCTGACCATCAAATATTCCAAAGAGGTTTATTTGTGTATCATCAATTTTTGATGATTTTATGTCATAGAAGTCTTCCATGCTTGCTCTTCTCCCTCTAAAGCTAGAATATCCACAGTTCAGTGTTCCATCCTCACTGCATCACATATGTTCACAAAGATAAGAATTAAGAAACATAATACATGAACAAGTAGGCTTACTAGTTACTGCTGCGCGTACCATGAATCATCAAGGTTAAACAACCGTGTGAATGGTCTGTACATCTGCTAATGGATGGCAAGCATCCCTAAGTTGATGGTTTACAGGTGCTTGGAAGTGCCACATCAAAGCACAAATCTTGCAAACGCTACTACATGGACGCAAGTTATAATGACGCTATGTCAACTAACAATAAAAACTACCAGCATATTCATATGCCCGCTTAATAATTGGCTTCTATAAGATAAATTGCCATGTGTGGTCAAAAAAGCCAGCGATAAGAATATAAAGACATGAAAGTTTAATGTTCCACCACTCCACCTTCCACCTTCCAATAAAGGATCATCATAATATATCCTCGTGTTATCATTTTTTTATCATTCTCATTCAGGTTAACTGATTGTTTTGGGATAGTGATAATTGTAGGGCATGACTTGAACTAGTGACATTAAAAAAACTTCCATAATCTGATTTTATGTATTCATGTTTTGTATTTTGTTTTACTTCCTACAATGATGACATTACTATAGATAACACATTATAATATCTATTATGCGACTGATGCTGTGGCAGTTAATGGAACTACATAGTTATGCGAGAGTCTGCGATTCAAACAGGCTCTAGAGATTGATGTGTCCATGTGGAATTGGCCTACTAGGGGCTGTATATGCCCCTAATTCACAAATCACAATTACACCATTGACTAACTTTTAATAAAGATCCAAATGCATCAGGTAGATTGTTGCCTTACGTTCCAAACAGGAAAGAATTTAAAATCACACAACATTAACAATTAAGCAAAAACCTATATACATGAAAAGTTTCTCTATTCTCCTCCACACAAAAAAAAAATGAAGAATGATATACACATATTATCTTCCAGCGCTCAAATACATCTTGCAAGTTACAGCAACAGTAAGTAACAAGGAGCCAAGCTATGAACTTCCCCTGCAAACCATCTAATTATAAAGCAATAATATTTTTTAGGTTCAACTGCATAAATTATCCCCCACAATTCAAGATAGTGAGACAATAGTTTGGCCTTGGTGGTATCAAGGCAAAGTGCAAACTGTTGCGCCAATCAACAAAAAGAACCAATAAAAACATTAGTTTTTCTCATAGCAAATGCTCCAAGTTAATAATCAACGCACGTTACGCACACATATGTAAACGGAGATTATCACTCCAAGCAAACACTAGGATCGATTACCATTGAGCTAGAAAGTAGAGCGTGACGGAGTAAAGTTACCTCTTCCACCCGCCGCAAATGTACCCGACCTCATCCGCTCGCTCGCTCTCCTTGGGCGCCTCCACGGCCGTCGCCTCAGCCACCACGATGGCCTCCCCCACCTCCCTAGCCTCTGCCATGGCCTGCCCAGACGAGGACGCGCCCCCGGCCTCCACTATCATCCTGTTGCCCCCCGCGCGGAACCGGCGGTGCTTCAGCGGGTGCCGCACGCCGAGCCTCTTGTCGCCCCCCGGCCGCGGCGGCCGCCCCGCCCTCGCTGTGACCGCCGCAGCCGTCGCCGCAGCAGCAGCAGCAGGAGGAGGAGGAGGAGACGCCGAGCTGGAGCCCTCCTGGTCCTTCACGCCGCCATCGTACACCATCTAAATCGGGCCCAACCCAAAACCTAGCATCAGCAACAGATGGGACCAAATCTCTCAGAGAAACAAGAACCAAATCTCTCAGAGAAACAAGAACAAACATTCCGGAGCGGAATCGATCGGCGCGACCTCGGCGGGGGCAATGCGGGTGGAGCGTACCTCGGGTACCCGATCGGGTGGAGCGGGAGGGAGGGGGAGAGGAGGCGATCGGACGATGGGTCGCGGGGCGGATCTAGAAGGTTCTAAACTGCTAGATTAGCGCGGAGGCCGGAGGGGGACGCCGCGGCGGCCGGTGGGCGTGGCGGCGTGGGTGAGCTGGAGCCTGGAGCATTGGAGGTAGTGCTGGCCAAATGGTCCATGCTGTTCACAAACCGGACCAGCCTGTTTAGGTGAACCAAACTGAAACTGGGCTGGCACCTCGCCCTGTCGGGCTGGCCCGATTCGGTTCGCATAGTAGCGTATCGGTTCAGTTCACTACCGTTGTACTCCCTCCGTTTCAAATTATAGGTCGTTTGACTTTTTTGACACGTACTTTGACCACTCGTCTTATTCAAATAATTAGTGAAAATATGAAAAAACTCAAGTCATTATTAAAGTACCTTTCATGATAGACTAAATCATAACAAAAATAAATTATAATTATAAATTTTTTTGAATAAGACGAATGGTCAAAGTACGTGTCAAAAAAGTCAAACGACCTATAATTTGGAACGGAGGGAGTATATGTTATTTAATTCAAAATATGTATTTTATATATTTTTAATTTTATAATATATATTTGTGAAATATAATGGTTTTTAAATTTTTTATATATTTTAAAATAAGATAAACCGACCAATAAAAAACCGGGCCGGTCCAATCGATTCGGTTCACTGTGCAAATCGAACCTGAGCCGAGATCCCAGCCAGTTGGCCCGATTCATATAGTAATCGAACTAATCGGATCCGAACCGAACCAGGCCGGCTCGTTGGCCAGGTCTGGTTGGAGGTGGGAGCGATACAGCTTGTGGGAGTAGGAGAGGGAGAGGGAGATTTCCAACGTAGGGAGCGGGAGCGAGACACCTTTCACCTTCACTCCAACTCAAATCTCATTGATTGCATCCCTGTGAGATTGAAGAATCAAGATTTAGAGGCTTTGTGTTGATCAAGCTTCACCCTTGAGCACTTGGTTTCATCTTCAAGTTGGTATTTCGCTGGATTTGGTACTCTTGGAGTTTTAGGGCTCCTAAACGGCTAGGAGTCGCCCTAGAACCACCAGTACTTGTTGTGGTGGCCGGAGAGTTCGTGAAGGCCGGATTCTCCTCCGAAAGGCAAGAATCCAAAGAGTGAAACCGGTTGTGCCTAGTGCAACCTGGGAGGCAAACGGTCAATAGGGACCCCAGCTCAAGTGTGACCGAACCGCTTCAACGGAGACGTTGGATCTCCTCAAAGATCCGAACTTCGGGAACAACTTTTTCGAGTCTCCTTGTGTTTTATGTTTACTTCTCTTTACTCACTCATTGTTTGCTCTCTAACCCTATTTGGTGCAGGTGGTATCATTATTTTACTTAAGGGCTTCAAACCCTAACTTCTGCAATATTGGATAATCTGATTCCATATCAGATAGTTCGATCCATATCGGACTATCTGATATTACTTTTATTCCGCTACAATTTTTAATTGATAAAAATTTTAAAGCCTACTCACCCCCTCTAGGCTACACCTCGATCCTTCACTAATGTAACATATTGAAACATCGTTGACTTGTGTTGGAACATGGTAAAAAACCGTTAGAATATATCAAAAAATATTTTTAACTAAGATAAACCGACTAATAAAAAAGCGGGCCGGATCGATTCGGTTCGATTCACTATGCGAATCAAACATGAGCCGAGATCCCAGCCGGTTGGCCCGGTTCATACAGTAACCGAACCAATCGGATCCGAACCGAACCGGGCCGGCCCGTTGGCCAGGTCTGGTTGGAGGTGGGAGTGAGATAGCTTGTGGGAGTGGGAGAGGGAGAGTGAGATTTCCAATGTAGGGATTGGGATTTGGATCCTATACAGTTATACGATCGACTGCACCGTCAATTATCTGTGAGCCCCGCCGTAACTTGGACCCACCTATAAGTGACTAAGTCAATATGACTTCAACTTGCAGAGGATTCTAAGTTGTTGAGATTGAAAACATACGCTGCTAGAGTTGACGTTTTAACTTATGGCTCGTGAGTAACTCGAGCTCGACAAGTATATAAACTAAACATGATTCCTGCCTTGTCCACAACAGGAGCACAAGCCGAGACATACTAGCTCGTGACCTTTTATTTAACCCACCGTCTAAAGCCCGAGGCCCACCTTATGTTCTCCACTACCCCTAGCTTTGCACCTACTTCATATGCCCCCGCTTTCTCCCCAACCACACCTCGTGTCGACGCTTCTTCTCTTCCTCCTACATTAGGGCCTCTCTGTATCACTGATGCAACCTTGCATCGCTTGCTAAGTCTTGTTTCCTTCCCCACGACGCTCCTTTCATGCGGTTGTGAAGGGCTAAAGCAGTGCCCCTCATGGTGCTTCTCAGCATGGCCTCAGTAGCGGTGCCCCTCGCGTCCCTCCCTTACACAGCCTTGACGACAACATACCTCGCGAAACTCCCTTATGTAGCATCTTGGAGTCCCTCGCGATGCTCCCTATGCAGCATTGATGGCAACGTCCCTTGCAGTGCTCCTTTCATGCGGTCATGAAGGGCTAAAGGAGTGCCCCTCACGGTGCTTCTCAGCATGGCCTTAGTAGCGGTGCCCCTCACGTTCCTCCCTTATACAGCCTTGACGACAACATACCACGCGAAACTCCCTTATGTAGCATCCTGGAGTCCCTCGCGATGCTCCCCGTGCAACATTGATGGCAACGTCTCTTGCGCTGCTCCTCTAATCCCCATGTCGCCTTGATGATGGCATCCCTTAAAACGCTCCTTCGTGTGATATTAATGGTGGTGTCCCTCGTGGTGCTCTCTTGTACTGCCACAATAGATGTGTATCTAATATTGCTTCCTTGTACGACGTCAGCCCTTCCTCCTCTTGGCCAGTGTGCCCCCTCCCTCTTGTCATACACTTAGACCAAATGAGTCACGAGCACTACGAGCTTTACCGAGCCTAAGCTCAACAACATTCCTAGCTCAGTAATCCAAGACGAGCTAGCTCGCTCGCAAAACAAGTTCGATCCAAAACAAGCCTGGCTCACTTAGGCTCAGCCTGTTTCCACCCCTAGACTCCGGTACTCATGCATAATATCATGTATCAGCATAGAATAAGTAGCGGCGGGGTTCAGTTTAGGGCTTCTTGTATACTCCTAGGGTTGCAGTCGTTACGGTTTAGGGGCTCGTCTATGTGGTGGAGGTGGCTTAATAAATCCATGGGCGACAGTTTACTTTTTGAAAGTTTGAGATGTATTCGAACTTGAGAAATACAAAAGCTAGAGCATGAGAATGAGTCACTCGCTCACTGCACGTGGAAATTGAGATTTTGCCACTCTAAAGAATTGGCTTCGTCAAAATGCCACTCTAAATATGGCAATTAATGCCAGTCATAACAATGACTCCTTGTTATTTTGCCATTTCAAGCTTTATGATTCATTTTATCATTTATTAGACATTGGAAAGTATCGAATTGCCCCCATGTTCCTCTCATCTCTCGCTACCCACTCCTCACCGTCACCGATGTCGGTCATACCCTCATCCCAACCAATCGTTGGCTCACTATCCCTTCGCCAGTGCCAACAGCCTCTTCTTCTTCCTCCATGGCGGCGATAGCGGCGTGCACATGACTACAGATGAAATGTTGTAGCAGTGCAGGTGGTGGTGGACGAGACGCTGACGCCAAGTCCTCGCTGCAGCGACGAACAAGAGGTCGGGCGGTGCAAGCGGCGATGGACAGGATGCCAGGGCGCACAAGTGAGAAAGTGTTAGAGCGCGTGGTGAATCTGTCATCTCATGGTCCAGCAGCGATCCGGCTCCCCCAAGACCAACATCTAGTCTTTGACCCAAAAGACTAGCCTAGTGGGTGAGGTCGTGAGGATGCCTACACCTTTTAAGTTGTGCTCACCCATCATTAATATCCAATGTGGGACTAAACCTAGCAAAGATAGGTAGGAAAGAGAGGGAGAAGGAAGCCTATGGGGAGGAGGCGGCATGCCGGTGAGAGAGAGGCGAGGAAGAGAGAATAGATAACAAGACAAGGGTAATTGGTTATTTTTCATGACTAGAAAATAAGGAATTTGATTATAAAACTCAAAAATGGCAAAGTAATAAGGAGCCATTGTTACGAGTGACATTTTAATAAGGGAGCCACTACAAATCGGACGTTCGATTTAATGTAAAAAAATCGAACCTTGTTTCAAACGGTGCCAACCTATTTCAAACATATATAATGTGATGTTAGAACATACACAGTTTATCATTGGAACATTTGATTAAGGTTATTAGAACATGATGGTCTGCTAATGGAATATGCTACACAAAATCATCAAAAAAGAAAAAGAACTATTGCAAATAAAATCGTTGAAACATACCAAAAAAAACTAATGGAACATGGTAAATAACTAATTGAAAGTGCATCTAGGCCCATGTGGGTTTGGGTGATAAATGATGGGGAATTAAAGAACTAATATGATTAATGAGGACATAGACATATTTTAATCTTTTGGAATGGATTTGGAAGACTAACGTAGACTTTAAAGCTAAAGGGAGAAAACAGTGTGCAATAAATAGATTTAGATCTTTTCTTTTTAATTAAGACTAAGGGCACACCGTACTATTTAGAGGGATGCGACGGAAAACCACTTTTAAATGTTCTAAGTGCTCTTGGTAGATGAATCTTAACACACTCTTTCCACCAATCAAATTTGAGTGTGTTTTGCTCAAAATCATATTGGACTATCTGATGTTGAATCGGAATATCCGATCCTTGGTCCGATTGACCCCTCTCTGTCTCGCAGTCGCAAAAATATCGGACTATCCGATATTTTCCCTGAGGTATTCCGATGTGGATCGAACTATCAGATGTTAGGTCTGATCGACCCCTCTTTGTCTCCGGCTCCAAAAATATTGAACTATCCGATATTTTCCCCGGAATGTTCCGATGTTATATCGGAATATCCAACGTTATGTCCGATTGACCCCTCTCTGTCTTCAGCTCCAAAAAATATCGGACTATCCGGTAATTTTATCGGACTATCCAATATGATTGTTTCCTCTTTGATTGATCCTTATATGAATATTCTCAAAATTACTCCAGGAACTTTAAAATAGCCTTTTTGTCGAGTTTTGCTCATTTTCATATCGGACTATCCGACGTGTAACATCAGAATATCTGATGTCTGTCAGCAGCAAACGGCTAGTTGGTGGGTGGGAGTATTTATTTCCCTCCTCCTCTCACGGGCTAGGGTTGCCTCTCACATTCATTCCAGCTGAGCACTTATTGCAAACCATAGCTCCTCACCTTCCACCTTCACTCTAACTCAAATCTCATTGATTGCATCCTTGTGAGAGTGAAGAAGCTAGATCTAGAGGCTTTGTGTTGATCAAGCTTCACCATTGAGCACTTGGTTTCATCTTCAAATTGGTTTTTCGCCGGATTTGTTACTCTTGGAGTTTGAGGGCTTCTAAACGGTTAGGAGTCGCCCTAGAGCCACCGGTACTTGCTGTGGTGGCCGGGGAGTTTGTGAAGACCGGATTCGCCTTCGAAAGGGAAGGATTCAAAGAGTGAAACTGGGAGTGCTTGGTGCAACCTGGGAGGCAAACGGTCAAGAGGGACCTTGGCTCAAATGTGACCGAGCCACCTCAACAGACACGTAGGATCTCCTCAAAGATCCGAACTTCGGGAGCAACTTCTTCGAGTCTCTTTGTGTTTTGGGTTTACTTCTCTTTACTCACTCATTGTTTGCTCTCTAATCCTATTTGGTGCAAGTGGTATCTTTGTTTTACTTAAGGGCTTCAAACCCTAACTTCTGCAATATTGAATAATCTGATTCCATATCAGATAGTCCGATCCATATCGGACTATCCGATATTACTATTATTCCGCTGCAATTTTTAATTGATAAAATTTTGTAAAGCCTATTCACCCCTCTAGGCTACATCTCGATCCTTCACTAATGTAACATATTGAAACATCGTTGACTTGTGTTGGAACACGGTAAAAACTGTTAGAATATATCAATAAGAACACTAGAACATGATAAAAGAATTGGTGTAGCATGCCAAAAAAGGCTAATAAATACAGCATGTTTTATGGTGGTTCATTCATCTCATACAAAGTAAGATGTTTCACGAGAACAAATTAGAATGTTTCATACATAAAAGTGTGATGTTCCAAGGGTAATAATAATGACACACCTTTTCCTCACCATCTTGTTCCCCAAATCCGGCAAGCCTTCACCTCATGCTCACCAGATTCTAGTTGCAAAGTTGAAGGGGCTCTCAATCCTTTGGCTCTTACACCAAAAACTCAAGATAGAGATGGTGAGGGAGCCTCCCGCTGCATGGGTGACGTCGCTGGCGGTGGCAGGGCGTTGGTGGAAACAAGCAACAAGGGCACCCAGACGACTGGACCTACGCGAGCTACCTCTCATAGCTCCTCGTTGAGCCACACATTGTTGATGCCTGCTAGTGACTTCATGCGTGTTTTTTTGTCCACGGCACTCTCTCTAAAGCAGGTACCAATTTCTATGTATCTTTGAGTTATAAGGTGAGATATACCCATGTGCATGCTATCTTTGAGTTAAATGTCGCGCACGTGCAGTTACACGAAGTGGGAGGCCACTTAAGGTGAATGTAATCGTCGTCCAAGTGCCAGCACCACTGTGTGTGATGCATGTATGCACACAGCATGCAACATGCAACAGGTTGTCGGGAAAGGGTGTCCAATTTAAAACATTATCATTTTAACAATTAGGAATATTATTCTCGTGTAAACCACGTGTACAACAACTAATAAAAGATTAAAAAATCTAAAAGAATATATAGATGTTTTATTGAACTTACTCTATCTATCTATATATATAAGATTTGAATATTAAAATTGTTCTATATTAAGAGTCGTAGAAAAAAAATACTATAGTATTAATTTTAAATTGTTCAATAGAATGGGATTTCGATGAAGCCACCTCTTCGGCAAAAAAATCTCAATTTCCCCCTCACTGCATCCAGAAGGACCGCCATCCAAACACGCGAGCTTCACTCCTGCATCACTTGTTCACGGCCACTGCCACTTCCTTCTCTTTCAAGTCTCCGGCGAGCTGCGCGGCCATGGAGCAAGCCCCGCTGATTCCTCGCGTCAAGCTTGGCACCCAGGGATTAGAGGTGCTCCTCTCTCGCTCGACTGCCTCCAGCCTCTCTCTTCTCCCCGCGTCCGAGTGAATCGAATGGTTTCCGACGAAGGTATCCAAGCTGGGGTTCGGGTGCATGGGACTGACGGGCGCGTACAACTCCCCGCTCGACGACGACGCCGGCGTCGCCGTCATCGCTCACGCCTTCCGCCGCGGCGTCACCTTCTTCGACACCTCCGACGTTTACGGCCCCCTCGCCAACGAGATCCTCCTCGGCAAGGTCCGCCGCTCGATTCTTGGCTCCCCTGAGCCGCCGGCCGGAGCTTAGTACTGACCACCCCTTGTGCGTGTGATGAGTCTTTTCAGGCGCTGAAGCAGCTGCCGCGGGATCAGGTGCAGGTGGCCACCAAGTTCGGGATCCAGCGGGACGCCGGCGGCACGCGCGGCGTGTGCGGCCGGCCGGAGTACGTGCGCGCCTGCTGCGAGGCCAGCCTGCGCCGCCTCGGCGTCGACCACATCGACCTCTACTACCAGCACCGCGTCGACACCACCATCCCCATCGAGGACACGGTCTCTCGCTGCAAAATTTGTCCTTTCCATAATTCAATTGCAATTTGCCCCATTTCTTGATTTCTTCCTCATGTTCTGCATAGGTGAGAATCAACTCCAGTGTTGGTGTGGTTATTCATGGCAATTCTTGTGCTGAGATTGATGTAGATTGGTGAGCTCAAGAAATTGGTGGAGGAGGGGAAGGTGAAGTACATTGGGTTATCGGAGGCAAGCCCCGACACGATCAGGCGTGCTCACGCCGTCCACCCAATCACCGCGGTGCAGATGGAGTGGTCTCTGTGGGCTCGCGACATCGAGCCTGAGATAGTGCCACTCTGCAGGTGAATTCTGAGTCTTGTGTGAAGGTTTGGAGCTCGCCTACCATGTGTTGGTGAAGAGCTACCACGAGTGGATTGAGGGCTAGGGACGAGAGAGTCCCGACTTCTCTGTGTGCGAAGTTTCCTCAACGGAGACGTAGGTGTTCATGTGTTGAGCACCGAACTTCGGTAAACAACTCGGTTTGCGTCTTCTCGTCTCTTACATTATCTTAATTGAGCATTGCTTGTGTGTGTCATCGTGCCACCTTTTCCTGTTGATTAATTGTGCCGTTATTTCCGCATCTAGATAATAGGACTCCATCGGTAGCTTGGGTAAAAATCGGACTAAACAATCACACAAACAAGTTTAAAATTTGAATTAGGAGTCCGATTCACCCCCCTCTCTCGGCCTAGGTTTCCTACAACCGGGATCTACTCACAATCAATTGCTAGTCCCAGAGATCAATGCTAGCAACTTGTGAGCGATAGTTTGTTAAACATCATCACATAATCACAAATAACTAAGAGAAATTATATATTATGTAAAAATAATTGTTACACAACTAATTATTACAATATTTTAATTAAAAATGACATAATATTGTCCATAATATATCAGAGTGCGAAAATTCAAATATTCAACGGAAAAAGTATGATGATGCTCCCATCCGACCCTTGAGCGCCAGCTAATTCTCAACGAAGTCCGGAACAAGATCCTTCTGATCTTAAAGATAGACCGAATCTAATTCTTCTCCTGAATACAAATTTATATGTGGTTTGTATAGTGAGTACACAGCTACCCAGCAAGAATCCTTATAATGATGCAAGTATATAAACAAGAATATGATGGCTATTTTGTATAAACACCTACACTAGTCAGATTATTTAAAGTGTTGAAAAAAATTTGTAGAACAATTAATATTAATAGAGATTCCCAGAAAAAATACGCAGAGCTCGGCTTCCAAAGCCCCTCTGTAGAACAAAACTGCCTCGAACAACTCAACCAAAACCAACCCATCAAATTAAATTATTAACACATGAGAATACCATGTACGACCTTCCTCCCCTCCATAACTATGGGAACGGCTATCATGATAGTTTTAACTCTGCAGAGTGTGGCACACTTTCGAGTGATACTTTTACGTTTTAGCTTTTACTTTGGAGCATATACCAAGTAACAATACAAGGTGATTCATTAGTTCCTTCTGTTAACACCGATACCCCCTCTAAGGTTTCGACACTACGGGTCCCCTCTTGAGCCCATGGACCGCAACTCGATCTTTTCAAAGTAAAGTGTGTTAACAGTTTTTCCTAACTACTAAGCCAGAACTAGCACATGTTGGCTGACATGCTAGAGCTAGCTCTTATGGTTGCACTTGTATGGTTTGGATGGATAAGCACACAACAGGGGTCCTTAGATCAAGGTGACTACCTCCACAACACTCCTCAATCCATAAAACCACCCGACTTGCCACCTTTAGTTAACACACGCCACGTAGGTTTTAATTAATCAGGTTATTAAGCAACTTAGTATCTCCAATCATACCAAGTCACAAGAGTAATTAAATGATGTACCTAATCAACTACCAACCCACGAGCACTAGCAACTATGCACAAGAATAGGCAGCAATAAATGGATAAATTCACAGGGTAGATGACTCAGTGTGAATATAATAGGCTTCTACCCTTTCCCATCATTTCATGCGTGAGACAAATAAATAAAATAATTAAACGGGTGAGTTTTACAAATTAGGAGAGCAAGATGCAATCTATCTTGCCTTGGTAGTACTCCAGGTCTTGAAATTCTCCATCGAACGGCTCCTGAAAACTCCCGAACAGTGCGAACACGGACAATCTACACATATATGCATATGTGCAAGAAACAATAAAACAATCAACAGAACATATAACTCTATAAAATATATAATATTCTAGGCTATTTATGAAAAATAATGGCTTTGGAATCACCTAATTTGGAGTTTTGATGCTCCCGGAACAATTTCTTGAAGATTTGAAAAAATTAGAAATTATAGAAAAGAATAAACCGGTTAAACCATGAACTAGACCGAACCAGCTGGTCCAGCACAGCGCGGACGCACGGGCGGAACAGGTGGCGACGCGGGATTGGGCGGCGCGGACGAGGGCGAACCGGAGAGCGACGTGTGGCATCGAGCGACGGCGCGCGCGCGCGGGCGGCAAAAGGGGAACACGTGGCGGCACGCGGGTTGGTGGCGGCAACGAGCGAGTGTGGTGACGGCACATGGCAAGGGCGGTGACGCTGGCGCGTGCGCGGGTAGACGTGGTCTCGCCATGCGGCGAGCGCGGGTTGGAGGGTGCGGCGACCAATGCAGGGACGACGCGTGGCGGCGGCGTGCAAGGCACGCGCGGGCGGGAGCGCAGCAGCGCGTGTTGGCCAGGTGGCGCGGCAGGATCAGCGGACTGGCGGCGATGTCGGCTGCGGCGGCTCCACATTCCAGCGAACTTTGGCGATCCGTGTCTCCCTCGTTTCTTGGTTAAATTAGGCGATCAATATATCCATCTTGACCGTCTCGTTGAGGTCTTCAATATGGAACCATTTAATATTTGGTTTGGGCACAGCACAGAGAGGGATCTGTAGAAAAGGGTTTTGGTGGGAAGGATTTTGATGGCCAGGGTTTGGGACTTGAGGGATTTCGTGATGGGGTCTCAGGGAAGGGGTCTTGGGGGTTTATATAGTGCCAAGGACAAC
The DNA here is from genome assembly GCA_005191435.1 of Raddia distichophylla. Lineage (NCBI taxonomy): Eukaryota > Viridiplantae > Streptophyta > Magnoliopsida > Poales > Poaceae > Raddia > Raddia distichophylla. Next base: position 1,394,304 of record SPJY01034155.1, on the reverse strand, counting down.
CTGGGCTGGGCCTAGAGGGGTTGGATTAGGACTCGAATTCTAATTCAGGTAGAATTCGGATAGGTTTTGGGCTTGTTTAGCAAGAATTCAGAGTTTCCTTTAGACGATTGGGCTGAAATTTGTAGGGTAATTCGGATTAGGCTTCTAAAAGATCCCCTCCAAATTTAAGCACAAGATTCCCTCGTTTGCTCATTATTTTATGGGTTTGACGATATCCCGGCAGAACGGCAACTCTTAATGGAATCAAGAGCTAGGTTTGGAATTTGGGCATGAAATTTGAAGGGTGGCTAGATGATGGCATCTAAGAATTACTGGAATGTTTTCAGAAGTTTCCTAAAAGGTTTACTAGGGTTTTGGCTTAAACCTAATTTAAAATAATTTAAACTAGGGTTTTGTATATAAGAATTCCCTTTTATTTAATTTTAATGTTTTTGAAAATACAAGTGACATCCGATAAAATAGAGGATGTCACAAATAGGGAATAATCAAACACATGAATCATGTATCATATGGTCTTTGTATCGCTTTACTCAATCAACCAAACATCCAATCAGCCAAACGCGCCCTAAAGTGATGTTGTACCTATGCGCATGGTCACAGCAAATTTCTTATACTACAGCAACGGACAACGGTGGTGGCAAAAATATGTGTGCTCAGGCAGAAATTATGCACTGCACTGCACCTCCATTTATAAATGTAGATGTAGACCAACAAGTTGTCCGTTGTTGTAGTATAAGATCGTCACGAGTGCAACACTAATAAATGTAGATGCTCTGTTTCGAATGCTCGTTTTCCCGGTTGAAGCCTCGAACGAGAGGGATTGAGCGGCGTCTCACGGCTACCACGCCCACGCACAGGTAATTGGCGGCACGACGCCAATGACCAGTTATCGATCGCATCTCCTTGAGCTTTTTTTTTTTTTGCAACTAAGCATGTCGTTTTCTTCCTTCTCTTCTCTTTTTATGATATTCAAATACCCTAAACATGGAACCTAAAAGACATGGAAATAACTTATTAGAAAGATGAAGATGTCTAATGGGGAAGATACCAAAAGATCTGAATCTACCTTCTTCTCTAAGACAACGGCGGCTACCTCCTGGCCTGACCGCGCTGACCTAGGCTAGCTAGGGTTGCACCGGCATTGGCTGCACAGGTCCACTGGAGGAGGCCTGCTGAACCTCATGCCCAGACTTGCCTGATCAACATGTTCCAGCAAGCCACAGAGACAGTGCTACTGGTACGGCACACAAAAGCGAGTGCTGCACCTCCCATATGAGCTCCCAAAACGATACCATTTTACCACAGAGAATATGTGCATGATTCTCAAGAAACAACAGTGGCCGGCCAGTGTAAGTTGGATTGGATGCGAGGAAACCTGGACTTATCGTTCCTCTGCAGGCATGAGGAGTCGTGCGGTTTACAAAGCTCCAGAGCGTTGGTCTCTGACTCTGTGGACGCGCCAGAGACTTGTAAACCGCACCGACTCTTCGCACCGATGAGGAGCTCATCCTTCAGAGCGATGCATCTGTTGCTCCAAGAACTCATGTAGACGACCATGGTTTCTTGCCCCGCCTCATATAAGACTATGAGATGGTATTACATGGAACTATATATGAAACCTAACAGCTGCGGCAACAATATTATATTATAGAAACATAAAGGGTTAGAGGTGGCTATGGTGAGGGGATATGTGAGGAAGGTATTAGCAGAAGTTGTCCGGCACAGCTCTTGGCTGCTTTAACGTGGCCAACCTTGTACTTGCAAGTGATATAATAAAAACCAACTTGTAGGCTGGTAGCCAATGAAAAGACTCGAGTCCTACTAAGATGTTACCATCTGGGGGTGGTTGCAACCAAGGATAGGATTGGTATTGAGCTTACCATCTGCTCATTGTATCAAAAAAAAAAAATTGCTCTTGATGTGTCATTTCGTGGATGTGCAAGGATAACAGATTATCTAGCTGATTTCTCGTGGAAACCCTAGGAGACTTATCCAGGATGGAAAAAAAAAAGGAAGTCAAGAAAGACCAGTGGTGTCTAAACCACCATGCCAATGGTGTTAGAATACAGAGAAGTCAATTATGATAAAAAAAAGAGGGAAGATTGGTATATCTACAGGAAAAACAGGAATCAAATTATTGGGCAATTCCTTGTTCATTGACGTAAGTTACACTTGGCAGTTCCTTACTCAGCAGCCAATTCAATGTTGATTGGCAAAAGAGAATAAGTCCATAGAATTGTAGAACTGAAACTCTGAAAGTGCAGATACTAAACATATATTATAGGAAATATTTTCTAAAACATGAAGCTGTAAGATCCCCTAAAAGCAAAATGTAAAATGAATATCATGTCACCAAAACCTCCAAGGGTCTTTGTAAGGAGGAACATAATTTTCTGTCGGGGGGAGAAGGTGAAAGGATGCCACAGTCTTTTGAAGAAAAGGTCCCATCTGTGTTGCCAAAAAGAATAATTGATCAGAGCTCAGAAAATGTATATATATTATACAAAAAAAATATGTTCCGCCTGTAATTGAAACTGCAAAAGCAGAATCAAACACTAAAGTATATCTTTTTCTGTAATGATTATAATTTATAGCTAATTATCAGCATTAGGCAGCAATTGGACATGTTGAAACTTACAGATTCCCACTGCTTGCTGAGAGTGGAAGCATTCAGTGTGTAAAGATAACCTAGTCAAAAAAGGGAAGTGAAAAAAGATATCCTATGAATCTGAGTGAACGACCGAAATTGCAAAGTTGAAATAATACCATCTCGTTCAGCAGTGCATGCTACATTGTGTCGAAACAGATTTGGTTCTGGTGCCTGAAGAAACAAAGATTCTCATTAAAAACATTAATTACCTTATGCCTTGCACAACCTCACCATCAACTGGTCAATACAATGCATGAGAAAGCCTTAACGAAAACATTTCTCACTTTATCTGTGCATTTAACTTTGTTTATTATCGAATTTATATGTGGCAGAAAAACTTACAGATTTTGTTGGTGATTTCCGGACTATATACTCATAATACCAGTATGGTTCTCCCTCGACCTACAAATAAATATTGTTATGTGATAATGTGTGTCAACTCCAGAAAACAACATCAATTTTAAGAGGATGACTGCTATTAGCATGAGGTCAGGTGACTGTCAAAAGGTAATAGAGCTTACATCTGCGGAGTGTGCATCAAGGACAGAACTCTCCGTCATTCGCTGGCCAGTCGTTACCTTCTGCAAAGGGATGCGGTTTGTTGTAGAATAAGTATTTCACTAACTTCTGCACATAGTTCGTTCAAACAAACTTTCGCTCATAAATATTTCACTAACTGTGGATTATTAAAAGGTCACATTCAAATAACCTAGCAATTTCATCAACATCTAGGGTTTCTGATAGATCATATGAAGTGTCAAATTACGTGCTGCTGATCACCACTGCTTCAATCCATCTAATGGGTAAAGGCAAGTGTTTCTTCAGATATAGAAGGAACAAATAAGGAATATCTGAATTGTAAATCTGCTTAGTCGAACTTTGCATATGTCATAAACTTTCATGTCTATGACTGCTCCAAACAAACAGATTGGCATCATTTTTCAGTTACACAAACACAATAATTAATTACCAGGGATGATTTTTCAGACAAGATGCAATCAGCAACATCTTTTGCATCCCACATGCTCTTTTCTTTTGAAGGTAGGAAGCGGGAATTTGGGGGCCCAATCTGCACAATGTAAATGATGAGCATTACCGTGTTCACGTGTTGCGTTTCTGCTAAGTTTTTTCGCTTTGCAAGCCAAATGACAATATTCTCATCTACAAAATCTAGATACATGAATATTCATACCCAACCTCCAATAGTAACATATTAAAATCAAATTAGCTGAACTCAGTTGTATTATCCTACAAGCCATCGTTGTGTCTATGACATGTGGCACTGGGACCCATGTGTCATAGACACGGGTGATGGCATATAGGATAATTGCTCTAAATGCAGTGGCACATAGGATATTTTCCCTAGTAAAATTGTGTGGTTCATAATATTATATAGTATTTCAAAAGTTTTTTTTTTGAAAGGAGTATTTCAGGAGTTACCGAAACTGAGATAACAACATTGTGTATCATGTCAACTCGCTCCGAAACAATGCGTTGCCGTGCATCAGCTGGATAAAGTTTCAGTCAGTTTTGATTCTTTTTCGAATCATACAGGAAGACTCTAAAAGTGGAGGCTCTTATGCTGAACAAAGTAATTATGAACACTCTATACCAGAAGCTACTCACGAGATAGTGGCGCTGCAGATGAATACCGCTCTGGTTTTCTGGACTCTACCCTGGAAATCAGAACACGGTAGTAAGCTCTGTCCTGATGCTCATAAAGAAGACAACAGGTTAACAAATGCCTTTTCAGAAAGAACTAAATAGCACAGATTTGCACATGGGGAGCAGAAATACCATTTGAACGAGAATTTCTTGCCCGGCAGCTCAACTGGGTAAAGAAAGGAATATGCATTGATCTCGTCAACTTGCATAGCCATCTTCACATCTTCATCCAGCTCGGTGACAGCATAAGATTCTGCAAGACCATCACAGTAAAAGCATTTAGAAATTGGAAAGGAAATATAGAAGAGAACACTGTCTTGCATTCTGTGTTATTGGATGTGTTTGGTTCGTAGCCAATTTTGCCCCTTATCAAACCTTTCCAACAATAGCCATGACCAATGAAAGGTTGAGGATTTCTCAACCAATGAATTATGTTTGGCAAGGAAATGAACTTGTTAAATATCTCAAAATTAGCACGCCTCTAGCAATTTAGTTCTATAGCCGAGACTAAATGTCATCAGATCAACTTTGCCAACAATTGACAAGTAGAATTGTAGGCAAAGAAACATGGATAGTTATAGGTATGAGGCAGTTGGTTGATCCCTACACCTGAAATTGGGAGCACGACGGCAAAAGATGACACAAGGCCTGACAGCATGAGGTGCCTCCTTTCCAGCCCGCGATTGCTTGAAGCGGGCATGCAAGAACACGAAACGAGCGCACGGGGCCTCCTCGGCGATCGAGCACGCGCTCCCGCACCGGCCGCGCCCTTGCTCCTGCGAAGTTTCCGAGAACCACCACGCTGTCATGTACGCATACGCTAAATCGGTCTCGCGGATTGGAGCTTGGCGTGGATGGAAGTGAACGGCGCGGTACCTGGAGTGGAGCGAGGAGGAGGAGGACGAGGAAGCGGAGCTGGGGAGGGAGGAGGCAGGGAAGAAAAGAGCCGCCGCCATGGCTCCCTGACGCCGGCGACCGGCCTCACACTCCCGGCTCCCCGCTTCCTCTACTGGTGGAAGCAGTAGGAGTGTAGGATTCTATCCAAACCGTTTGATAGAGAAGAAAGCAACAGATCTGTGTGGTTCCCCGAATTTTAATTTTTTTATTTTTAAAATAAAATTTAGTGCAAACATATAAAAATATAAATCATGCTTAAAATACATTTAATAATAAAATAAATCACAATAAAATAAATGATATTTACATAGTTTTTTTAATAAGACAAAGACGTGTACAAAAGTCAAAGACGTCAAATAAAAAAAGAAAAAATTTGTTTAAAAAAATTTAAAAACTAGAGCCCTTTGCCAACTCCATAGGCTACATGTAAAACATCTTCATGATCGGGTTTTTTATATTATCAATGGATAGACGGATTAGATGGTTAGACGGCGAATGGGGTGGTAGGACATCTCCATTTGATAAATGTGACATTTAAATCCTGTTTAGGTAGAATTTAGGCCCAGTTCTTTTCATCTTAACAGCTTAACGGCTTAACAGCTTAACGACTTATCTACGTTTTGAAAACATATATGGTTTGAGTTTTTTGAGTCCGTTTTTCGCTGTTTTGAAAGTGGGTTCTAACACTTTAAAAAGCAAGTAAAACGAAATGTATCCGAATATCGAGACTACCTTGAGAAGCACTCGAAGTTCAGTCATTTCAGCCGTTCAGATCAGCTCAAAAAACAGGGCCTTAAATTCTCGTTCAACTAACGGATGAGATTCATCTAATTTGATCCAACCATAGGGCAAAATTTTATTTACTCTAGACCTACTAGATGGTGGCAAACTTAAATTCCGCTCTTGGAACGGCCTAAACTGGATAATCCTGGCAAGCTAAACATCTAATTAGTCCGTCCGTTTAGCGGATAATATAAAACTCGGCAAACCGACGGGTGAGTTATACACGAAAAAGATATGGTTTTTTAATTTTGTCGAACGGAATATCATTTATGTAATCCAGAAAAATAAAAACATAAAATGTTTAAAGAATGGTTGTTCCCCTGTACATGGGCCTTTTGCCTTACAAAGTTAAAAATGCCGTCAGGCCCGGCCCACCCGTTCTATTAGCGGGCGACTACTACTGCGGCGGACTCGGCGCCACCGCCGAGCCCTACCCCTGCTACGCGCCCCGCGCCGCCGTGAAGCTAGAGTTATAGGCTCCACAGCGCCGGTGTGGGTAGACCAGACGCCATGGGGGAACCGCAGCCGAGCAAGGCGCTCCTGGACCTTCCCTCCGAGCCCAAGCCGCCCTCCTTCATCGGTGGCCCCCCTCACCTCTCCAGTCTCCACCACCTCCCCCCTCACCCTCGTGGTTGGCTTCATCATTAATGGATGGGCTTGATCTGGTTGGTTTGCAGAGTCGCTTCTTGCGAGCCGGGAGCAGCAGCAGCGCAAGGAGGGCAGCCGCAAGGCGGGGCCTCCCACTGACCCGCTCCCCAAGAGCCAAGGTGTTCTTTCGTGTTACTGTTCTGTGCAGCTCAGAAAATTAGAATCTTTATAGCTGTGGGTGCATAGTCTCTAGAATCTAGATTGTAATGTGGAGTTACCATAAAACTAGTTTATGTTCACCCTAAATCTTGAACTACTTAAATACAGTAGTCAGTGCCACTGGCCTGCTGCCGGTTAGTTTTCGAAAACTTGCTCAGATCATCAAGTTTCCTTTCTATGTTTGATTGGCTGGAAAACTGACCTGATGAGGGTTGTAAGTTGACATAGTATGCTGTGTGTAGAAGTGTCGCGTTTGTGTATGTACTTGCCCACTGATCTTTCTGCTGTTTTGGGTGCTGCAACGCCACTCAGTTCTCGGAAAAGTGAAGGATTTCTTGGGGGAGATTGCAAAGGCAAATGAAAAATTACAGCTCGACACACAAGTATCCTTCTGATCAAGCTTGCATTTGATAGTGTCCCTGCTCCTGGTGTTTATTGATTCCACCCTTTAATTTTTGTTCAGAATAAGCCTCCTGAAGAGTATGATATAGAAGCACTTACTGGACACGAAAAGGAATATATTGAGATGGTAAAGCTAATCTATCTTAGCAACATGGTGGGAAAACATGGTTGTGCAGTTTAACTATACTAACTGATGACCACAATTTTATATGCAGGATTTGCTGCTTGGTGTTGCTGATCTTCATTCGGAGCAAGCTGTTGAGGCAGCTGAAGCGACAATGAGCGGCTTCCCACCTTCAAAAATGTCATTCACTAGCTGCTCATCAGACTCGGACTATGAGAGCGATGACAGTGATGAAGATGGCGCTGATGAACCAGGCACGACTGGCAAAGAAAAATGGAAAGATCCTGTTGAATCAGAGGCTCCTTCAGCCAAAGGAAAGAATCCCCATAAAAGACAGAAGATTGTTGTTCTCAACTAGGATCCGTGCCATTCGGTGTTCTTGGCGAACAAGGACAGGAGCCGTGCTATTTTGTTAAGAAACGTGAGAATGTAACCAAGACCTGATGTTAGTCAGGTTGGCGAGTAATCTGCTTCCTTTTTTGCCGTATAATGATCAGGTCGACTAGGATTGTTCCGCAGGGGATGTATAAAAGGTATACAATATGTAACATCATTTGTTGTTCTAGAAAGTGTATGCCTTGGTACCTTTCAGCTGGTTGTCGCAAAGGTTGTAATGTTTTTGTTCTCATGGCGTCATAGATCTCATTGTAGTTTACATGTGTTTCCCGTGCTTCATGATCTGATCCCTCCCATGTTTTTTTGGAACAGATGTTCTTGGCGTTGCCTTCGTCGTGTCTCTTTTGGTAATCTTGACTCGAGTATTTACCACAGGCCCAGATTTCACAGATCCCGCTCGCATATGCATTGTCAAAGCATTATCCCTTAAACCAATCTGTTTTTCTTAACAATAACAAATCTCTTATTGAAGCCCCCGTAGGGAAAACCTCTGCCGTGTAATAATACCATGGACGTTAATCACGTCTCATCTCAGCTCACAAATGAAAAACTGGTGCTCAACTTACCTGATGCAGATCACACTTGTACAACAGATAGCAGCTACATGTACACAATGGCAGGGCAGCTGATTCCAAATAGAATCATATAAATGAAAACGACGCACTTCAACTGCATTGTACAGATGCTAATTAAGTAATTATCATCCAGAAAGGACGTCTGTGTCTCTTCTTAAATTTACAAGAGCATGCCTACGTTACAATGCGCAAGTCCAAGTTTACAGCATGCTTCCGTAGTTGCACCATACCGTGCAACTCCACTAGCACCAATTTTACAAAGTTGGATGATAAAACAGGTCTCACATGAGCGCACATCAACATAGATGGGATCTGGTCGGTACAAAACAAGTCACAAAGTTGGGCGAGCTTTGGAAACAATTTACTTGTACACAAACAATTAATCAATACCCAGTCCAAGGAGCCTCAGTACTTTGCAGATCTAGCCAGATAATCTGAATACTGTTCAGACACAAACGATTTCACTCTCATTTCAGCTTTGCCATCTTGGGTGGGAGAATATGATTTAACACCGATGACGGTGGTCATTGCTGGAAAAGATTGGAAGTCAAATCAAATGTTGCTTCTCTTCACGTCAGCAATATTTTTTTTACAGTCAGTAGGATGCATGGGCCAGTACTTTGGCCAACAAGTAAAACACTCCACAGAACTTGAGCATCGTTATTCATTAAATAAGAATCAGGTACAGGCTTACTGCCCAATAAAGCTCCGTTTCATTTCAAGCCTCTGACTTGCCAATTGTATTCCATTTCCTGAGCAGTTTTTCTTTTTACTTTCTACAAGTTTTTTATATGTACAAGGCTACTAGCAGGATGAAATGGAGCTGTCAGATAGCACTTCACATAGGCATAAAAGTCAGCTTTGATATATTTGATTTGAGTCATATTGTGGTGTAAGCATGACATACTATTGGCTAGCATGAACCAGGTCATGTTCGCAGAGAGGTGGATACAGTGATCAACACTCACCATGACAGACTCAAACACATGCTAGTGTTGGGGACTTGGGGAAAAATTAGAGAGCTGCTTGAGAACTACTAAATGCAGTTAATAAAACTCTCAGCAGCAGCACTTTCTGTGTAGAAGTAAACAGAAAAATGCCCAGACAAATATCTGATTAGGGTACTTACTTTTATGTACACGCCCATATATGAATCTTTCACCAAGCCAGTCTTGCAAAGGCTTTGATCGTATTCTTGTGCTTCGTCTCACACCAGACTGCCAGGTAAGACCAGCACCTGATCACAACAATCCATGAAAACAGAAATCTTAGTTTGTCGGCACCCTTCTGATATACTTGTTTGTATTTGTACATAAAAAATCCACTGCATGTGCATGCAGATGAAGACCTGTAAGGCTCTTTCTTCTATCCAATCCCTGCTTCTTGTTTACTCTCCGCACTTCATTTTGCCCCATATCTTTGTTTTGGGGCAATGAATTCCTTGTACTAACTGTTTGCTGCTGGAGGTACAAAGGCAAAGATAAAAATTAACCATGAAAGCTCATGTGCTCAGAAGGTGTAGGCAATGTGCTCTAAGCTGTGCCCGTCCATATGCCTGTGACTCTCTGTATGTAACTTGAAGTAACCTACTGAACCAAAAGAGGCAATCATCCTTCCTTCCCTCAATATGGAGTGATCAATTGTTTAGCACCTTTATGGGCATAGATAAAATATGCTTGCCATGATGAACAGGAAACTATTCCTACATTTCTTTTCATGGCCATTCATATGCTATCCATACTACCATTTAAACAAAGACAGAACCAGATGCTGACTGAAGGTAATTTCCAAAAAAAAATTAGGGCTACAATTTCAGTCTAGAAACTAACTTAAAAATGCTTGATGAAAGAAAACTACCTCAACATTTGTATCTTGCACATGAGGTTGATTTTCTGGATCAAAGCTTGTTGGGGGTATATCCAACGAATGTATTGGCTCATCTGTGAAGAAGAAAATGCTTCAGAAGTCAGAACTTCACACAGAGCAACAATATTAACGGCATGACATGAATCTTAAATAATTTAAAGCAACTAAAAAGTAGATGGAAGTATAATAGAATAACAATATTTACAAAGAAACGACACAAAAAAATACAACATAATAACAAAACAAAACTGAATTCAGCTGGCAGATATATACAATTCTTTTTAGCATAGTATGAGACAATAATAACAAGCAGGGATTGAATTTATTGTAAATTATTAATGAACCACATGAAAGCATGATCCTCCAAAGGAGGGCTGGTCGCCTGATCATATCTAAGGGAGGAGCCAACCCTAGCCAAGAACGATACTTGTAACCATCATGACAAATAGTAACTGAATATAAATGCATAGTAGAGTAGGCAAATGCAAGACCTGTCACTCTTTCTCTTCTATTCGATGGCTCCGTATTTTTCCTTTTTCGGCCTGGTTTTTTCTTATTTGCTTTGATTGGGGAGAGTGCATTGCTTATATCGACTGCCAGATTCTGAAAGTAAAAAAGAAGACAAGCATAAGAATTTTCCTCAAGATTAGAGGCTTTTTTTCCCATATCCATATTTAAGAAATGTATGGGCAGGATGTGCAGGATCACTGTAGATATTCCTGATGCTGGTACAAGTATACCACATACTGTATATGAATGCAAACACAATGAGTAGAGCATTCATGATTTAAGTTCACATCAGCTTTGGTGACCCAAACAGACACGTCAGTTCATGATGATGAAATGGTATGTTACATCAGTAAGAATAAAAAAGAACTGAAATATGCTCACCTAATGTTACTTCAAATAAGATTTGTTTACAGCAGCAATTTCAGATGCTATAAGTAAAACACAATAAACAAAACTACCTCGCTGTTTCCATCACACACATGAGATAGATTCTGTGGATCAATATGTTCTGCAGGTATTTCCGATGGATGGATGGGCATATCTGTGAAGAAAATATGCTTTTAACTCAACAATTAGTAGTAAAGGGAAAAATGACCAAAAAAATAATTACTCTCAACTGTCACTCTGAGCTTAAAACCCTCCTATACAACTTATTCCACCATTTGTTAAACCTCATAAAAGGGAAATTGCTGAATTGATTGTGCTTGACACATGCATCCCGTCACTATATGACTGCACCGATATAACATGCTCCAGGTTTAAGATAGGAGATAAAGGCAATAATAGGTGGATTAAAAGTGGTATAAAAGAGATGTTATTTAAAGTTGTAATAATATAATGCGAACCAGTGACTATTTCCTAATTTTTATATTGTTTTTCCTTTAAAATTAGTGAAAAAAGTAGTGCAATGAAAACTTTGAGTTCTGTACGAATGTAAGGGTTTTATGCAATTTTTCCAGTAAGAAACTAAAGGGTATGAGATGTGCATATTATTAATTTGTGCAACATGCAAGTAGATAAGCTCACTGCATACAAACCCTTTTTTAATCAAATAAGCATACTGCATATTGCATACAAACTTTGAATGGTAAGCTACGATGGTTTTACATTTTATAACATGTACTATTTTCAAAATAGCATCACTCTAGAGCACTGATAAGCCACAACAGTCAATTTTACCTTCATGGTAACAGTATGTACTACCATCTTATTTCAATAAATAGCTTGGCAGCAACAAAAGCTGCCTTTCAGAATCTACATGTCGTTTCTTTAAGAAATAAAAAGTAAAATCTATTGATGTCGGGAAAACACTGCTAAAACTACCCACAAAAGAATGGCGATGGACTAGGCGGCTAGCAAACAGCTTTTGGACTTTGTTTGTTGCTACAACATTTAACAGTAAGGATTTCACAGGATAACACTGAAAGGAAAAGATATTCAAGAGCAAAAGTGGGCAAAGGGGTAGAGCCAAATCAATGTTCGAGGTAAAGTAGTGAACTGTCTCAACTTCATGAAAACTATTCAAATCAAGTCTAATAAATTTAGTGTGAAGTTTGTTGTTCAAATGTGCAGTTTGGAGAACAATAAAAATGTAATCATTCTCTCAATTTTCCTGAATCTTGAGTCCTCAGCCCTATTAAGCAAAATTTTGCAACTCTTTCGAAGGCATATGTCAGCTGAAATTTATAGAAAAAATAGGTACCTTGAAGAACCCCTCCAGCCACTTCCTGCCATACAATAGGAACTAAGTTCAATTAATATTAAACATGCTAGGATTTATATTAGACTGATGGTTTAAACAGGAACTTGCCTGATGATCAAAAATCAAATCTTCCTCGTGCGATAGAGAGACGTTTCTACCTGGTGTGCTAGCTAACAGTTCTGTTGAGCCACCTTCCAGATGATGAGAAGAAACTTCTTTTTCATGATTACTCTTCTTAGTAATTGGGTGATGCATTGGGACATCCTGTTCCTGAGGTACAATATAAAGTATGGTATATGAAGTAACGTCCATAAACTCAGAAGAAGTTCAGTAATAAACATGTCAAAAGTCGGAACAAGTTCAGTAATAACTACCTCCAATAAAACATTGTTCCTGCTGGATGCTTCTTTTTCTTTGGCAACTCCACTATCTCTGTACACAACAAGTGGGGAACTTTCTGGTTGCCTTTCATCTATTGTGACACCATTTGGAAGATTCAGTTCAGGCTGAAGAACAGGATCTGGGGACTGGGCAATTGGACTTGGGGTCTCCCTTGCAGTACATGCCTCAATAGTCGCCAAAACCACCGGATCTAAAGAACTGTGCAGCAGTGATTGTTTACACACCACACTTTTTGGAGATTCATCAGAGTCATCTTCTTTTGAAAAATCTGCATATCTATCCTTCAGAACATCTCCAACAAAAATACTTTTCTCCAATTGTGAAATCCGAGCAAGGTGGCTCCCTGATACAGGTCTTCCTGGAGTATGACTAGCCACTTGATTTTTCTGTGAAGTGCTGCCGCTTACAGGCCTATCATCAGGAACATTGAAGCCAGGAAGACAAACTTTTTCTATGTTTATTTCTTTAAGCTGCAGGGTCTCCCGAAGTAGATTTTCCTCTTCAGCTTCATCCAAATCTTTGAACGAGGACAGTAAATAATCCAAGGTAGCATCTTTATTATTCCCAGCCAATGATTCTGTAGAGATAAAATTATATTAAACAAATCTTTATCTAGGTTAAAATAATTAGCTAATAACAGGTTTCAAAAGAAAATATAGTTAACCTTCTCTCATTGAGACATCTGGTGTATCATGTTGGCTAGATCTTGAAGGAATAGACCTTTCGGTTTTTTCAGGAACTGAAGTATTCACTTCGTCTTGAGTAAATTGAGATTCTGTTATAGTTTCTACTTGGGAAGCAGGTGCTTCGGTTGCATCCGGTATATCACTGCTACCACTGAACTTGTATGAATGAACTGATTTTCTCCTGTTAATTAACAAAAAAAACATGGATCAACTCCTTTTTATGATGGATGATTGGATGCTTCTAAGAACATGGCAACAGTCAATGATTTATTTATTTTTTTGTAGAGAATCATAAATTAGGATAAACTAGCTGCATGAAGCTTTATTTATTTTCTTACACTTTCACTGTTCTTCAAGGTCCAAACGATGGCAAACGATAAGGATATCAAACACATCCAAATTAAGGATATCAATACACCCAAATTAATGAAACGCACAACACAGGTGGCCATACCAAACAAATGGCAATGATTTTCTGTGGTCAAATTAACCAAACCCCTTTTCAAAACTGTGCTGTAACTTATCATTTTATCACACATAAATATGAAAAGGAATAAAGATCATACCTCAACATTCCGGGCCGCATCTTGGGTGGATCGACAGCCCGACGACTATCTGCCGTTTTAGTTGGAGCCTCACCTCGCAGCTTTTTTATTTCCTTGTCAGCTTCTGCAAGGATTAACAGGTATTAGAGCCCTGTTGACAATCACAGCTTCACCTGCAACTACAATTGAAAGGCAGTAATAGCAGTTACTTTCTAGCTGCTCCAAGGTCGAAAAATATTCCTCTGGGTCCTCAATATTCAGTAAATCTGAGAAGTCAACATTTTGCACCGGGTTACTGCAAAACAAGAGCATCCGGTTATTTAAATTGTATTTACAGTTGACCATAATAGAATACAAGTGATTAATGAACGTATCCTTCCATAAGCTGCGCCTAAAACCATCTATGAAAGTAACAGCATAGAACAAGCAAGTGGACTGCCTTGTGGCGGCCTTGATAGTGAACCGAGACCGCTTACGGTCCATCGCCGGCCTTCTCCCTGGTTGGTTGTTCTTGCCATTCGCACCAGCAGCAGCAACTTTGACTCCACCATCCTGATAGAGCTTCCCAATGTCCCCGTGCTCCTTCATTGCCAGCCTAGCCTGTTCCACCAGCTCCTTGGATCCTTTCTGCACCAGACATTGTGCGATATGTTTGAGCAATCCACAGAAATGTGGAACAGCTTGCCTCAGAACATAAAAGGATTACCCCCACGCATTTTCCTCAGAACATAAAAGGAAACTAAACCTAAAAAAGAAAAAAAAAAGCATTGAAAAGAAAAACAGAAAACCTCGGTCCTGACTCCGAACGAATCGAGCCCCGGAGGAGATCAACCAACCAAGCACAGGGCACACGCATTGGTTCGAGACCGGGGAGATGTCGCGCGTGGCGAGGCGGGGGTGCGTACCAGGGGTCGAGATGTGCCGTCGAGCAGCGCCCCGCGGGCCGTGGAGGGGGACGCGGCGGACGCGGCGGGCGCGGCGGGGGCGAGGGTTCGGAGGAGGAGCCGCGTCGGCGAGGAGGCGTTGGGGAGGGGGTCGACGGAGGCCATGCGGCGGCGCGTCGGTCTCGCCGCCGCGTGGAGCAGCCGACGGGGCCGGCCCGGAAGGCGTCGGACGGGTGGGCAGCGAGCGAAGTGGGGAATGGGGTTTCGGGAGTTTCAAAACTCAAAACGAAGAGCGGGCGGACGGGATGTGAGGGGAGGGCTGCAGCCTGCGAGAAAAGCTCGTGGCTCGCTTCTCGGCTCGGGCTCGGCTAGGGGCCTCTTTGATTGATAGCTTGTTTCAGGCCTCGTTCTTTTCAGCATATCATACCGTTGCGTATTACTGTAGCTTTAGTTTTGTTTTTATTGGGATTGCAACTTTTGTTATTTTTATATACATCATTCACTTTATTTTTTGAAAATATTTTTTTATAACTTTGTAGGGTTTTTCTCAAAGATCAAAAATATTTTTTTAATAATTTATTTAGCCACTTTATATCATTTTCAAAGGTGGTCAAATTTTTCCAACTAAAACTAAACTAAAACTTAACAAGCTATCAAAGAAGGCATAGGCTCTGCATAGAGGTGGCCAGACGGATCGAGCGGCCGAACCGAACCGAGCCGGGACACACTGTTCATCGCGGTTCCCTATGCGAAACCGAACCTGGGGCGAGACCGCGGTCCGTTGGCCCGGTTCGCATAGTAACTGAACCGGGACGGCCTGATTCGGCCCGTTGGCCAGCTCTAGCTCAACTCGGAGCTGAAAACTTAACTGAACCGACTCGGCTCAGCTCAGCGAGCCAATTTAGCTCGGCTAAACAATGCCCATGCCAGTTACGGGTAATTGTTGGTGTGAAAATTTTGTGTTGTGTAGTAATGTCATGCATGATTGCTTCTTGGTGTAGAATTTAAGATGTATTAATGCTTGCTTAGTTTTAAAATATATATTTCTGTCCATAAAATTTTTAGATGAGATGGTTAGTTGCCAAGCTCGACGAGTCGCCAAGCTGAGCCTGGCTCGGTTCTAGCTGGAGCCCGACCGAGGCGAGCTCGAATCATTTCCACCCCTATCTGAGGGCAACAACCTAGTGGCCTACCGGTGGTCGATGAAGGTAGAGAGGTAGGCAACCTAGTCAAATAGCACCAACAGATCGGCCCGTACTATACTACTGTTCATCAAACTATGAACTGGGTCAACCCAGTTTGTTCCACCGTATCAAACTTAGACTGAGATCTCAGCCTGCCAGATCAGACCAGTTCGGTTCATATAGGTCTTCTTCATTTCAGCTTAAATTAAATTTAAATTTATGTATAAGCTAAACGATGTATTACTTTTAGTCATTTTTGTGAAGTTTTAAATAGTTCATCTCATAGTTACTAGAACATTATTTTCATAATTTTTTAAACTCTTCAAGGCATCTTTCGATGGGTCACAACCTTTTCAGATTAAAAACTTTCAACAACTTTAAGTTAAAGAGAACAAGGCCATATCAACGGGTCGGCATGGTTCGTTCTGATCCACTTTTGATTCATAGCACATGTATTTAATTAAAAATAATTATTATTATCATATTTCCTTATGATCAATAACTTATTTCTTCGTTTTATAACCTATATTTATTAAATATAATCATTTTTTTAGTTTATATACAGACTATTGAACAAAAATAGGGCAACTCGTTTGTAACCAAGCTGGCTCGCTTCTGTTGAGTTCAATGTTTGAACCAAACTTGGGTCGAGTCCGTGACCCGTTGGGCCTACATAGTTCGTTCGTTGGTCACCACTTTTTTGTTCATGATTCATTGGTCACCGTCCTCCCTAATGTTGCTGCCCTCCCCTCTCTTCCCAGCACCACCTATCTCCGCAGCGGCCTCGACCTCTGCCATCCCTAGCATTGTAGGCCTTGCCCTCTGCCTCCCTAGTGGGGACCACCTAGGGCTAGAAAAATGGCTCGCGGCTCGGTTCAAACAGGATCGGCTCGGCTCGAAGGTGCTACCGAGCTCGAGTCGAGCCCACTTTTGCGGGCTCGGTAAAATAGCGAGCCGAGCCAGGTTCGGCTCGTTTTTTACCAAGCCTAGTCTGACTCGGCTGGGCTCGTTGGCATCTTTTGAACGAGAAAATGTCTTTGGCTCGTGTCTCAGCTCGGCTCGGAGGTGTTACCGGCCTTGAGCCGAGGCCACTTTTGGGGCTCGTCATTTCGTTTTTTGACCGAGCTCGGCCAAGCTTGGCTCGGCTTGGCTCGGCTCGGTTCGTTTCCACCCCTAGGACCGCCTTGCCACTATCCTCCTGTTGACACCCAAATTTGGCAGAAAATCGAATATTCAGAAGAGGCTAATATATTGGAATTATTGGGCTAAAATCGGAATTGGGCTTTATTAACAGAAAATATATTGGAGAAGCCGATGAAGAGTTGCGATCGGATCTGAAGCGCAAAGCGGAATAATAGGTCGTATCGGTATCGACTTTGTAACGCTATAAATAGGACCTTAGATTTCGGTAGAAGGAACAACTAGATCACAACACAAAACTCTTTTCTCGAATCCGATTGACTTCGTCGAAAGGCTTCAAACCGCAGGTAGAGCTATCTCGATGAGATAATCGATTAATGGACCCAAAATTGCAGTTTGAAAGTTGATGGACCTAAGTGACACCACGCTACAAGTTAATGAACCTCCGGTGCATTTTACTCTTTATTAAATATAATCAATTTTTTAGTTTCTATACATACTATTGAACAAAAATAGGGCAACTCGTTTGTAATCAAGCTGGCTCACTTCTGTTGAGTTCACTGTTTGAACCGAACTTGGGTCGAGCCCGTGACCCGTTGGGCCTACATAGTTCGTTCGTTGGTCACCACTTTTTTGTTCATGATTCATTGGTCACCGTCCTCCCTAATGTTGCTGCCCTCCCCTCTCTTCCCAGCACCACCTGCCTCCGCAGCGGCCTCGATCTCTGCCATCCCCAGCATCGTAGGCCTTGCCCTCTGCCTCCTTAGTGGGGACCACCTAGGCCTAGAAAAATAGCTTGCGGCTCGGTTCAGACAGGATCGGCTTGGCTCGAAGGTGCTATCGAGCTCGAGTCGAGCCCACTTTTGGGGGCTCGGTAAAAAACGAGCTGAACCTGCCTAGTCTAACTCGGCTCGGCTCGTTGGCATCTTTTGAATGAGAAAACGTCTTTGGCTCGTGTCTTGGCTCAGCTCGGAGGTGTTACCGGCTTTGAGCCGAGTCCACTTTTGGGGCTCGTCATTTCGTTTTTTTGACCGAGCTCGGCCAAGCCATGCTCGGCTCGGCTCGGCTTGTTTCGTTTCCACCCTAGGTCCGTCTTGCCACTATTCTCCCCAAAGCAATTGGCTTCACTCTTTGCCCTTCCCGACTTCGCTTGCCATGTCGCCTTCCTCCCTAGCTCAACCAGCCTTGTTGTTGTCCTCTCCAACACCACCCGCCTCGCCGCTGTCCCTCGACACTAATGACAGAGAGAATGGCGAGGGTGTGAGGAGAGAGAAGGGGAAACGATGAGAGATTGAAAAAAGTTTGTCCATAAAAAAAAAATGCCACTTGTATTGTATAGCCCACATGCCCACCGTGACACTTTATTTCTTTCCACATGCCCAACCAAATGTACACGTAAAAACTAGCCAGGTTTGCATCCACATCACCCAAAATCACTCGCTAGATGGGTTTGATCGGTGAAAGGACTAAGTCGGCATTGTTTCAGAAGTTTGGGATTGGGATCGATCTGGAGTGGTTTTGTACCTTGAAATCAATTTAACGCAAACACAAAAGTTTAGGGACCAAGCTGACACTTTTTTCTACTTTTTAAGATAGGAGGTGAAGTTGTTCCCTTACAGAAATTTTTAAAAGGAATAAAAACCCATACAATGTTTCTCACGATCGATAATAGAATACATGCGATGGAAGGAAAAAGATTTTAGAGCATGGTGAAAGGGATTGAGTTGAATGAATAAGCTAATCAAATTAAATGTTAAATTTGACTCCGAGAGGTTAGTGAATCTTTTCTCCACTTTGTCTATGATACTTCATGATTTAAAAGCCAGACTAAAAAAGTCAAAATGTTAGCTTTGAATTATGCTAGGTTTAAGTAGAGCACGTTTGAAGTGGTTAAACTGAATGAATAAGTTCACTTAGTTAAATGTTAAGTCGCACTTCGATAGATTCTTTGATCTATTTCTCTGGTTGGTTTACGTTTTTTCCGTAGGAAGTTTGGTGTATGTAGTTTTTAAGGACACAAAAGCTGGGCTTAAAAAATAAACGCCTTCTGCTTGTTTCTCTGGTTGATTTATGTTAGTTCTGTATGATGGGGAAAAAAAGCTTCCAAGGTTCCTATCAACATTCCTATCAACAACTATGTTATAAAATAACAAAGAATCGTACACTTCGTGAAATATCAATCACAAGATTCAATCATACATATAATATATGGACACATATGTACAATGGACACAAAAAGGTAGAAATCTTTATTAATCTCAATATATCAACCAACCAATTACATAGAGGTGTCTCTAATATTTATAGCAAAGGGTTTTTTTACACCAACAAACCTCTAGAGATAAGAATTAACCCTAATTTGGCTTTGCCCGCAATGGCCTTGTTTGTTTGAGCAGAAAGTTGTTGAAAACTTTAATTTGAAAAAGTTGTGACCCTTTGAAATACGTCTTAATGAGTTCAAAAATTATTTTTTTTGAATTCTAAGAAAAAGTATTTAAAACCACATAAAAATAACTGTAAAATATTATATCGTTTGGTTTATATAAATGCCTTGTTTGTTTCAGCTTAACATAAATTTGAGTTTTATTGTAGCAAAATTGAGATTCCTCGAAAGGTGGTCTAATAATTCTAAAAAATTAATAAGGAAATAGTTTTACAATTATGAGAATTACTAAAATGTTTGAAAAAATCATTACAAATTTATACAATATGTAGGCTATATAAAAAAAAGAAAAGTTGGTCCCATAAAACTCAACTTAATTTTAATGTCATACAAATACAAACAAGACCAAAATCTACATATTTTTATTTAACTTAGGCCCTGTTCTTTTGAGCTGATATGAACGACTGAACGGCTGAAATGACTCAACTTTGAGAGCTTCTCGAGGTAGTTTCGAGATTCGGTTACATTTCGTTTGACTTGCTTTTTAAAGCGTTAGGACCCATCTTCGAAACAGCGAAAAAACGTACCCAAAAAACTCAAAGCACATGTGTTTTTAAAACATAGATAAATCGTTAAGCTGTTAAGCCGTTAAGTTGATAGGCTAAAAAAAACTGAGCCTTAATTTAATCTAAACCGAAGCCAACAAGGCCGATATCTTTGCGTGGCACCGGATCAAATAGGCTCCATGAAGCTAAGTACTCCATATAGGAGAGACGGGTAGGGTAACTTGCGGCCGAGGCGGCCACGCACGCTCGCCTACCTATACACAGAGGCAGAGCACCGCACCACCACTGGGACAGTCCACCCTCCGCCTCGCGCCTCCAAAACCCTTCCCTCCCTCCCGTCTTCCTCCGCCCACCCGCCTCCTAGGGTTCGTGTCGCGCCGCCTCGCCGCACTGCGCCGCCCGCCGCAGCCATGGGTTCGTCGCTCCCGGCCAAGGAGGCCAACCTCTTCAAAGTCATCGTCGTAAGCACCCCCTCCACCTGGCCCCCTCCCCCCTCGCTCCCCGAATCGATCCGTTCGCGCGCGTATTCCCGTTCTCCCGTGGCTGCGTTCCGCCGGATTCGACGGCCTGGAGGCAGCCCTCGATCGTTGCTGCTACCCGGGAGTGGCCGTACGCTGGGGTTTCGTTGTTTAGGTGATTGCTCGAATCGCCGGGGCTTACTGTACCGGCAGCGGGAAGCGTTGATTTGTGATGGTTGCACTGGGTGGTGCCCGGTGAACTGTTGCTCAGGCGGGAGTGATTTCGGTAGTGGAGTGGCCAGTTGCTTTGTGGTCTGGGCTTCGAGCTGTGCATTATCGTGTAGGTATGAGCTTGGTGGAGTTGATGGTGCTAAAAATGAACAGATACTGCGTTGCTTCATATTTGCAGTTGAATCGTAGTAACATGATCCGAGTGGACTCAGTGTCATGCTATATTTAATCTGACATTAAATCCTTGTGTCTTGTGGTATGTTATAAGAAGGGCACTTTTGTCTATGCATTATATTTATAGGTGCATGGTATGGGATGTTGGGTTGTATGTTGGGACTTAAAAATTAACATTGCCCGTTAGCATTTTGTGATAATACACAGGTTGTATATGACCAGAGTTCTTGTATAAGAGCTCGGTTGAAGCTTTTACATTATCATTATGAGGCCCTGGAGGTGAGATAAATATATGGTGCCTTAAGCGCTTTTAGGAGTTTGGAAATTCTGCGTTACTGCTTTGCAGATTTGAGGATTGTTCTCAAAATTGCTTTTTTAGAATTGCTTATTTTACGGAATTTGCAGTCATGAGCATTAAAAAAATGTTCAAATTTTGAGATGTCTTGCGCCTCTGGTCGTTCAATGTTTGGATTACCTATTTTCATTATGTGCTCTGTTTACATGCAGCGTGTGTACGCATGTTATTGCGTGGCGTGCTGACATCTTTTTGTATCACTTCATAATTAAAATTCCTTATGTTTCCAATTTTGCATTTACAGAAATCTTATGAGACTAAGCAATATAAGAAGGGGCTGAAAGCTGCAGATTCCATATTAAAAAAATTTCCGGAGCATGGAGGTAAGATAATATTTCAGTTTTGTCAATGCCACCATGTTATCTCTTGCATCCTGCATTCTCCTGTGACCTTATTCCCACTGTGCCTTGTTTGTTGTAGAAACCTTATCGATGAAAGGTCTTACGCTAAATTGCATGGACCGGAAATCCGAAGCATACGAGCTTGTTCGCCGTGGCTTGAAGGTTCTTAATTAGCGCAAGAAATTTTGGATGATTGTAATGGTACAACTAATACAACTAATTTGCGATAAACATGTGCAGAATGATCTGAAGAGTCATGTGTGCTGGCATGTCTATGGTTTACTTTACCGGTCAGACAGAGAATACAGAGAAGCTATAAAATGTTACAGAAATGCTTTGAGAATTGATCCTGATAACATAGAAATTCTACGTGACTTGTCACTTCTGCAGGTTGGTGTAACATACCTTTGTATTTATCCTAAAAAAACATACCTTTGTATTTCTCCTATTTGTGGCAGGCAATTTTTGTTTACTTGTACAGTTGTACCTCCCTGAGCTTTCAATGCCTAATATTTGGTCTCATTCAACTTTACCTGTTTCTCATATAATATAAAATATTTGATATATTTTCATCATCGACCTGGCCCATAGTCAAATCTTACATATTTGGATTTGGATTATTTAATTTTGTCAAATGATTTTAGTATGGGAGGACATTAGAGCAAAACAATATAACCGATTACTGTTTCTTGTAGACTTAAAGAAATGCTGTTTGATTTTACCAATATTGTTGCTCTAAAATGTCTCTTTTCTCTAGAGAGAGTAAGTTTTGTGCCTTTTAATAAATCAATCCCTTTGTCCTTTTTACAGGCACAAATGAGGGACTTGTCTGGTTTTGTTGAGACTAGGCAACAGCTTTTGACATTGAAGCCAAATCACCGGATGAACTGGATTGGTTTTGCTGGCATTTAAGGGTGCAAACTCTGAGCTTGTACAGTTGTACCTCCCTGAGCTTTCAATGCCTAATATTTGGTCTCATTCGACTTTACCTGTTTCTCATATAAAATATTTGATGATATATTTTTCATCATCGACCTGGCCCATAGTCAAATCTTACATATTTGGATTTGGATTATTTAATTTTGTCTAATGATTTTAGTATGGGAGGACATCAAAGCAAAACAATATAACCGATTTTTGTTTGTTGTAAACTTAAAGAAATGCTGTTTGATTTTACCAATATTGTTGCTCTAAAATGTCTCAATACTTCTCTAGAGAGAGTAAGTTTTGTGCCTTTTAATAAATCAATCCCTTTGTTCTTTTTACAGGCACAAATGAGGGACTTGTCTGGTTTTGTTGAGACTAGGCAACAGCTTTTGACATTGAAGCCAAATCACCGGATGAACTGGATTGGTTTTGCTGTAGCACATCATTTAAATTCCAAGTACACCACTTTCCGAGAAATATTGATTTAAATCTAGCTTATACAAGCAAACTAGACTATACTCTTATAACACCTGTTGCCATTTTATATGTTAAATGTGGAATGATGAAAATCTAGTACCAGGCTTTATTATTCAACATCTTGGTTGAATTCCTAGTGAGACCTTGCGTGACCCATCAATTTATGGACTGATGACTATAATATCATGGCTGGCGGCCTATGTTGCATGAGCTATCGGGTTCACTCCTGCAACATCATGGCATTATTTACATGTGCAATGTTTTTTTTTAATTTCTTTCCATGTTAGTTTCTGTTTATTTTACCTTCTTGCTCTTTATCAGATTGTGGCATGGGCGGCATGAGACTTTACAGTGTAAGAATTAGAAAAAATGATCACTTAGTTAAGTTATTTCTATTATCCACTTTTAGTTCTTCGAAGGCAATAGAAGTATTGGAGGCATTTGAAGGGACACTTGAAGATGATTATCCTCCGGACAATGAGCGATATGAACACAGTGAAATGCTTTTGTATAAGGTGCATGCCGTACTTCTCTTGCATTTCTGGGATAGAATTGCAGTAACAATGTTATTGTTTTGTATTTGGCTTGCACTTTCATGAACAAAGGAAACGATTATCAGGATTCGGGACAGATCTGATATCTGTAGGGATTCATAATACTTGTCATAGTTTGCCGGAGGTTTGTATGTTGAGTCTGTAGATTAGTCGCTGACTTGCTGCTGGATGGATAATGAGAAGGAAGTATAGGATGAGAGGGAGTGAGGGAATGCTGGTCAGGTGACGGCGGCCATGTTGCCTCAGATGCAAAATGCTGGAGAGGGAAAGCCAAGAAGGAGAGGGGTGAGGGGAGGAGAGAGATGGCTATGGCGGCGCTATAGGGTGCCCCAGTAACATGGTGGCACTCGGAGGAGCAAGCCAGTGGCACAGCGGCAGCATCTAGAACCAGTAAAGTAAGGGCTGGAGTGGTTGCCTTATGACCTTAAGGTTTCTTCCTGTTAGGCTAGCCTCCTTGGCTCACATGCCATCTCTTCTAGGGCTTCTTCTCATCACCTGATCTCCCACCACACGGCTGCTAGTATCTTCTCGCTGCTGTCTACCACCTCTTCCTTGCCTACGGGTGGGCGGCGGCAGAGGAGCAGGTTGTTCAGCTAGCAGCTCCTAGTCGAGGACTGGTCGTGGTGAGTCATCTTATTAATGGCTAGTCTGGTGACTTGCGTTCCAAGTTGAGCCAATGGCTCAAGTCATGCATCCCCAATCATCGATTACTTGATGACTTAAAAGCAGAGTATTTCACAGTGCTATCTGCAAATTCTTTGGGAATCGCTTATTCTTTAATCTCGATTTTCGTTGAATATTTTTTGATGCCCATATCTTCTTTGATCTTGCTGAAAGCAAAACATTGTCGTGTTCTTAATTTTATGCCACCCGGGTTCGCTTTTCCTAGTATATTACTCATTTACTTGCATTATTTGAGTGTAACTTTGTTCCATCTGTAGTATTTTCATTCCACTATTTCCACTTTCTCATGCTCTGTGAAGCTTGTGGTGTAAATCAGATACCTTTTTCTTTCTTTCTAAATTTGCTCTCTTCTATGATTTTTAACCTATCTTGATATTTTTAAAATTTCTTAACAAGTTTACCTCATGGTCTAAAACAACTCATATCGTTATCTGATATTGTTTTATTCTCTACTTTTTCATGAAATGATGTTACTGTTTCACAGATATCGTTGTTTGAGCAATGTGGGATGCTGGACAGAGCCCTTGATGAGATGCACAAGAAGGAGAGCAAAATCGTAGGATATCTTCCCATATGTGCAAAGGGAGAAAAAAAAAGAGTTTTGAATGGCAGGTTTAAATTATCAGTCGTTAGGTATTAACTTGTGTTAATTCTACCTGCCAGGTTGACAAGCTATCATTCAGAGAACAAATGGCCTGCATTTTGTTGAAACTTGGCCGTTTTGAGGAAGCTGAGAAAATTTATAGGTCCCTGCTTTCTATGAATCCTGATAACTACAAGTGAGACACTTGTGCTCTTTATTTCGCTTGCGTATCTTCATTGATAATTTTGTATCTACATGGACATAAGCTGCTCCTGCTAGTTTATATGTATATCATGTTTGATCTTTATCAGCATAAATAGGATACCTTTCCTCTGTGTGACCTAGCTAGCGTTCTGTAACTAGATATAACCTTAACCAATCGAGCAATTCAGCCAATTATGGTACTTGCATTGCACGTTTGATCACAATTGATCGTCTGCCTCCACATATAATGTCTTTGTGGAAAAATTTGCATGCAGTTAAGTTATCTTCAGCGGTTGACTATTTGTATTTTTATCTTCAGTGGCTGACTATTTGCATCTCCTGCTGTCACAATCACCCTGTAATGATATTGGGAAAAATATTTGGTAGATAAACAGCTATAAATTTGGGGTTAAAATAGAAGAATCACAAAAATTTACTAAAAATGTGATACCGACCTAAATTCTGGAACTTCATATGCCAGGAAAAATATCATCATGTCTCCTTACTTAAGAATTGTGCTGACTGGCATTATAACCGATTTTTTGATACTGATACTCTAATATTAATTATTTTACTCAGATATTTCATAGCTGTGCAAAAGTGCCTTGGGCTTTACTCTGAAAATGGTCAATATTCCACCGAGGATGTTGAAAGGCTAAGTACATTATATAAATCACTTAAGGAAGAATATGGTTGGTCATCTGCTGTTAAGGTAACTATCTTGAATTGTCATTTGATATGTATCGACATTTTCTTGTATCCATTGATTTTTATGGGGACATAAAAATAATGTTCTTAATACATGCATGTTATGTTTTGTTTTAATGCTAGTCTTTAATATAATTTTTCCATCCATTTTGACTGTAAGTAGGGCATATACCCGACAAGTCGCGAATCATAGTTTTTTTCTCATTCCTTATTTGCAACAGCGCATACCTCTTGATTTCCTGGAAGGTGAGAAGTTTCAGGAGGCGGCGGACACTTATGTCAGACCTCTTTTAACCAAGGTAAATTTAGTATTTTTTAATCAATGTTTTTGTTAATATCTAAAAGGTGTTCTGTTTGTGGTCAATTCTGGGAAGAATAATGTTACTCAGTTGTTATACTTAATTTTAATGTGTCCCATATTTTCAGGGAGTACCGTCGTTATTCTCTGATTTAAGCCCATTGTATGAGCATCCTGGCAAGGTAACACAAGTTACACTAGTCCATGATATTCTCCGTACTTGAATTGTTCATGATACAATTCGGAGGGCTACACCCAATAAAAAATGTAAGGGTCAAGTTTTTGACAATGCCGAGTTCTATTGACAGGCAAACATATTGGAGAAATTATTTCTTAAGCTAGAAGATTCAATTAGAACTTCTGGATGCTTTCCTGGAAGGTAATCCTTTGTGTCGGACTATTATTACTGATGCATCCTGCACCTTCTTTAATCCTATTTCTTATTAGTTCTTTCTAAATTGCAAATTTGATTCTTCTGATTCCATATAACACCTTTTTGGGCAAAAGTCATAGCCAGATTTTAATTTAGTTTACTAGATTAAACTTTTTTAGTTTTTATGCTAAAAATGAATATTTTTTGTTAGAAAGATTTCAACACATTTATGTATCTTCACTGCAATATTTGCTTTACTATTATTTCTTTGTCAACCATTCTGTGACATCTTTCAAAATGTATGAAATACTTAACTGAAATTCTCTCGGAGGTGATAACTAGAGGGATCTGTTAGCAGGCATTTGCTTCTTAAGGCATGAAAACCATCTCTTCAAAGTTTCCTTTGCAAGGAACAGATACATATCCTATTCAGAATTTGCAATAACAAAATCATGAGTCATCAAAAGTTTTCTTGGGAAAATATGCCAAATGTGCTTATTATTGATGTTGTGAGAACACAGGAGTATACGAGTCACCGGCTATCTGTTGTACCACAAGATTTTTTTATTAGAAAGTGTTTTGCCTTTTGACTTAATCCGCAAATCCTTTCTGGCATTTATTTAGCTCTTTCTTGCAGTTCACAGGTGGAGCCCCCTTCCACACTCATGTGGACACTGTTTTTGATTTCCCAGGTAAGCATTAGGTGTAATCTTTTGCAGTTCTATTGATAAATTTCTCATTTATTTAAAAATGTTCTTGTGAAATTTTAATCATGTTTTTTCTCATGTCATATGATGCAGCACTATGACAGAAGGGGACAGTATGATACCGCTCTGGATAAAATTGACGAGGCTATTTTGCACACACCAACTGTAATTGATTTATACTCAATAAAGGTCTCTCTCTCTCTCTCTCTCTCTCTCTCTCTCTGCATTCACGTGTTGCACTCAGTTTAGAATGAAGTTGTTTTAGCATTGGTCCAACATATTGTTGCCCTTGTAAATTCTACTATTAATTGAAGCTATAATTGGACCTTGTTTTTAATGGAATAACTTCATTTACTTACTGTGATGATTCCATTGGCAAATGCTATTTTAATGTATTGCTGTTGTCTTGGTTTAATTTTGGACTCATATTAACCAATATTGATTTTGAAGTTGACAAGTTGTTTACCCTTGTTAAGCATCTCTTTTCTTACCTTTCCCATCTGTAAATTTTTATTCTCCAATTTATCGGTCTTGCACATATTTTTTTGATTTTTTACCACATCATTATCCTACTGTCTTCATGTTTCTTACGTCTATTTCAGTGCACAATTGGGTTGAATGGATCATGCATACTATTTCAATTCTAAAATTTTGTTTGTAACTCTGCTAGTGCACATACTTTCATTTCAGGGAAAGATACTGCAACATGCTGGCAATTTTTCAGCAGCGGCAGCATTAGCAGATGAAGCTCGGTCCATGGACCTTGCTGATCGTTATTTAAACAGTGAGTGTGTTATGCAGATGCTTCAAGCTGACCAGGTAATAAATTAGATACAAATAACTTTTCTACAGTTTCTGTTTCTTTCATCTAAACAATCAACAAACTTTCTTGATATTGCATTTGTGCTTCGTGGTGAACCTCTCACATTTGCTGACTCTATACATCTATCAGCTTGCTTATTTTTGCTACTTGTGAAGGTTGGGTTAGCTGAGAAGACTGCTGTTTTGTTTACAAAAGATGGTGACCAACACAATAATCTCCATGACATGCAGTGCATGTGGTACGTGCTCTTCACCCCTTGCCATTTATCTTGTTCCCTGCTTCTCTTGCACAGTCTCAACTCAATGATCTATACTCTTGAAGGTATGAGCTTGCTTCTGGTGAGAGTTATTATCGTCAAGGTGATCTTGGTAGAGCTCTAAAGAATTTCTTGGCGGTTGAGAAACACTATGCTGATATGACTGAAGATCAATTTGACTTCCATTCATATTGCTTACGAAAAATGACACTAAGAGCATATGTTTCCATGCTGAAGTTCCAAGATCGTTTGCATGCTCACGAATATTTTCACAAGGCTGCAGCTGGAGCTATCAGGTAATGGGTTACAACTTAGAACTGTTCTTCTCTTAACTCTCGTTTCATTTTTTTTGCACTCTCATTGATAAATATTGGTAACACTGCTGCACGAACTGTAGGTGTTATATGAAACTACATGATTCTCCATCAAAATCATCTGCTGAGGAGAGTGATGAGATGTCAAAACTGCCACCTGCTCAGAGGAAGAAACTGAGACAAAAGCAAAAAAAGGCAGAAGCTCGTGCTAAAAGGGTAACCTTTAATGTGCATCTTTGGATATATAACTGTTAAATATGTTATATGTCTGATTTTTCCTGCAAATTCATTCAGGAAGCCGAAGAGAAACAGGAGGATGAAACAACTACATCTAGCAACTCAAAGTCTGGGAAGAAACAAAATGCAAGACCTATTGATTTGGATCCATATGGTGAAAAATTAGCCCAGGTATTCGTTTTGTATATTATCTGTTGTACATCTATACTATCATACACTTTGCATCAGTTTTTCTAGGTGTATTCATTGTTGTTTAAACATTTCATTTTTAAGCATAGTTTTATGTCCAAGATAATTCTTTGGGCCAAGTATTCTTAACTTTTCATGCATTTTCTGTTTACAGATTGAAGATCCCCTCACGGAAGCAACAAAATATTTGAAGCTTTTGCAGAATAACTCATCAGACTCATTAGAAACCCACATACTATCATTTGAACTTAACATGCGAAAGCAAAAGGTTTTACTTGCTTTTCAGGTATGATTGTTACAATCCTTCTAATTTTTTTGGGATCTGAAGCTTTTGTTCTTTTCTGTTCTTTTCATTGTTGGAAACAAGTTTTATCGCATTAAGATATGATGTTCTCTTAACTGTAGCTAAGAAACAAGCAGTGTATCTTGCATGTTGACAGGGTAATACTGATATTTTGTACAACCTGTTTCTTTATGACATAATCTGTAAGAATGTTCAGAACAATTAGTGATGTAAATTCAGCTGTGCATGGTACACTGATGCTATTACAATTTATGATTTATGAAATATATTTTACATTATTATCCAAGTGTATAAGATCAGAGTAGTTCGTAATGAGTTTTTTTGTTCCTCGTGGCAGTGTCATTGCAAACAAATACCCCTAACATTTTAACAGAGCCTGGTCATGCAATAAATATTTATGTATTTAGCAAATATTATATCATTGAAATATTGCTCGTGTCTTGGGGAAAGTTGATTGTGTAGATCCAACCATTTTTGGCTGTTGAGCACATGCTCAGTCGTTGATAATACTTGCTTATTTTGGGTGAGATTGTAGGACAAAGAAATGAAAACAGAGCGAATCTATATATTATGTTTTATTTATGTGACATTGAGATGCTGCCCATATGCACCTTGGAACTTTCACTTTTACATCATTATTTTATTATTCTAATTCTCTCTTCTGTTTCAGGCGGTTAAACATCTCATTAAACTGGACGAAAATAATCCAGACAGCCACCGTTGCCTGGTGAGTACCCTAAATTAAAAAAAATTGTTGCATTGTCTGCTTATTACACCGATGTATGATGCAATAACCATTTAGATTGTACAAAGTGAGCTTTGGCTTTGCTGTATATACATTGTCTGGTTCATTTTTTTAAAAAACATTAGTTTATCTATGAAGAATAGCCCAACAAATGTAATTGCCTGAAATTACCCTCTGCTATATGTTGCATATGATTGCAGTTTTTTTTTTGTGTTGGGGAAAAAAAGGGGGGGGGTGGTCCTGCAAGTGAAGGGGTGCATATTTCATGTGTGTTTTAGCAAATGGAGTTGGCATGAAGTGCATAGGTTTGTTTATTTTATTCTTTTAATTTGGCCCAAATTATCAGAAATCTATTCAGCTTGATTATTCACAATTTATTACTGATGTACTGTACACTTTATAGATAAGGTTCTTCCACAAGTTAAATGGTCTTCCCGCTCCAGGGACTGATTCTGAGAAACTAATTTGGGATGTTTTGGAAGCTGAACGACCGGACCTAAGGTTCTAATCTGGTGATTGATTTGTTTCTGTGCACTTACTTCAGTTTATATGACTAGCAAGTTCTTGCAGGCAGCTACATGGGAAATCTCTTGTCGAAGTAAACAGAAGTTTCCTCGAAAAACACAATGGTGATTATCTTGATTTTTAGTTGTTTTTTTCTTTACCAGGGATCTTACTATTCTCAATAATTGTTTTCTTTATAGCTTCTTTGATGCATAGAGCAGCAGCAGCTGAAATGATGTACCTGTTGGAGCCAGATAAGAAGCCTGAGGCTATTAAATTAATTGAAGATTCTACAAATAATACAGCATCTGGGTAAAGACAAAAAAGGAAAAAACATCTGATTTATTCACCTGTTATGTTCTTAGTATTTATATCAGATTGACTTTGTGCAGAAATGGTGTGCTTGGTCCTGTTATAGAATGGGACATCCAAGATTGTATCGATGTTCATAAATTGCTGCAGACAGTATTTGCTGATCATGATGTCTCAACTAGTAAGTTTCAATATTCTACTACTGTGTAAGCAAAGTATTGCACCTTGCATTGATGTTTTGCTGGCAATGCACAAGGATCTCTCTCTTTTTGTTGACCGGTCTGCCATCCGCTATTGCATGTCGCTGGGTGAAGGTGGTACAGCAGTCTGCCATCATGTTATATACTGTTTTTACGTCATTTCTCAGGGGATCTCTGCCAGTGTCACCATTATTGAAAATGATTATTTATATTTTGATTCTTTTGGCTGTTAAACCAATACTTATAGGGCAGCACAGAACCATGCTGGATGTCTTCTCAGCATGGCAGCTACTTGTTTATTGTCCCAAATCCCAATGGATTATGTCTTTTAATAATATATTGCCAAAATTAACCTTAAAATCTCTGCAGGGTGGAAGGTACGATGTGCTGAATATTTCCCATACTCAACCTACTTTGAAGGCTTTAAAAGTGCTGCTGCAGCATATACTGTTGACAGTGCTCTTGAGAATTCACCAGAAAATGGAATTGTGCCAAACCCCCTAGAGAAGGCAAAGGATGGAGAAACACACGCTTTGAATGGGACCGTGCATATTGTGGATGATTTGAGCAGTCTAAGCATTAGGTAATGCATCTTCAAGTATTTGGCTGGTTACAGTTGGAACAGAGCATATATTTGGAACTGGAGCCAGCGCCCAATTAACCAAAGTGCACACAGAATACACTGGTTTAGAGGGAAGAAAATGTTCGTGTGCAATGAGTAACTTCTCGGTGCATTTCATTTGAAGAGTATATTATTGGTTGGGAGCTGAGATCTTTCCATTCTGGTGATTATCTCAGTTCAAGCTTGTACCTTTTCATTGTCAACTTGTAGATGGTGAAAGGATAACCTTTCATCACAGTTGGTGTGCTGGGGTTTGTTGCCTGGCAGCATCATCGGGGTGACATTCTTTTGAAGCAGCGGATGTTGATTTCGTTGCCTGGTTGGTTCTTTTATCCCAAACTGCTGCTTGCTCACCTCACACTTGTTGGTCTACACAAATTTTGGGCATAAAACAGTTGTATAATCTCAACTTTTGCGGATCATGAATATGTTCTTTTCAATAGTTGGATGTACGTGGGGATGGCCTTCTGCCTTTTCGACTTTTGATAGTCTGTTGTAAATTTAGTTTAAATTCGGTCTTGGACATAGATATCGTGTTTCCATTTGTCCTAACAAATAATGATAATGTTAACCATGAGCGTTTCACATGTGAGATGTGATGAGCATGTACTCTTAAAATTCGACTGCTTTTTGAGGAAAAACCACTGATATACTGCTGCTTTTATTTGGTTTATATGGCTTATATTATCTAAATGATGGATTCTGGAACACGAATGGGGTGGCTTACTTTTCAGGGTACATTGGCCACCGCTTGCGTCAGACACTGCTAGGTAAGCTGCAGGGTCAGGCTGGAAGTTGATTGTTGAGTCTAGATGGGCCAGAACGGCCGAACAGGGTTAAAATGTATCGCCCAGCTACCGGCCTGTTTTTCTCTTTCAAAGGGTGCCAAAGGACTGCGGCTGCCAAACAAATCTTCGGCTGTGTGAAATGTTTTTTAAGGCATCCTCTCCTGTTATTTTCCCTAAAAGCTGAACATAGTGGTTTGTTAATCTGGTCTTAGTCCATCTCCAACGCTCTCTTTGGGGGACTATTTCTTCTTCAAGAAATTCTGCTTATTCGGGATGTTCTAACAGAATTTCTTCATGGGTCTCTTGAATTTTTTCGTACATTTTCTTTTAAAAAAAATTCTCTCCATTCTTTCGGCCGGCGGCCGGCGAGCGTGCCATAGCAAAGTGTCGCCACCTGTGATGCAGCAGACTACAATGCGAGCGCGAGTGGATGCTTGCGACCTGCGACTATGGTGGATGCTCGACAGAGGAAGCCATATTTTGCCCTCATATGAACTTTACTGTATTAACCACAAAATTTATTCACTTCCGCTTATATGACACGAAACGATGTTTTAATGAGTTTAACTTTTGCATAGAAAGGAAATGAATCGTCCGCACAATAGAAGCCATACAACTTTTTATAGAAATAGAGTTGTGAATAGAGAAGAAAGGATGGATAGTGTCTGTTCGGGAGGCCGGCGTGGCAAGACGTGCGTACAGCGCTCGCGTCGCGCGAACGAGCTGGAAAATTAAGGCACTGTGTCGACATGCAGGTGGATCCCACGGCATTTTTTTTTCTTTCGGTGACCATAATTTTTGACTGGGTGCTCTAATCCACAAACCGTTTGCACCAACGTGTTCCTCGTATTTTTACGAACAAAACAAGATATATGTTGGCATTGTCGGTGTTTGATACCAGACAGATTTGTCTCATGGGAGATCCGTAGTTCGGTCAGGGGGAATTTTCGCCGCTAGCTCGCCTCAAGAACACACGCTCACAAGGGGACACCGGATTTACCCAGGTTCGGACCCCCGATGTGGGTAATAGTCCTACTCCTGCGAGAGTGGTATATCCTCCGATCTGGACGCTCTAGCTCGAGAGCTCTTATAGTAAGGTGTATGAGAATGGCTTAGGATCCAACCCCCCCTCTCTCTACCCCCGCGCCCTTTTATACTGGAAAGGGTGGATAGCTGGTCAAAGAGAGAGGGAGAAAGAGAAAAAGAGCGAGGCGGGGCGGCCCACTGGACAGTCTCTGATCGCCGCGCCGCCCACTTGCTCCCGCTGACGTCTGCGCCTTAAATGGCTCCCTAGGAGCGCCCGGTCGGACGGGACGTAGGGGAGGCGTCTGACACAGGCGCCTCTCTACCTCTGTCACCGCACAGTGATAAAATGACCGTTACAGTGCGCATGATAGGCTACAGTGCTGGTAATCATCTCTCTTGGTCCTGCACGCCTGAATCTCCGTATTTAATGCGGCCGATACGTTGAACGTTGGAGAAGCCTTTGCTGAGAAGCCTCCCCCTTCTGCGTGGGTACCTGCCAAGTGGGCCCGATGGTGATCATGCTCGCTGGGCTGCCACGCGTCCTGCTCGGCCTGGCGTGGGGGTCTGGTCGCCCACTCTACGCCGAGCTGCCACGCGTTCTGCTCTGCCTTGGCGTGGGGACCCCGGTACGTCGTATACCGACAGCCATATAACTCTTCAAACTTACCTGGTGAAACTTAGGTTTCGCCTACTGAAACTTGGATTTCATATTCGTTAAACTTGCCGAACTGTCAAGTTTCATCAGGTTTAATGCAAGTTTCATCAAGTTTCAACAGGTCACATACAAGTTTCTTCAAGTCAATTTAAGTTTCAACAGTTTTCATCCAAGTTTCATTAGGTTACATCGAAGTTTCATCCAAGTTTCATCAGATTATCATCAGCACACGACCAAGTTTCGCTAGTATAGATGTAAGTTTCATAAGTGCCTTCTCCTAGTTTCACATCAAAAAAATTTAAAAAGTGAAAAAAATCTAAAAAATCTAAAAACTATTTAAAATGGGTTGTTCTCGATTTTAGAAGAATTATGAAATTTATTCCACACATTTTGAACACTGTTTGAATTTTATACAAAAAACAGAAGTTTAATTGGAAATTTAATCAACTGCACGCTAACTAGTCGCACATGCACGCGAGCGCGGAGGCGCGTCGGATGCGCGCGGGGCCGGACGATCGGACATACGGCGCTGGTCGGGCGCTGGCGCGTCCGTCCGGAAGTCCGGCGCCTGGCGCTCACCATAGTTTAATCTAAATTTATAGAGATATGTAAGGATTGGAAAAATATGCTCAGCACTATTTGGGCAAGGCAAGGGTTTTAGTATGTGAATGGTATGATTGGTCCACGTAGTCTCACTCTACGAAAGGGCCAACATCCGCGGTAAACCTAAGTTTTTGTACCTAATGAATATGCGATCAGTTCAGTTCTAACGCTATGGTGTCCTCTATATGGGTAACACTCCCTTTTGGTTCTAAAAAAACCTTTTTAGAGCATGCGTACCAGGCGCTGCATCAGTGCAATCGGCATCTACGGGCGTGTGGGCGGGAGAGCAATTCAAATGCTGGTGTGTCTGCACAGGTGAGCGGGAGTGCTGCTGCTCGCGCGCGAGAGCAGATGCAGGCCAGCAGATGCCGTGCCTGCTGGCCATGCTCTTAAAATGTATATTTGATATTAATTATCCTTGCAATTTATTTACAAAATTCTCAACAATAATCATATTATGGAAGTGTTTTCAAAGAAGAATCTAAATGTATGTTTTTCATGTGCCCAATCTAAATAGTTAAAAATATTTTCATAAATAAAATTTAAAACTTTCACTTAACACAAATCCAAAACGCCAAGTTTTTTGGAAATGGAAAAAGTACACGACATCGGATTCTGTGTCGACCACTTTATGCAAACTTTAGCGAGACTAAGTAGATTATTCTAGTCATATATGTATCTTGCCCCTCTCTCCTGTCCTTTGTGTGTGCATTAAGGGCCTATTTTGAAATAATGTTTTAAAACCATAAATTTCTATTACATAAAGTTTCGTAATGCATGCATGTAAAAACCATAGTCTGAACTAACACTATCTAAATCACGTTTCTCTTTAAACTACAAACTGTTTATTTGCAGGGTTTATGGATATAAAACTTTGACGTAATACAAGAAATACAATCACAACACTGGCCAATGATCAAAGTTAAGAAAAAGAGAGATAAAATAGAGTAAAAAAACTAAAAAACCATGGTTGTATTAAGTTGTATGTACAAATCAGTTCACCCAAAAGTCTTAAGTTGATAGAAAAGAGAGGGTAATTTACTTATACTTCAACACTCCCCCGCACGTGGAGGCTACCCCAGGCCTCAAACGTGAAATAAAGTGGACGACTTATTTAATTGCATCGATCATGACTCGAACTCGAGACCTCTGACTCTGGTACCATATTAAGTTACATGTACGAATCAGTTAACTCAAAAGTCTAAACTGATAAGGAAGGAAGGAAGGTCAATTCAATTATACTTCCAGGTTTTTTTAAAAAAAGAGTTTACCAAATAGACCGTGAGTGTGTTCATCGATCTGTCTCTGTCGCGCAGTGTGCCCTGCCCTTGTCGGGGCTCATCGAGCAGCGCTAGCTTGCACAGTACCATAGTAGCACCCCGTCTAGTGTTTGTCCTCTTTTAATTACCGCATAAGCTAATTAAGTTGATCAAATCATCTTTCTGACATTCGAATACCCTCCCACAAATGATGTTGCAAATATAAGCAACCTTTCCGTCGCAAATATTAGCATGAAGCTGTAGTGTAGTAATTCCATGGTTAGCTTTTCTTCATGTAGCTTAGGACATATCTTTTTTCATTTTTCCTGATAAAAAAATTACAGGCGGTAGATTTTTGGATTTATGGTTAAAGTTGAATACAAGGTTTCTGTTGAATATCGTGAAACCGTGGCTTCACCTTCACTGGTCTTGGTTATAGCTAGTCTTCGGCGTGTGGGACAAGGGTGGAGACTCTCGAAAGAGAAATATGGTTATGTCTAAGACTTTTATCATATAGGATTTGTCTTTTTGCTGATTGTGAAAGGGAGCATGGAAATAGAACGAGATTGTCCACCGATAATGTTATACCAGTTCATGACTATAGTACTACGACGTACAGTTTGGTTGGATAGGAGGCATTCGACTATGTCTATCCAGCTGTCTTAGGTGGTTTAATTGCATGGCCAGAATCGGAAGCCAGGGAATTAATCAAGGCATAAACTTGGACTACAGATATCACACATGCAAGTCCATGCAACAGCGTGCCTTTGAGATGGACTTCAGCCTAACTGTGTGCTGGTCATTATCCTCATGTATATATATACTTGTATATATGTCCTTAGAATTGTATAATCTACAAAACATCATATCGATCCATCTATTTCATAAACCAGTGGATCGGATGATACTAAGAATGCATATAAGCTAGGATTTGCTGAGAGAGAAATCTGCCTAACTGTCCTTTCGTTTGTGTACTGATGATCAGGTTTCAGACGCTTAATTAATTACGGCATGTACCTATGTGCGCCTGTATCATGGGGCATTCATTCTTCGACAAAAAACTAGACTGCAACATCGGAGTTGCTTGATTCGTGGACATTTTTTTTTAAAAAAAAATGCTACAGGATACACAAAACCGGAGATCTTTGGCCCATCAATTTTTATTTTTGAGAAAGATAGAGCTATAACAAAACTAACAATACAAAAGTGGCTTTATATATATCATTTCTTCGAGTGAAATGCTTTGATTTTTCAAAAGCAAAACCTCTCAAAAAGCAAGAAGAATCGAACCAAACCGAATTAAACTAACTGCTGTACCCTCAAAATTGCTTCTCAAAACTCTCGATAAAAATATAGCTTTTTAGCTTCCAACAAATAAGGGCACTTACAATATAGTATCTTAGATGGTTTCTTTATGTGCTAGCTAGGATAAAAATATGACATGGCAGAGCATTAATGCAGAGAGAGAAGAAGATGATTTTTTATTTGAGAATGGTTTCTACGCGCAGCCCAAGCCGAAGAAACAACCATGAAACCCGCATTGAGGGCACGCTGCCGTTTCCTCGATCCCCATCCACCTCCAACGAGTGTTGCCCCGCCTCCCTTTGTCCCTTTGTCGGCGACTGCTCCTTCTCATCGCTGCCTCCTCCACTAGCGAGTGGTCCTTTGCGACTCCGCCTCCCTTGCATCCCATTGCATGCTGACAAGCTACTTTAGTGAAGCCGGGGCGTAAGGGGAGACCACGGACATCGCTCGCCGTGGGGAAAATTCAAGCCAGCGCCGCTGCACGTGTCGAGGCGGTGAAGAACCAGGGTGTCGCGTCAAGCTTGGAGAAGAAAGAGGGGCGGCGCCCTCGTCGGTCTAGCCGTCACCGGCGTTGAAGAAGACCACGCGGTGTGGGTCAATGCCGCCTCGGCCAGCGGCGTGGATCTGGAGATGGGGACATCACCGCCGCCTCTAACCGCTTGGAAGGGCGCGCCGCTGCTGGTTACCTGGGGAGACCGCGCCGCCGCATGGAGGAGAGGAGGGGCGTGACCGTGGTGCCACCCTGCCGCACCATGGAGAGGAAGAGGGCGCCATCGTCGCGTTGTTGTCGGCGTGCGGGAAGATCTGGAAGAGAAAGGAAAATATTAATGATGGAAACAATATGAAGATACAATGCAATGGAGTCTTGGTTTCTTCCATGGTTTTTAGGTGAGATGACACCTGTAGAAACTATGTATGGAAACTTTGCATTGAAATTTCTCAACAAAAAAAAAAAACTTTGCATTGCCCTAATAAGTTCAGCCCCGAAAAAGCTCAGATGGATCCGGAGTAGCTATTAAAACATGACGATGCGCATTACAACGCAACCAAATATGTACGTGTGCATGGAGCTAATAATAATATGGGAGGCCAACAAAATAACGAAGGACAGAGCCGTCCCATTTCGTAGGTCGTTTTCGCCTTATCTACCGCGAGGCCCTACCGCGCTGGCACAAGCAGACGTCACGAGTGCTCGAGGGAAGGATGGAGAGCAGCAAGCTTAAGCTAGCTCTACGGCCTACGGCGTCCAGCCGCCAGCGTCGCCGTGGACCCTCCTCCTTGTACAGCCACGGAGGGAAGCCAGCCATCCATCCATCTGGTCGTACGGCCCATTGACGACCACACCGCGGCGTGCCGATGATCGCCAATCACGACCGGTCTTGGCTTCCCGCAGTTAAGCTGCTATCTTTGGTCGTTTTCTTAATTGACTTTCATAGACGTTAGTTGGCTGAAATTTTTTTAGACCATTGATTGATTTTGACTAATATCGGATGTTTCACTGGCGTCACATTTTTTTCTCCTCATCAGCGCCGCTATCTTCTTTCTCCTCTCCGACCGCCACACACCATTGAAGTTAGGGTTATGGTTAGGGTTCGGGTTTAGATTAGAGGTTGGGGTTCCTAGTGCGCTTGGGCTTAGAGGGAGGTCGGAGGAGACGGCAGCATAATAGTGGGGTGGGGGATCGTGGTGGAGCGGTAAGGCACCGACGGCGGCACCGGAGCCATGGGCTAGGGCTAAGGCGGCCGTGAGACGGAGGAGGGCGGGTCGACGCCGGCCATTCGTGTTAGGATGGGCAGGGTAGCACCGACGACGGCCGGAGGCAATGTTGGTCGTGGGCGACGGAGGCCGGGGCCAACGTGGCATTTGTTGGCGAGTTTAGTATCTCAACAAAATAGTATGCCTTCTTTTTTACTAGCAAGCTCACTCTCAAAACCCCTTTTCAAGCTCCCGATCAAATCCCAGTCGAAGCCAATAAGCACTTTCATGTCTCGATCGACTTCTAGAAACTGGATCTGATTGAGTGGTACAACGCCTAAGAACATGTTTAATGTCATATCTTTTTTTTTAATATTTTTTGTCTCAACATTGGTCTTGCAATTTTTTTTATCCCAACATTGTTTATATAGTTTAAAAATGAATTAGATTGTTTATATAGTTTAAAAATAAATTAGATGAACAGTGTTGGAAAAAAGTTTATAAAACTAGTGCCTATGACATTAAACATGGTTCAAGAAAGCAAGCTCGACACATCACGCTCACCTGCGTGCATACTTCATGCACACATCATCCACCACCAAGATGACCGCAGATCTATGGCGACGCACGTCAATCCCTTGTGTTGTTGTCTCATTTGCAATTGGCTCCGACCGTGTGTGTGGTTCAAGGACGCACGGTCGGCTCTAGGCCTCTCTAGAGCATTTGGCTCTTGCTTCTCTGTGTTTCGATTTACCCACCAACACACTCTGGGAAGTGGGAAGCTACCGTCTTGCGTCCTATGCACTTTGATTTGTTTAATTTAAGATAAAATTAACGAAAAATCATTGATAACCAAATACCCATCGATTCCTATGTGTTTCTTCTTCCTCTTAATTACTGTAAGCTAGATCACACAATATTAGATATGTGCATGTACTGCACTAGGCACGCGGGACGTGTGGTAACAAATACATATGTGCTCATCCGAATCACAAATTTAAGCCATATCTGATCGATGTAGAGGCCGTAACTTTTCATTATTTTTTAAAAAATGCAAAACATAAACCGACCGAATTCGGCTAAAGCATGTGGATTATGTAGATCTAATTAACTTCAAACCAAGCCAGTTTCAAGCTCACGAGTCACGACATATGAGCTTTTATGCAGAAAAAAAAAAGAATCATTTTTTGCGGAACTTCGACTAATGTCAAAGTACAACTGTAATGAATAACAGCTCAAAATACATGTTGCTAAGGTTTAGCAAAAACGCATTAACCCAAAACACATGTTTTTTAAGAAATCATGATGTAGTATATATGTCAAAATAGACGTCATTTCCTCGAGCATGTGTGAGGTAGGCCCAACTCGACGTTAAGTTTTACACAGTGCTAAGCTAACCTTGAGTGAGCTAGCTCAAGCCAACCCACGGCCACGGGGAACTCATCTATGGTTAAGTTTAACAAAAATCAACTTTTCCTGATCGATTGAGGAAGAAACGATCTCTGTCTTACACTAGACAGAATGTTGAACATTATTCATAAATTGCGAAAGATTGTTCCTTATCACCCGTCAATCGAGCTCGTTCGGGATCGAAAACTGCTAAATTGAGTGGACCACACTAGTTGTTTGGTTAAACTCACTACCCTTTCCTTTCACCTCTGCTGTAATTGACTCATGATTGTGAGTGATCAACAAAGACATTTTTTGTCGATCGTCTCAGATGTTTTTGCCTTTGAATGCGAAGGATCAACTACGATGTTGCTAGTCGTTTATTTTGGTGAAGCACAAATATTCTATTCAGAGACCTGATGGGATCGATGTGCAATCCCTCAGTGAATGTAGACAAGCTATAGTAGCGTGCGATTAAGGTGTCCAAGCTATCTACAGGTCTCCAATGCTCACTTATCACCTACGACTGCTCTCGATCCACAGTGATGAAACATGGCTATAAAAAAATCTCTATAGCATCCAAAATAGGATTCTTTTTACGGTTTGTATCTCTTGATACATCTCGGTGCCTTCAACCAGAGCCAATCCATTAGGTTTGATCTAATGGCTATGATTAGATGGTACCTTCGA
Organism: Raddia distichophylla; assembly: GCA_005191435.1. Taxonomy (NCBI): domain Eukaryota; kingdom Viridiplantae; phylum Streptophyta; class Magnoliopsida; order Poales; family Poaceae; genus Raddia; species Raddia distichophylla. The sequence continues at coordinate 1,353,147 of SPJY01034155.1, read as the reverse complement.
GCATCTGTTTTATTTTATGAGATACTAATATGCATGTGCAATAGTATATATTGTCTTTGTTTCTCTCTACCTGTAAGGGAGGTGCCCCTCCCGAGGTCAGAGAGTTGTTGCCCTAGGAGGAAAAAACTTACCAGGAAGCACGGTCTAGGGTGATAGAGAGAGCTTCAAAAAAATTCTTGATTATGATTAGACTTGAGTTATAGCAGGCTACGTTGCCTTGGTTATATAAAACTAGACTTGTACCACTTTGCCCCTATGGGTACAAGGAATCTCAGGGGTGAAGTGGTACTTTTGCACATACTTCTTATGTTTGCCTTTGATCAGGTCGGCAAAGCAGGGACCTCTCGATCTTCTTTGTTCGCCTTTCAATCTTTCTTCTTTGTTCGTCTTCCTTTTATAGTTTTATACCCTTCACAATAGGGTACAAACCAATGTTTCCCTCCGCTTGTCTCTATTTTTCTTCCTGACTACCTACAGTGCGCCCTAGCCTTTTTGGCTTGTAGTTGCAGTGGGCGCCGACTTTTGGCTACCATAGAGCAATCATGAACCTTCTTTTGACTATTGTCCTTGGGCGGAAATCTAAAATCTTCGGCCCATGGCAATGATTGGCGCGTAGGAGTCTGGGAAAGACCCCGCACAGAGCTTTGGGCATGAGTGGGAGTGGCCTCTAGAACACGCAGGAGTCCGGGAATAACCCCACGCGGATCTTCGGCCCAAAGCTGACTTCCAAGGGCTCGAGAGTCTAGGACGGTCTTGCACTGAGTTTTGTCGCTTGGGGGTAGGGGGGCTCCCCTACAATAGTCGTTGTTGTTTGCCCTAGCGTCGAGTCAATGAATGTTTGAGTATATATCATGACTACTAGACTTGCCATATAAATAGCACTGCCCAAATTCATCTGTCAAAAAGGTGAGACAGGATAGAGAAGAGAAAATTAAAGACAAAAATATTCCCGTTTAACCTCTAAAAGTTAATGGATGGTTGAATTTAATTGGTACATCTCCAAGTTTATTGATATTTGTATGTTGCAGAAAGCAACTCTATTAGTAATAGATCGCAAGTATATACACCATCTCGCAACAGCCAATAATAGTTAATTTTTTAACCATCATACAATTTTTCTAAAAGATATCAATCAAATTTTTTTTTATGTCAGATCAAAATCTAACCGTCGTATCTAAATCCCACTCATTTCCTTGCCGCTCCTTGGTTGTCATGAACCACACACTAGCCTAAGCTTATGGTTAGTGCGTGGTTAGGCGGTGTTGTGGTGTTTCTTGTTGTGCAGTGTGCTGCAGGTTTTTCTTGCCTGTGGAGTTGGTGTTGATAGGGCCAAGGTAACAGCCGTTGTGCTATAGTTGTGCCTTGGTGTAGTTGTTTTATCTGGGACTTTATTTCATTATACAGTTTTCCCTCCACTTAATTCAGGAAGCCAACATTTGTTTGGCCTTAAAAAAAAACTTATGGTTCCCTAGCATCGCCCAAGTTTTCCCAAGCTAATGGATCGCTGAATTATTAGGCATCTATCGGTACCTCTCCTAGTTTGCTGATGTTTGTACGTTCCAGAAAACAACTCAATTGGTGAATAGATCGCAAGTATATATATACACCATGCATCTAGCTCCCATCAGCCAAAAATAGTTAATTTTCTATCCAACTATCATTCAAAAGTGTTTATATCAATATCTAATCATCGAATTCCGTTTGATCTTCCCTTTGACGCCACACCCTATTTGTCACAAACCACGCAGTGACTCTTGTATTTATAATTTATCCATAATCAATGCAACGGTCCCCTCACTATAGGAAATAACAAGTCTCGATGGCCCGAACTGCCAGTAATAAATGCGAAGCCATCAAAAAAGATTTACTCTCAACGGCCAGCCGTCGAGACAAGGTCATCGAGTTAGCTCAGTCGAGAGAAAACAAGGCCTCATCTAGGATTATTTTCAACCTTGTTGTCATCCTGATCCGCCTCTCTATTGCACCCCGCCTTCTTAGTCGTCTCTAGTAAAACCACCACCATTGTTGGCAAACAATATATAATCAATTATCATTGTCTTTACCACCCTCCTCCCCATGGACGGATCGACCTCCAGCCACCATGGCCCCTCTCTAAGTTTGGGTCGAGTGAACTCAAACCATAACCAATTTGGTTTTGTAACCGACAAACACAACCCTATGCTATCGCTGAGTAAAATCTGTTTTCGAGACGACAGGGATGTAACGCTTTCTAGTGGATTAAAAAAGAATCACATTAATTCATCCAACCAAGAACGGCTAAAAGAAAGCAAAAATCTCACCATTTTTTAAGACCCTGCTCCGGGTAGCCATACCCTCCGCACGACCGCACTTTGTTGTCAGTTGTCACCCGCCTCCTCGACCCTCTCCTGATGTTGCTATGCGTGTACGGCTATTGGCTATAGCCTCCCGTACGTCGAACCCTATGCTTCCTCGTCATCTCTCTCGTTTACACCACCACGTACGTACTGTACTACCCTGCAACTAATGCTCGTCAGTTATCATATATTGCCCCTGCCGCCTTGATCCTCTCCGTGTGATACCGGTACGTACGTACTCGATCGGTCACCAATTCACCATGCATGGCCTCTCTCTGAGTCTAGTGAACGTAAACCCTAACCAGATCAGTGAATTCCTCCATGGCTCACCGCCAAGAGAACAAAAAAGCAATGGTATTGAGGTACTCCCTTCAATTACGTAATACTTGATGTTTTGGACATTTATACGGTCTTCAAAATACAGCTTTTACCATCAATTACTAATGAAATTTATTTACAAAATCCACAAAAATACGATATTGTGAAACTTTTTTCAAGACGAATTTATATATATGGTTTTTATGTACGCAATCCGGTAGTTTAAAAGAATTTTATAGATGAAGTTTTAAAACTTTAACTTAGGACAAAACTAAAACGACAAGTATTATGGAACTAGAGGGAAGTAGCTTGAACAAAATTTACAAGGTCGAGAAATTAATATTGGGATAGCTTGAGCCGAAAAAAAACATTCATGCGATGCTATAAAGCTTTATTTCCAAAAAAAAAAAGTCGGTCACCATAATTATTTCGAACATATTTTTGACGTGCTGCGGAAAATATCAACATGAAATTAGCTAGCGGCCGGCATCGCGCGCTGAATACAAATGTTATTATCACGGTCTTTTTTGGGATACAGCTAATGTTATGATCTAGCATGAGAATAACAATCAATATCTTCTAATCAATTACAACTCTATCGATCTACAGTAAATCAAGCCTGCTATTTGTTCTCATCTGAACCAGAATATAAATGGTTCACATCTTGAGCAGTACCTGAAAAATGTGATGGGGGAATGAGGTAGAAGGTTAATGTATTATTGACATAGAAATTAACTAAACTTGGGCAAACCACATGGTTTGTCGTAAAACAAGATATGTGTTGCCTGCTTTGTTAGGGTAACCATACATATCAAAGCTAATATCCAAATGTCCATTGGCTTGCTTATAAGTTAACAAAAATACACGTGTCAGTGAGTGTACGCACATTACTTTAATAAATCTACAGCAATATATCTTGTTGGACTACTGCAATTTGCAACAAACTAATGCTTGGTTTAAGAGTTACAAAAAACTTTTTGTGCTTTAAAAGTATTAAAATAGATCAATTTTTTAAAAGAACTTAGAATTAGAAATAGAAAACATGAGGTCAAAATCTCTTGATCGTTCAACAGATACTACAAAACAAAATGTCAAAATATCAGCGATCCAAGTCAACAACATGAACAAGTAGTCGTGATCGAATCAAAAGGATGTATATATATATGAGATTTGACAACTATAATGATGCATCCACAGAAACACAGCCCATGATTTTTTGTTTCGTTTTGGGAATGAAATGGATGTTATACTGCCGATTATTGGCAAGTAAACGGATTTAACGAACTAGGGGGTCAGCGTCGTGTGCGCTAGCTGTATCAGTGTGGTAGCTGTCGAGGACAGCTACCGGCAGCACCAACTTGGGATTAGAACGTAAGATCATCGCCACATCAGTCCAATGTCGTCTCGAATTTGGTTTCTTTCTTGGTCATCAATTAATCACATAGGTCATGCAGCCATGTCGTTTTGGATTCTGAGATGATTCTTTTTGTTCTTCGGCGGTATGCAGCAGCTTCGTGTTAACTAAGAATTACCCTTAATATATTCATACTAACTACAGAAATAGTAGTACAGTATTATAAACCACTCATATATTCTCAACTAAGTAGCTTCAGTATTTTAATTATGCATGTATGCCTCAAGTTCAGAGCCCAAACTGTAAGAGAAATACACTATTGGAGCTGCATATATTCTTAAGTAAAGTTTCGGTAATGATCGATGAATATATAGCTATATATATGTACGAGTCAGCTTTTCAATTATATATGCATGAATCATATATGCTGGTTAACTTTGGTAGATTAATTTGACGACAAAAGCATGCATGGGATAAGGGGATATCACTGTACGTGTCGAAGAAATTAAGAGAATCAGATCCCTCTCACACGTACGGTTGTCAATCGTGATCTGCATGCTATCAGCCAGAAGCGTATGGAACATCTGTTTGCAGATGCCAATGCATTTGTCGAAGAAAGCAGCAGCAAAAGCGCTGCCTGCATACCCCTACGTATCGGCATGTATTCGTAAAGCAAGAATAGAACGACCAATCGTGCCTACTGACTGTTGATCCCATTTGATTATGTGCTCTTCGTTATCTTCATGCACAAGTCAGGAACGACTTATTGTTTAAAAGTATATAAGTGAATTGCTCACTTGTCCTCATGAGGTTAGACTTTTGATGAATTGGTCAGTGCATACAACATAATATGGTATTAAAACTAGAAATCGCTAGTTCGAATCATGGTTAGATGATAATTTTTATTTCCACTCCTATTCCATGTGTTGATGCGCATTCACGTGAGGAAGAGTGTTGGAATGCATGAGGTGAATTGCCTACCTTTCCTTGTGAGTTTAGGCTTTTGCGTGAGTATACCATATAGCTACATGGTGACTTGGGTCACATGCAATCCTAAATGTAAAGATGTAATCATATCAGGGAGATTAAAATCAATCAGCTCTAATATATCCTATCCTAAAAAAATAGTCGGATCCTCCTGAATCATATTATACACTCTCTAAGCTCAAGGTGCCATCACGTGAGGGAGATTGTTGAAAAGTATAAGTGAATTTCCCACCTAATTTTCACATGAGTTTAACCTTTAGGGTGAATTGGTAAGTCGGCGCATGCAACATAATAGCAAGGCATTTATATAAGTACATGCATGGTGGGTTGGATCACAAACAATATTAGAAGTCATATCGAAGAGATTACAATCAACCAATCACGACATATCCTTACCTTATAATAGTTGAATGATCCTTTCGGATTGTACCCTAGTGAGAGCACCACACATGCAAAGAACTGGAGGGAAAATTGATTGGAGAAAGCCAACAACACCCACAATCATAGAGGGAGCATCATGCATGCCTGGGAAGGAGAAGAGGCCAACAAGTTTGTTAAAATTGATGATAAGCTGATTGATGCCGATAGTGAGGTAGCCATGAGCGAGGTGCTCGTGATCACAACATGAAGACAGCTATGTCGGGTAGCCGATGTTGAGGTAGCCACAAATGGAGACTAGTGCAAAGATGCACGGAGAAGAAGACAATGACACTATCGAGCATTCGCCGAGAAGGGGGAGATGTTGAGGTTAATGCAGTCAAGATCGTCATAGATGTAGAGCCAAGCCAACCAATGGTGCCAACACAGAGTACGCAATAGGGACGAATGGTCACACTAGGGTTTTTGCCAGAACTGGGTGCGCCAATAAAAGAGACCAACACAAGGTAGCAATAACATAAATAGACTAAATGACAATATGGTGGTGCATGGTACTGGGAGGGAGTGCAACACATATAGCATCGACCCGACCTACGGTGCCTTGCACTTGGATCCATCTTCGGCAGCCCTGCCCATGTGGCTCTACCCATCACCGGCGACCCCCGTGTGGTTCTACCTGTCTCCAGCGACCCTGCCCCTCCCTAGCTTTGGTGCCACCCCATGTTGCCAGGCGCCCCCCACGGACAGCTCGTCCGTGGTGCCCTCATGCCCTGATCTGGAAGCCTCAACACTTAGGGGCTTTTTCAAATTTCAAATTTATAGAAATTTCAAATTTGATTTTTTTTCAAAATATGAATTTTGTATTAAAAAAAACCTGATGTTGAAATTTTGGAATATTTGAAAATTGAATTTGTTTTCCAAAGAAAAAAGATGGAGGTGATATGGACGCCATTTCATTGTAGAAAAAGCCACGCGTGATAACCACATAAGCTAACTACCACATGAACATTTAATGGCACTTCTAATAATTTTGAGGCTGCAAACAGGTACAATTTCAAGGGGACAAAAAAATTAAGTTTAAAGGTCTAAGTAAGATAAGCTACAATTTTAAAAAGAAAAATGACAATTACCTCAATATAGCACTCCATGTCATCTATAAAACAATATTTTATGCTAAGTTTAGAGTTTTTTTTGCATTAGCAACCATGTTCTTTTCTAAACACTTATACCGCGTAGCGGTTCCATTTCCGGTGCATGCAGGCCATCTGCGCCTCTGACCGTTCGATCAAGCCAATTGACAGATCACATTGCGCCACGCCACCAATCCCGACTCGCCTGGACGCGCGGCGTGCCGCTGGCCTGGCCACGCGCCCCCTGCTCCCCTGTGGCTGGACACGCGCCACTTTCTCAGGCACGCCACGCGCTGCCCTTTTGTCCCAAAAATCTTTGCAAACAAACCCTTAAAATTTACGATTTCATATCAGCATCCTATGCAGTTGTATTTTACCTGTACAAATTTTCGGCCGCGACCTCTGTTCTTTCCGTAACGTGCAAACCAATCCTTTTCATCTTCCTAAGTACATCCGTGGTTGCATCAAAATTACCTCCGTTGCCACCGCAGCCGTCAGGCGCCAGCGCACCCCCCAGACCCCAGCCCGGCTCGCTCACGCTCTCGCCCCAGCGCCGCTGCCCTCCTCTCGGCCCGCACCTCCTCCTCCTCATCTAGCCCAAGGCTGTGCCGTGCCACCGCCCTCCTCTCGGGCCGCGCCTCCTCCTCCCAGGGCAGTCTTCTGTCGCCGCCTCGACCCTGCGCCGCTGCCTCCTTCCGCCCGCCGGCGCGCTCCGCCGCCGCTTCCCGTCCGCTGTCTGCCTCTGCCCCACTGTCTCACGCCCGCACGCCTGCTGGACTGGACCCCTTCGCGGCAGACTATCCGCCGCCCTCTTTCTCATCTCCCCGTTGTTCCTCTTCTCCCACCAGACGCGTTGCCGCCTCCTGCTGCTAGGACCGCCTCAGCATCCCGGCGTCGCCATGCCTTCTCCTCCCGTCTGCAAGCCAGCACAACCAACTGCCCCTCATCTTCTTTGGTTGATTTTGTGCAATAGCACGTTGCTTCTGCTCCTTCGTCTTTTTTGATTTTATGCAAGTGAATGGTTGTTGCTACTACAGATATGTGTATGGATAGGTCTGCAGTCACATGCCGATCAATACCTTCAAGATGTTCGATGAAATGACACTAAAAAATGCAGTTAACCAATCACTTTTGAGGTGATGATGTCAACATATATAGTATAATTTCCTAAATACGAGGTACTAATTTTGCCCCCCCTACATTTCCTTTTCCTGCAACAATTTTTCTCCATGCTACACAATGCAGTGCATGTATTGCTACCTGAATATTTCTGTGGCGGGTCATTTTTCCCCTCATGCGACCAGCCTATTGCCAACCATTGCTTCTGTTCTGTAGGAAGAAACTTCTACTTTTAAGTAACCTCAAATTTTAAACTACATCATCGACCAGCCACATGTTGCAATCAGTAAACTCAAAACCTCCTTTAATTCATTTGGTTTAATTTCAGTTGGGTGCCCTGTAGGGTTTGCATCGATGCATCGATCCATCAATTGGTAGTTAGCTGCCGATGCTGCCACCGCCGTCCCTACTCTATGTGCATGCTAGCAGTTAGCAGCTCACGCTCTCACCATGCAAATCGAACGTCAACTCCCATATTCTCTCCTAATGATCCATTGATCCCTCTTCCTATTTGACCCTTAATTATCCCATTCTTGCACCTACGTTCTGTTCTACATGTTTGATGTGTTTAATTTTTCAGACAAAAAAATTTATTCGGTTAACTACTTCATTGTTCCTTTCTTTTGTGTACGGTTTCAAATGCCCAAAGTTTTTCTAAGATAGCGCTGATAGAACAAAAGATAGCCTTTATAGAAGAAAGGTTCTGATCTCATTTGTCTATAGAAATAATTAATCCAAAGGTATATTGCGAACACCATTGGACACTTATTAAAAATAGGATCGTTTCAAAATTTCTTCAAAATTTCAATTAAATAAGTTTATAGATGATTTAAAACTGAGATTATAATTTTGAAGTTCAAATCAATGAGATGAAACATTTATTAAAAATTTGAATTCTTCAAATCTTTCCTTCATTCCATTCTTACAGTGTTTTCAAAAATGGCATAGCACGCACAACTGTGCTTATTTTTAGGATAATGGTTTCCCTATAACTTATAAATTGTCTTTGCTGACAGTCCCTTAGAAATTAAATAGTTGAATTCGATAGGCAATGGTACAAAAAAAATAGCCCAGTAAACATAATCCACAAATCAGTAGAAGTTTAGCACTCATAGTCATATCGCCAATCCTTTTGCTGTAATATATCCCCTCGATCCTAGCAACATGACTCAGGTTATAATTTTAGCACTCATATCGACAGTAAATATTTAATCATCATCCTGACAAGATTATTGTTTTATTTTTGGCAAACAAACGTTAACCTAAAGAACTGCACAATAGAACAGCACAGCGCGCGTAAGCGCGCTTCTTGGGTCTAGTAGTAAGTATGCGATCTAATACTCTCTTCTCACTCATCCACATCATCCATAAATGTATGAAGTAAAACTCTCATTGATTTGTAGTTGGCATCGTACTGTCTTATATTATTACACACTGCAACCGACCAAAGTAGCAATATTATAAGGAGCTTGTCTAACTGGATAATTAGACGAGCTTGTTTGATCTAGCTAAAAGTTGTTGTTGATTTGTCATACGAAAAAGTTGTAGGCTTTCGTTTGGATGCTTAAAAATATAAAAATATTAAAAACGGTTTTAAGAGCTTGAAAGGGGAACATAAATATCTTTTTATAAAATGACCAGAAAGCATCAAAACGTTTGGCTCGTAGGTAAAGAATATTTTTTTTCTGCAGGCTATAGTTTTACTTCAGCCTTGAGTGCATGCATGTGCCCGTGTATTTAAAAAAGGCTAGCAAATCTAGAGGGCTATAGCCGTGACCACGTGCACTAACAAACCCTCCACATGCATGACGAGATCGTGGTAAAAAATTAATGCATGCAGTAAAAATATATGTTTCCTTAATGCAATAGCCCACGCAATAGCTGCATGGATGGACTCTAGAAAACAAGTTGCTGGGATCGTTGAGATCATTTTAACACTAACCATTATGTTTAAGCTTTAAATCGTATGTTTATATATATGTATACATACTAATAGAATAGTAATAAACAAGAAGGGTTTGTGTAAAAAGTACCGAGGTCGCTTGACCCCGATACTAACATCGTAGATCCGCCCATGAATATCTATGTAAATCGATTAATTTGTTATTAAGAGCTGTCGAATTACTATGTAGTCTGGGGGTACGAAAACTGCACAAACAAACATTTGCCGTGACTTGCCATGCATTTCTTACGTTACCGGTTCTTTATCTTTTCTGAAAAAAAAGTACTTCACGAATCACGAGGACAAAATTATTAGTCTATCCCGATGAAGATTCGGGCTGGACTGGCCGTATTACATGTATCTGTGGCTGACATGGTGGGGCCGCGGCGTAGGGACCTGGGCGGCTGGGCCGAGATGTCAGACGGGACCCCAGGGGTGGGACGGTGGGTCCACGCATCACGCGCGCATGTGAGGGAAGCGCCTCGGGATCCGTGGCACGTAAGTCCATGCAAAACTCGCGCGCGGCGCTGCACCCTGCATGCAGATGATGCTGTGCATGCACGGCGCGCACGCGGGCACGCATGGGGAATGCTGCTTCCACTGCACGCCGTTGGATCGTTCATCGTTGGCCATTGGCCTCGTTTATTAATTACTCTTAATTCGGCGTCCGCTGCTACGCGTACCCCACACACGGCACGAACCGTTTTCTTCGGCCGGACGTAGGCCACCGGCCACGTATATATCCGTTCATAGTTGCACCGGCGAAGAAATCCGAAGGTGGCTCCACAAAAATTCGCAAAACAAATCATGGCATTGCTTGTATGGCTGCAAGATACGCACTTTGATCTCTCAAACTTATTTTGTAGGCTCTTCTCGATTTATCTGATTTATACGTAAGTGTAAGATTTTGAGCAGTGTTTAAAACAGCGCGCTAAACACTTTAGCGAAGGCCTCCTAGAAACGCTAAGACGTGCTATAGCGACGCTAAGACATTTAGCTTTTTTTTAAAAAAAATGCAAAATGCAGGGAATCACAGCAGCTATTTAAACTCAACAAGCCAACATAAATTAATTCTGCAGCTCTCCTGCATATTAGTCTAACAGTCTAACAACTTAAATACTTAACAAATCCAATTGCCTCAAACATAAGTGCAAAGCTTGGAAGTGTGACCGTGTTGTGCGGAATATTGTGTGGATTTTGGTCGTATATTGTGTGGATTTGGGCCGCCACCTGTTGAATTTAGCTCTGCACCAAATTTTGGTCCAAAGTGCTATAGCGACGCTAAATTGGCCTGTTCGCGGCGCGGTTTAGCGTGCTATTTAGCGCTATAGCGGCCTTATCGTCAAAATGGTCAAAAGCGTAGCGCCAGCGTCTCCCAAACGCTATAGCGGCGCTGTAGCACGCTATTTAAATCCATGATTTTGAGAGCTTGTCTAGCTTGTTTTTTTTTTTTAAAAAAAAAAAGCTTGGTGAACATTTGACGTAAAACGTGGTATATTCAGCGACCTATATATCCGAAGAATGAAACTGTGCTTAGGTATATATGGCACGTCTTCTGGTCAATGCGCTTAAGCATGTTAGAAGGACATGGACAAACTGAAGTTTGGCATCTTTCGAGACGCCGCCTCCAGCTTCTTTTTTCTTATAAAGAAAAAACAATGCATTGCTAGCTTCTCCATCTATGTGACATTGCCAAGTGTAAATGTGCAAACCAAAGGGCAGCATTTCTTGTGATCGATCCCATCCCAAGCCAGGTGCATGCATGCATGCACGCACGTTCTGAAGATATGTCCTCACATGCTCCCTGCCTGTACTCTCTAACCTCATGAATCGGGGCCATGGAGGCCATCTCCCATCTGGTCATGCATGCATAATTGGCTTCTAGCTAGCTACGATCAGCATCAGTACTTGATCGAGCTGTAGCTATATATATATCTTGGTCGGCCCATGGTTTCAGGCGACGTGGACATGGTACAGCAATTAGCGCAGTGATCATCAGGCATGTGATTAAGTAATTATTAGCTAGGCATGCATGTAGCTTAGAGTATATATAGTAGCTAGAGCACTACTGCTCCTGCATGCACACCGGAGGAATTGCAGAAGACGCAAGGCCTGTGTGTGTGTAGATATATATACACGGATTAATTTCCTTGGTGATGTATAGTTAATTTCTTCTTTACTGAAACAAGGTATATATGACGCTGTGCTACTGTAATACTCCTAATCATGACTTTACCGTAAATCAACATTACTAGAGAATTAGACTTTACTATCGACCCATCACTATCATGCGAACCGTAGTGATTGTTGCATCACTACCGGTTCAATGGCTACAAGGTTGAAGTAATTAACATTTCACTGCTGGTTGAAACCACGAACTGATAGTGATGTTGTAACATTTTTACTGGTTCCTATCACGAACCGACAGTAATTCCCCGGGGTACAATCACTATCAGTTTTTGGTACAAACCAATAATCATACTACGACATCACTAACGATTCATAATACAAATCGGTAATAAAACTCCTAGACACTATTTAAAACCAGACTTCTTTTTCCTTCCTACACTGCCACGGCCAGTGCTTTAAATAGCGGGCTAAGGGGTTTAGCCCCGTGTTTCTCAAAATTGCAAATAGCAGGCTATATCTGGCTAAATGGTATAACTTTTACCTGCTAAAACAGCTATAGCCGGCTATAGCGGCCGCTATAGCCGGCTATTTAAAACCTTGGCCACGACCAACAAGAACAAAGAGGCGCCCAATAAAAGTGGTGGGGGAGGTGTTGCCCATTTTTTTTTTTCAAAATTTGGTGATTTTACTCCAATCCAAGTGCTTCAAGGTTAGTAACATCAGGCTCACTTTACTTGTCGTTAAATGTAGTTGCCTCCTTTTGCTTTAAATTTGGTGAAATGTTTTTTTTCATGATATATGAAGGACTTTGAATGTAGTTCTAGCTCAATCAATTTTATGAAGTACATTGCAAAAAACTTATTGTGCACGTATGAAGTTTGCTTAGATTAAGATGTAGTCCCATTGAATGTGTGGATCTAGTTTAAATTTAGGTTATGGTTTCGTGATCGATGAACTATTTTGATTCTATAAGTCAGCAAATTCTTGAAGTAGATTGCAAAAGAAAATGTTGTATATATATATATGCTTAATGTTTTCTTAGATAAAGATGCAGCTCCCATTGAAGGTATGTATCTAGATCAAATTTAGCTTGTCGTTGGAAGATTGCTTAAGATTTGAAAAAAAATTGGATTTTCATATATGGTGAATAATCTAAAAGGAGATAGAATTCCTAGGAAAATTATGATTTGCATAAAAGGTGGTGGGAGAGGTGCTGCCCAATTTTTTAAAAAATTGGTGATTTTACTCCAATCCAAGTGCTTCAAAATTAGTAACATCATTCTCACTTTATTTGTAATTAAATGTAGGTGTGTCCTTTTGCTTTAAATTTGGAGAGAGAGTAGTTTTTACCATGATAGATGAATGATTTTGAATGGAGTTCTAGCTCGATCAGTTTTTCTAGTAAGTTGTAAAAAAAACTTGATATACAATCTTGCATGCGTCAAGCGACAACCTGTGTGCATGTTGTGACCATTCTAGATCCACATGATCCATGATAATGGGTAAATAATTTGATACCATCTATAACACCCTAGGCAGAAAATTGATTAGAGCCTAGCCCACATAAGGTGATAAAAATCCTAGACACTATTTAAAACCGGTCTTCTTTTTCCTTCCTACACTGCCACGACCAACAAGAACAAAGAGGTGTCCAATCAAGGTGGTGGGGGAGGTGCTGCCCAATTTTTTCTTCAAAATTTGGGGATTTTACTCCAATCCAAGTGCTTCAAGGTTAGTAAACCATACTCACTTTACTTGTAGTTATATGTAGTTGCCTCGTTTTGCTTTAAATTTGGAGAAATGTTTTTTTTCATGATATATGATGGACTTTGAATGTAGTTCTATCTCGATCAATTTCATGAAGTACATTGCAAAAAACTTATTGTGCACGTATGAAGTTTGTTTAGATTAAGATGTAGTCCCATTAAAGGTGTGGATCTAGTTTAAATTTGGGTTATGGTTTCGTGATCGATGAACTATTTTGATTCTATAAGTCAGCAAATTCTTGAAGTAGATTGCAAAAGAAAATGTTGTATATATATATATGCTTAATGTTTTCTTAGATAAAGATGCAGCTCCCATTGAAGGTATGTATCTAGATCAAATTTAGCTTATGGTTGGAAGATTGCTTAAGATTTGAAAAAATATTTGGATTTTCATATATTGTGAATAATCTAGAAGGAGATAGAATTCTTTGAAAAATTATGATTTGCATAAAAGGTGGTGGGAGAGGTGCTGCCCAATTTTTTAAAAAATTGGTGATTTTACTCCAATCCAAGTGCTTCAAAATTAGTAACATCATTCTCACTTTATTTGTAATTAAATGTAGGTGTGTCCTTTTGCTTTAAATTTGGAGAGAGAGTAGTTTTTACCATGATAGATGAATGATTTTGAATGGAGTTCTAGCTCGATCAGTTTTTCTAGTAAGTTGTAAAAAAAACTTGATATACAATCTTGCATGCGTCAAGCGACAACCTGTGTGCATGTTGTGACCATTCTAGATCCACATGATCCATGATAATGGGTAAATAATTTGATACCATCTATAACACCCTAGGCAGAAAATTGATTAGAGCCTAGCCCACATAAGGGGTTGCCCTACATATGCATAGCACCTCACGTGCGGTGATATAATGGGAATTAGGTCCCAAGAAGACGATCAAAGACTTGGTATAAAAAGGATGGTGATCAAGTCTAGTCAACAATACGGTGAGTTACTGAAAGACCAAGTCAAAGTCAAAGAGATGGAGGATCATCAAGGTGGGTGATTGAGTCAATATCGACGAGACAGATCAGTCATCAAGGATTGGTGGACAAGTCAAGGTTAACACGATGGATATGTCCTCGTGAGTTCAATGTCATCAAGTGCACGAATTAAGAAAAGAAAATGTGCTTGAAGCGGTTGACGAAGGACATCAAGTTTAATTCGAGAGGATGTGCAAGACAAACACATGGCTAATGTAAGACTGAGAATGTTTCATGGTCTTTTTTCAAGCACCAAGGTAAAATGCCATAATATCACTTGTGGTTTGTTTCTTTTGCTCATGTATTCCATGTTATTACTAATGCTTGATCTCGTTCTAAGGTCTCAATCACCTAATTAAATCAATTGTGTTCAGTCTTTAACTCTTTATTTTCATCTAAGATTTAGACATAAGGGAGCGGTTGGTTGGAGCGATGAAAGACTAGTGAAGGGGAAGTTAATCCTTTGTTTGGTTGAAGGAAAGTATGGAAAGGAAAGTGGAATTACCACTTAAACAAAGGAAAATTTCTTACCTAGGGTCCCCCGTATAAAAGTTTTCTACATACTTCTCCCTCCCCATCCCCTTCCCCCATCCACTGCCACATAAATTATAAGAGTAAATCTTAAATGCTCAATTCAATCCCCCTCTTATTACCACATAGACACCTAGATAAACTCTCCATATAAATAAACTACAAACAAGAAAAATGAGCAAAAATATCAATATGAATAAATATAATGCTCTCTATATCTTGCAACAGTTTTAAAATAAATTCTCATGAAAAAAACTATATGAAAATAAAACATGTGTTGTTTTGTACATGTACATGTTTTTTTTATATAACAAGGAGTCTTTTCCCCTTTTACATAGTCCCTAACAAAAAAAAAATTACAATTCTCTTATGGCAAGGATCTATTGTTAAAACTCCAGCATCTTCAGATCTCTCTCTGCCTTCGTCGTCTTTGTGACTTCTAACAACCGCTGTAGTCAACCATAGCATCTTATTCTTCATCCTCGTCCACCATGGGAAGCTGATTTGATAGATCAACATCAAATAGTCGTGGCGAATTGAATATCTGACTCGAGGAACAATCTGAAGAATGACTAACCAGGGAAAAAACACACACGGTTTGCTATATTTCACTAAGATCTCCGGCGCAAGAGACAAATCGAAAACAACCAGATCTAAAAAATAAAGAAGGACAAAAAGAAACTCCTTTTCCCCGCTCGACAACTTTATTTTGGAGCTCATCGGATACCCCCGAAGAGAAGCCCTCCTTCCGACCCAAATCACCAAGCCAGATATCAGCATCGCTCGAAAGCACCAAGAGCGAAGACAGCGGATGGATCGACGTCGGCTTCAAACTCTCCCTTTTTTCCTCTCTCTCGAGGGTGGCGGTAGCTGGAACCCTAAATAGTGCCGTTGTTGTACATGTACATGTTGTTCACCTATGCTTACGTTATTTCTTTGTTATGTTAGAATTTATTTTTGCCTTAAGCTTTTAGCGGTTCAAAAACTTAATTATTTTTCATACATATACTTGGAACAATTCTTCGGTGAGTTTTTTTTTGTCCTCGGACAAGTAGAATTAGCAATAACTATAGAGTAATGGTTTAATAGCAAATAATTCCTAATAAGATTGTTGCATTTTCTCTAGGTCGAATCTGATTTGATGAATTTTCTATAGATGATGTGATATGAATTGTTCATCGTTTCATGATGAGCGCCTCAAGTCGAACATATGATGGGTGGGATTTCATTGAGCGCCGGCATAGACCGCTCGATCATGGCAGGTCGATCTTAGTTGTTCATTGTGTTTAACCAACTGAATAATCGGTTTGCATGGTGAAAAATTACTCGGTACTGATGATGAAACATATAAAGTACTAATGAATATGGTGAACCACAAATGAGAACATGGTCAACGTATTGGCGAAACATGACAAAGTACTTCACTCGATGGTGAATATAAGGAGTGTTTTATTTGGCACAGTTATTAAGCGAGTGATAAATCTGAGAAAAGAGTGAAAGAAAATAACATATAAACCCCTGTATAACTTTGTTGAGAAGATGAGACAAAATACGTGTGTGTTAATATATAAATATGGTTGAAGAGAACAAACAAGGGTATACAACGTGAGAAAACACCTTGCTAAGATAGCATACATGACTACAGAAGATCATTCAAACTATCTGCCTTATATTTTTCGGTAGGGGAGTCGGTAAAGTGTTGATGGAAGCTATTTCATCTTGTGCGTGTAAATGTTTAAAGAAAAAAAAAACCATATTTCACGACAACAAAAACAATGTATCACTTGAGTCAAACACATATTTTCCAAGAAGCAGTCAAAACTGTTTTATATTTTTATGTGTTTCACCAAAGCAAACCCATATTTCACCGTAGCGAAAATCATGCTTTTATACATTTTAGAATGATGTTTCAAATTAAATTATTTTATAAACCATCCCCATGTAGCTTCTTGTTCCTTCATTAAGCAAGCCCCCACGCGGTAAGTTATAGAAGGGGGCTGATTGGAGGAGGTGCTGGTAGGCTTCCAATTGACACAACGATGCTCCCTCACCACCCTCTTACCTGAGAGAGATGGGGTAGATGAGGAAAAGAGGGTAGAGGAGGAGAGGGAGGGAGGAGGCTGGTCAGCTGGTGGACGCTCCAAGCATAGAGCGCCTCCTTCTCTCCCTCCATATTTTGCTCCCTCTATCTTTAGTGGAAGGGGAAAAAACTATGGAACAAAGGGAGGTAATTCAGAGAGTGAGAGGAGAAGAAGAAGCTCGAGAAAGGAGTGGCTAGGTGCAAGTATGCCATGGCTACGGACGCGGACGCAAGTCATAAGCATTCTTGTTCTTTTATTTGAAAGTAAGTTAACTTTGAGAGGTTTGTGGAATGTCTTCGAAGAATCCAACCCACTTCATGTGACTCATTTTTTAGAGTTTTGAGAAATGGTTCTAAGATAAAAGACTTACTTTAAAATATTTTCCAATAGGAAGATAAACCATAAGCAAATAAAGGAAAAATAAAAAACTATACTGAACATTTCCTGGGCTCTTCACTTTGTTTTTTCAAGTCGGCTTCTGCCTTTTTGGCCTTGTTTGTTTCAGGTTAATGTTGAGTTGAGTTTTACTGTAGCAAACTTGTGACCCACTCGAAAAACATTTTAAAAAATTCAAAAAATTCTGAAAAAATTATTTTACGAACTCTAAGAAGAACTATTTGAAAAAAATTCTAAGAAGAACTCCATGCCGGCGAGGTTTTTCAGTCTCCCCGAGTTGCGGAGGAGAGCTTTATCGAGGAAGAGGTTAGCGGATGTGGGATGAAGACTCCGTCGGTGGTGCTGGGGGAGAAGACGGTGGTCGTTGGCGGTGCTGCTAGTGTGTTTGTGCTTTCTCCTTCCTTGGCCAAGGCGATTCTGTGTGCTTCCTCGATTATTTGTGGTTTTGACCTGTTGTTTCGCCTCCCCTGTTGGGTTTGGCTAGAGGAGTGGTGTAGCCTGGTGGTGCCGTCGACCCTGCTGCTCGTCGTCTCCAGCACTGCCGTGGTGAGAAGGGAAAGCTTCTGTTGGTGTTTAGCGCTAGAGCCCCTGAAGGACTTGCTTGTAATTTTCTTTTTTCACAAGGGTATGTTTGTATGTTGCATGAAGCTTTAGGAATGAACTGGTCTCTTTCTAAAAAAAAAAACTATTTGAAACCCCATAAAAATGACTACAAAATATTACACCATTTGGCCTATACAAAAATAATAAATTTTTATTTAATTTAATCCGAAACAAACAAGGCCTTTATAGTGAGAAAACCAACGTAAACGTAAAGTAACATAAAAAAACCACGAAAAAGAAGAAAAGCTAAAATATATATAAAAAAAGTGACGAGACGAGAGCCTTGGGAGCAGAGAATATAAATAGCCCAAAGCCCTCCTCCCTCTATCCCCTGCCCCCGCCTCCATTCCCTCCATCGCCGCCTTCTTCCTTCGTTCTCCCCTCCCAAATCCCCCCTCCCCTCTTAAAACCTCCTCCCACTCCCCGCCTCCCGCGCGCGCGGGCGCGCACAGGCGCCAACCCCACCTCCCGCAAGAACTCGCGCGCCAGCCCGGCTCGGCCGGAAAGGTTCGGGCGGCTGCGGCGGCGGCGGCGGCCAGAGATCCCGGCGAGATGAAGTACGTGCTGGTCACCGGCGGAGTCGTGAGCGGGCTCGGGAAGGGCGTCACGGCCAGCAGCATCGGCGTCGTCCTCAAGGCCTGCGGCCTCCGCATTACGTCCATTAAGATCGGTCCGTGCTCACCCCACTGCCCGCCGCCGTGCGAGAAATTTTTTTTCCCGTTTGAAAATCTTGTTTCCGGTGCGGGGTGGCCTCTAGAAAGGCGCGGCTTGGGAGGCTTCTCCGGAGAGGAATCGGCGGGGTGGCTCCGAGCCCCTCGATCCGGCGAAAGATTTGGTTTTTGGAGCGATTCGTGCGGCTCAAGGCCGGCCGCAGGGCGGGAGTAGGTGCATGGATGCCCCGCCGATTCGTAGTTGTGTTTGGTGGAAAGTCCTTCTTTCGAACCTTCCGCCCAGAGCTCTTGCCATTCCAGCCCGGGGTTTCAGGGGGGGCTGTGGTGTAGGAATGGATGTGATGTTGATTAGCCTGTTAATCTTGTCTTACACGCGTGTGAGAGACATGTTTTATGATATTTTTTTTTCTCATGAGTACTTCCTCGTTAGGGGATAAGTTGAACAGGGACACCTGCTAGCTTTTGCGCTGTGCTTCTGCTTAGTAGAAATCATTTTGGGGGGCCTGTAGGATCTTTTGTGTGGTGGTGATTTGGGTATATTTTTCTTTAGCCATAAATATTTGGAGCCTGAACAATGGTGGTCCATCTAAGATTTGTCTGATGTTCTAGAAGCTTCTGACTTTTACTTCACTGCTTATCACTTACTTGAGGCAACTGTGGCCAATATGTTTACCTCAATTTCAGAAAACAATCTATGAAGGTTACATGGATGAAGTCTGATATATCTGAACAAGATATGCTTTAATTGGATGCAGCACAAATTTGCTGCAGTTCTCAATTTTGGGTTATAGTTTTGGTCCTCTATGCCGCGGCCACAGAAACAAGGTGGTAGAAAAAAGCTAGGTTTTCCCTCCCATCCTTGTCTTTGCCTTGTGATGTGGAGGGCTTGCAAATGCTGATATCGGTTTCAGGTGAACCATGAACGTTGGTTTAGATCAGCATGTTGCAAACCATTGGATGAACGGTTACCACCTTAGCACATTGGAATCTTTGACTTAATTCAATGTTAATTTACATGTTTTGTTTGCTCCTAGTTATTCTTATCCAGTAGCACCTAAACCCTGCTTTGTTTTTGCTGTTGTAGCATTGTGACTCTTTGTACTGTTGTTGCACTTGGGCATTATGCCTTGTAGAATTGCTGGCGGCAATCCAGCTAATACTTGCTTGAATGCTCAAGTTGCTTGCTTTTGTCTTCATGAGTTTGACATGTTCCCTTTGAACTATCTGAATATGCAGATCCTTACCTTAACACCGATGCTGGGACTATGTCCCCATTTGAACATGGTGAAGTGTTTGTGTTAGATGATGGTGGCGAGGTACTGATATTTCACCAGTAAAAGTTATCAATGGCTAGCAAATATTTTCTCATCTCATTAACTAGTGTCTTCTGCATCTTGTAGGTGGACTTGGATCTTGGAAATTATGAGAGGTTTCTTGATATCAAACTAACCCGAGACAATAACATAACCACAGGAAAGATATACCAGGTTAACAAATTATTTTCTCCTGGGCAGAACTTATATGATGTCAGCTTGCAAACTGGTGTTGCTAAATGTATTTAAAGTTTTAATATCAATTCAATTAATAAATCTTAACTAGATGGCATAGAGGTGGTAGTGGTTGTCAAGGCGGTAAAGCGACCCGCGGCGTGTTAGGACCTTTTTACCTTTTAAGCGCTTAAGGCGTAAGGTGAGTTCACATATAAGACGAATAAAAGCAACCAAATTGCAGCATAATAAGATAGTTCACACCACATAGTTTTAAGGCATAGTTTACAAAATAACATATGGTCATATACACTGGCTTGAGAAGATTGAGCTTCGGTGCTCATCCCTTGACCATCACTTGCCATGTCCACTGCACAACCATCAGTAGATGACACAAGTACACAAGGGACAAGGCAGTAGCTTGCAAGTCAGCAGTATACAAGGGACAAGGCAGCAGCATACAAGGGACAAGGCAGCACCGCAGCAGCAGTAGATACAAGGCAGCAGCAACAGCAGTAGATACAAGGAAGCAGCAACAGCAGTACATGCAAGGCAGCAGCAACAGCAGTAGCGGCGGCTGCTTAGGCGGCGATGCCGCGCGGCCGGTGGCGCGGATTGGGAGGCGGCGGCGTGGGAGAAGGGGGCATGGCTTGGGCGGAGAAGGAAAGGAAGGTGAAGGGGAGGAAGGGAGACAAAGAACCTGTTGGCGGCGGCAGCGGCGAAGATCGGGCGACGGCGGTGGCGGCGGCGCCGACGAGCCTCCTCTAAACCCCGGCTCGGCGCCTCCACTCCTCCTCTAAACCCCGGTGCGGCCCCTAGGGTTTGCCTTTTGGGGATTAGAGCAAATAAACAACAGCTCATTTGGATCCAGTATCTATGGCGCCCGCCTCGCCTTGCCTCGCACCGCCTTGGACGGCGGACGCCATACGGACGCCATGGACGCCATAGGCTAAAAATGTAAGGCGTCCGCTAAGGCGTCCACCTAAAACCTCTTTACCGCTTAATGGATGCTTAAGTGACGCTTAATGGATGCCTCAACAACCTTGTGGTACATAGCTATTTGACAGTATTTGTTAACATACAAAATCCAGAACAGTTTTGGAACTATTCAATTGATGCTGACGTTGATATCTTGTACTGCATAGGAAGGAAAAGGGTGTCATCGTTGTCTTATGTGACTTGAGTACATTAAGAATACAAGAAAATTTTGTGTTTAGCTGCAAGGGTATATAAGAATAATATCATGTCAAATATTTGACATCGTAAATACAGTTGCTGTTCCCTGCATAACAAACTGCTCTGACTTTTTTATTATATGGTTGATGACAGTCTGTTATTGACAAGGAGAGGAAGGGGGAGTACTTGGGAAAGACTGTCCAGGTATCCGGACTTTAACCTTTTTTTTGTCTGTCTTGGTAATTTATAGATGTATGTTTCTTCAAGTGCTGATCATTGAACCAATTCTGCCTCAAGGTTGTGCCGCACATTACAAATGCCATACAAGAATGGATCGAGCGAGTTGCAATGATACCAGTGGATGGGAAGGATGGACCAGCTGATGTTTGTGTGATAGAACTGGGGGGAACTATAGGTGGGAAGGAGATGATTAATTGCTTTTAATTATTATTTTGGTTGGTAGCTGTCCCAACTGGCAATTTAGAGCTGGTTTTCCTGTAGCTTGATTGCTGTCACTCTTGTAGGGGATATTGAATCTATGCCATTTATTGAAGCTTTGGGTCAATTCTCTTATCATGTTGGTAAGTAACATGCAGTGTTATATTAAATTATAAACACTGTACTCCCATTTTTTTTGAGTAAGCAAGTAATGACAATCTCCTTTTGGGCATTATTTTGTTTGCCAGGTCCTGGCAATTTCTGTTTGGTGCATGTCAGCCTTGTTCCAGTTCTGAATGTGGTTGGTGAACAGGTAGCCGGACTGGATGATTCGTTTATCATGATCCACTGTTGATTTCTTATTATTTTGTTTACATGAAATTATTTAGATAATCTGTCTAGTTCCATTTACCCAATATTTGTTCTAAGTCTGTTACTCCTCTTGCAGAAAACTAAGCCGACCCAACATAGTGTGCGTGGTTTAAGGGGACTTGGGCTCACCCCAAATATTTTAGCATGTCGCAGTACAAAGGTTAGTCAACAGATCCTTTTACCTTTACACTGCATCTTTGTAGATTCTTCTCTTTTTTGGTTTCTTTTTATTACTTTTGATAAACTGCGATCTTATTTAATAGGTATTGGAGGAAAATGTGAAGGAAAAACTCTCTCAGTTTTGTCATGTGCCGGTAATGGGATTATAATTTCGTTGTGAGGGATTTTGCCTTATTTCATTTGGTAACTATTTTCTTTAGGAAGCTGATGAGTGATTGCATTCCGCAGGCAGCTAACATTGTCACTCTCTATGATGTTTCCAATATTTGGCGCATTCCTTTGTTGCTACGGGTATATTACATCACAATTTCTTTGCGATAAAATTCATATTCGGTGTGCCCAGCATTCATGTTTTAATACTGAAATTTCATTTGTGCCCTATAGGACCAAAAGGCACATGAAGCTATTCTAAGAGTTCTGAACCTTGAGAGGTTAGCCTCCATACATCTGCTTAATATGCTTTTTCTATACTGTATTATATGTGTGTCTGGGCAGTGGATATTTATTCGTAACATTTGCAGCTTTGCTCGGGATCCAAAGTTGGATGAGTGGGTTGCAAGAGCTACTATATTTGACGCTCTCCAGGATACTGTTAGCATTTTTTTTACTGATCTTTGTATTGGTTCCTTTTCATTCTTGGTTCCAAGTGACTAAGGCTTGTGTTTTAGGTGAGGATTGCTATGGTTGGGAAATACACTGGCTTGTCTGATTCGTACCTCTCTGTGTTGAAGGTGGGCTAGATTGCCATGGTGGTGATCATTCTTTACTTTTGAAGTTTTTTTTGCTGATATCTAATATTTGGGTCTATTGCAACATTTTTGTAGGCCCTCTTGCATGCGTCTGTTGACTGCCGCAGGAAGCTTGTTGTTGATTGGGTTGCTTCTACCGACCTTGAGGACTCCACTGCCATTGAGGTTTGACAGTTTCT
Source organism: Raddia distichophylla (assembly GCA_005191435.1). Taxonomy (NCBI): domain Eukaryota; kingdom Viridiplantae; phylum Streptophyta; class Magnoliopsida; order Poales; family Poaceae; genus Raddia; species Raddia distichophylla. The sequence goes on along the minus strand of SPJY01034155.1, from coordinate 1,329,845 downwards.
TATTACTCCACATGATCAATTTGAGCTGCTTTCTTTTCTTACTTGGCCTTGCTAAATTTTCTAGGCACCTGACAATTATAAAGAAGCATGGAGTTTATTGAAGGTGAGAATTTCCATAATATATATGATTGCCAGAACATACTTTGCTTTCTATCTTGGTTGTCTGAGGACCTTTCATTCAGGGCGCTGATGGCATTTTGGTGCCTGGTGGCTTCGGAGATAGAGGTGTTCAAGGGAAAATTCTGGCAGCTAAGTATGCCCGTGAAAATAATGTCCCATATCTTGGTATATGTCTTGGAATGCAGATTGCTGTTGTAGAATTTGCTCGGCATGTCATGAATCTCTCTGGTGCAAACAGCACTGAGTTTGAACTTGATGCCAAGATCAAATGTGTTATTTTTATGCCTGAGGTAATTCTTTTGTAACGCCGTGTTCAGTTTTTTTTTGAATAAAAAAATCATACCGGCTGCCATTGAAAAATTAATGGCAAGAGAACAACATTGTCAATTCCATGCAGATCACCTTTGAACTGTAGCTTTATTTTGTTGTAGGGTTCCAAAACACATATGGGTGCCACAATGCGCCTAGGATCAAGGAGGACCTTTTTCAAGGTTACTGATTGCAAGTCTGCTAAGTTGTGAGTGCATATACTTCCTGTTGTATAAGTAATCATGGCTGTAGGCCCTCTATTTTTTTGGTTAAAATTCTTATAAAGATTTGTTGGCCTTACGCACTAATTACTTTTTGTTCTTTAGGTATGGAAATGTCAGTTACATAGAGGAGAGGCATCGGCACAGATTCGAGGTTTGTTTATCAATAATATTTGCCTGTCATAGATGCCTATGTGATGCTATTCAACCTGATGTGGACTGAAACATTGCCATCTTCACAGGTGAATCCTGAGATGGTACCCGAATTTGAAAATGCTGGACTTCAGTTTGTTGGCAAAGATGAGTCTGGAAAGAGAATGGAGGTTTGATTAAAACTGAGGCTTGCTCTTTTATTCCATTTCACCAAAGCTACCTGTTGACTAATTTGCTATTTCTAGATAATTGAAATACCCAATCATCGATATTTTGTTGGTGCACAATTCCATCCAGAGTTCAAGTCAAGACCATCAAAACCTTCTCCACTATTTGTGGGTAAGCGCTTGAATAATGTCCAGCTCAATTTTGACATCTGTTTGCTTCTTTAGAAACATTATTGTACTTTGTATTGCAAACAGTTCCCCCAGAAACTACATCTTAATCCTCCATTTGTATTTATGCAGGACTAATTGCTGCCGCATCTGGGCAACTTGATAGGGTGCTACAAGGCTGCTGCAATGGCCATGCTCTTTCTGCAAAACATTCTTTGAGCAATGGTTCTTATACAACTACAGTGCACCAAAATGGGCATGCAAAGAAGCTTGCCAATGGTCTTTCAAATGGAACATACTATGCCAATGGCAATGGCGTGCATGCCTAGTGCTGGTAGACTATGCCTAGGTCGCCCAAGAATATGCACCCTTTTTACAATTTTACTGTTCTTTTTGCATCAGTTTTGTCATGGCTGGTAAACTATCATGGTCGCTCGAGGAAGAAAAAGTTCTTGTGCTCGATGCAGACTGTCTGCAGGGATGGTGCTCGTTCGGTGGGTTTTTAGCGAAGGAACGGAGCTGGATCTCGTTGAAGGCATGAGATAGGTTCGTGTGTTCTCGACCCTTTTCTGTGAGCAAGAGAACAGAACTGGGTAAGTAGAGTTTCCATGCTGTATATCTGAAAGGCTGAAGGTTTTGATTGTTCTTATTTTAAATATATTGAGTTCTAAAGGTGATGCTGAAAATGTCAATGCTGCAATGGAAGAGAGAATTTCAGTGTTAGGCAGTCTGTAATTGGACACAGTTTTGTGCTTTTGCCTAATAAAAGCTATATGCTTTGCATGATTGTACCCATCGCTTTGTGTCGTTCCACATGATGATCAACTACTGTTCCATTGTTCTCGATTCTGAAATTCTCTGTGATGTCATTCGACTGGGCCATAATTAAATTTTACTCAACTTGAAATATCGTTGGATTGCCTTCCTAAATGTTTTTTTTTATAAAACAGTGCATTGTTTTTTGGATAAAACAGTGCATTGTTTGTGTGCTACCTCAACTTGATGTTTTGAACAACGGCATGGTTTTTGAAATAATATTGTAACCACTAATTATCCTTCCAATTTAAGTGTTTATGCAATCATGATTTTCATATACCCTGTCCAAATGGTTTAAAAGGTTTTCATATAGATTAAGTTTTAAAACTTTAGTTTAAACATGTCTAAAACGTCATGCTTTTAAGATTCAGAATACTCAGGCCAAATATGCATGTATAGGTAAAAACAAGGTCAACACCGACACGGTTTGTTATGACGAAACACACTGAAAGATCATGCGAATCCCGATACATTCTCTACAAGTTTTTACGAAGTTTGATTGAAAATAGTGAATGAAATTCAAAATTCGTATCACTCATCCTAACTACTTGTGTATCGTACAAATCCAATAGTAAAGAACTTTGGGCATCTCAGTACTAACGAGGATTTGTACCAAAACCGCAAGGAGAAGGCAAAATGTTAATGTAGCGCATGTAATGGCACGAAGAATTCAAGACATCAATATTTCGGTGTCTAGATCTAAATGAAAATATGCCAGCTTAGCCGGAGCTTGGAAGCCTGTAATTATACTTTTGGAATGCTCTGTTTAGGGAGAAATCTGTCTTTGCTCTGAGATCTGAAGAAGTCTTTAGCCAATATATGGTGAAGCCGTTCACAAGATATTAATGAAATACTTGTTCAACATACAATATGGACTGCTCATTGACAAAATTCATCCATTTCTGTAAAGCTCCTATTCTCTCAATTCAAAGAAATTCTTAGAACCCTTGAACTGCAACATTGCAACAATCCAACATTAACACCCCACTTTACGGATGCTATTCCCCTATGTCATGTGCACGCCAATCCAGTAACCAAAGCTTTTTCAATGATTTCACAGGACGTGTTTGGTTCCCGTTTGTGCCCGGCCTGCATTGGCTGCAGCGGCCAGCCCTGCGTTGGCCTTAGCTAGGATAGGCGGAGCTGACATTCGGTCGGTTGCACCCGCACCACCTTAAGCCCAACGTCCTAAGCTTCGGCGACCTCTACCAGCACTGTCGCACTCCCCTTCGAGCTCTGGCAACCTCCACTTTCGCCACCGCGTCCTCCCCCAGCCAGATCCATCGTTGTCGTGCCCTTCCCTGATCAGTTATGATGACCACGAGCTACACCGCAACCAGATTCGAGCTCCCCGAGCTCCGCCTTCTCCAGATCTAGGTTCCCCGAGGTCTGACGTGGTGCCCCGAGGTCGTCAGCATCGCTACTGCTCGTGTCGCCCGCTCACGCCGCTCGCTGATGTCCCCATCGCGCGTCACTGTTGCGGCCTGACTCAGGAGGAATGGCCGATGCGGGAGTTTCCCCGGAGCCAGGCCCCAATAGTGTTTCCCTTTCATTGCATGAGGCTGGCCTGGCTCCTGGGTGCCAATGGACAACCAAACACCCGATGCCATGGTTCGCTCGCCCACAGTGAATTATGTATGCTCGTATGCGTATGACACTCAATGCAAGTATATTTGTCAACTCATCAAATTTGTTCTCAGCACATCCAGACTAACAATGAATCAATTCTTGGATGATCTGTGAAGACGAAAAAGTTGAAGAAAAAGATCTTTTAATTTCTCACCTTTGCATGATCCAAAGCAGGGAAGCACCAGCCATTGTTATCCCTCGATGACTTCAGAGTTCAGACTCAGACCTCCCACTCCGCAAGAATCTTGTCGACCAGCACCACCAGCTTCCCGTGCTCCGGCTGCAGCATCGCCTCCTCCAGCGCCCACGCGTCCTCGATCCTCGCGTCCTGCAGCATCGCATCACGCACCGCCTCCCGCAGCTCCCGCGAGGGCCGGAACCCGTCGGCGGCCAGCTCCCGGAGCGCGACGAGCACGTTCTTAGGGTCCTCGAGGCGGCAGAGCCCCGCGACGGCGATGGCGTAGGTGGCGCCGTCGGGGCGGTGCGTGGAGTCGGGGCGGCAGAGCCAGCGGAGGACGGAGGCGGCGTCGCGGGCGCGGCGCATGGAGAGGAGGTGGCCGACGAGCGGGGTGGCGAGGGGCAGGGGCGAGGGGCGGATGGGGTGGTGGCGGAGGGCGGTGAGGAGGGCGAAGGCCGGGGAGAGGGTGGGCATGGAGGCGAGGTGCGCGGCAAGGGGGGAGAACGGGAGGCGCTCCGGGGAGCCGGGCAGGAGGAGCGCGGCGGAGAGGAGGCGGCCTGCGGCGGGGACGTGGCCATCGGAGAGGAGGCGCGGGAGGAGCGCGGAGATGGCGTCGAGTTCGGACGGGGAGAGGGGCTCGGGCGCGGGGGCGGGGGCGCTTGTGCAGAGGCGGCGAAGGACGCGGTGGGGGATGATGGCATCGGCCCCAGCGAGCGGCGGCGCGAGTCGGAGCGGCAACCGGGGAAGCATCGCTTTCTCTCGGGTTTGGGGGAGGAGCTCCACGACTCACACCCGGAGGCGGCGGCGAAGCTCCCACGGCTCGCACCCGGAGGCGGCGCCGGAGCTGGACGGCGCACGCGGCCATGGGGAGTTGGCCGGCGGTCATTAAGAACAAGAAGGAAGAGAGAGAAATGCCTTTTTATTTTTGAAAATAGGGAAAAAGGATAGAAATGAGAGAAATAGGGCAAAAATGGCATATTGGAGGTGGTGGCGCTCTTGGGGATGGCAAATAGGGGATGACAATATTGAGGGTGGCAAATAGAAGTGAGCCACTCTTGAGAGTGGCAAATAAGCGATTTCCTCCCCTCGCAGTCCTAGCGGCCAGCGCTCGACCTCGAAGCAGTTGTTTCCCCCAAATCCCTAATCCGCTGGCTCCCTCACGACCGCAGCCACCGCCACTCCGGCCGCCGGCGACACACCCTCACGACCGCAGCCACCGCCACTCCGGCCGCCGGCGACACACAGGCGACCCCGTCATGGCGGCTCCAAGCCTCCAACCACCGGTGACGCAGCCCTCCCGAGCGCCGGCGACACAGGGAAGAAAACTAATTCTGCAGGGCTCCCGTCTTTTGCAGTCCTATGCTAGCACGATGCGCTGCAGGCTGCTGCGTGAGGTTGGCAATCTACCTGCTCTATCAGGGAATGAAGCTACATCTTTTGGCGCAACAAATGCTGCTACCCATGAAGTATTAACCTTCAACTAGTTTATTTTAGGATGAAATAACCACTAATCCGCTATTTTAACCTTCAACTACCATGGCGACATGGATGTAGGACATGAATATTTTAGACTTATAAATTGCTTGTGAAAGGGTCAGAAATATTTAGAAATATTTATAATTTTTTCAGACTTGTAAATTGCTTGTGAATTGTTGCTTGTAAGATTGTTCACTCGGATTGTTTTTTTTCTATGTTGATGTGAGACGAAGTAGTGAAGCTTGTCATTTTTTAGTTGTATAAATTGCTTGTAAGTTTTTTTTTATGTTGATATACGAAGAAGCCTGTCATTTTTTAGTGTAGCTCACTTTCAGACACTTTAATTGTTTAATATCTTTCAGACATCACATCCTAGATTGTTTAAAATTGTTACTGATGCATCACTTTTCTGCAGGCGCCATTGAAAGACAACTCCATCCTCTCCATGAAAATAAATCAAACCAGTGAAACCACCACACCGGATTTCCAGAACCTTACAGCCGGCACGCTCAATGCATTCGATGAGCTCAGGTCCTCCTCGAGCGAGGAGAAAGACGCCCAAAAATCAGACGAGATTGTTTTTTTTTAACAAAGAAATCAGACGAGATTGTTTTTTTTTAACAAAGAAATCAGACGAGATTGTTTATACCTCCGTATGATCACACTATTCCCTTCATTTCTTTTTTCCGCTGCAACCGTTGCAAACCAGCATGTCTAAAAATGTCAGACTAATAACGTCATGAACGACTGCTTCCTGTTGATCTGTTCTGTTCTTTCATTCTTCGAGGGCGTGGAGTGCTCTCAGCTAGTGAGGCATAAGAAGCATAAGAGGCCAGCTCCTCCCTGTAGTCCTAGCGGCGGCGGCACTGGGGAAGAAAAATGCGGTGACGCGGCGGTGATGGGGAGGAGAGAGGCAGCGGCGTAAGAATCGCTGCAAGTTCATAGGGCAACTTGCAATTTTCTCTAAAAAAACATGGGGGAACATCAAGACTATTACATTTTTTACAATTTTTTGTAATATTTAATTCATGTCAATACATTTTTAAAATTTTTTAATAATATTTCAATGACCGGAATACATTTTACGAAATTTTTACAATATTTAAATCCATCCTACCCAATATATCATACGCTGGTATATACGAAAATAAATCCTCGTATAAATACAGTATGTCATATGGCTATTATGAAAGAATGTTAAAATATGTAGGATGGAGTGGAAGGAAATGTGGGAAGAAATTCTATTGGAGAACAGGACTGGGAAGAGAATGAAGTCTGGGAAGAAAATTTCTTTAGAGGTGTTAAAGAGAACGGTGGGAAGAAAAACGGTTGGAGATGGTCTTAGCGTGGATGTTGGATGCTAGAACCTCGAGGGAAACATGTGCAAGTGCAACCCAAATTGTAATCCCGTCCGAATGCTGCATACTGAGATCCTGCCAACTGCCAAGACAGAATTGCGATGCATCGTTGAAAAAAGTGCAAGAAACATGTATTCAAGTCACCGCTATGGTGAATGCTGGTGGCCATCGATCATCACAGTGTGATACCATGCCGCATTGAAAAAATGCTGGATGCGGATGCGATTCCAAAGCTGAATCGCCCAGAATTTAAGGTAATCCGGGTAATTTGCGTTATTGATCCAGCAATATATAGCCTCCAAATCATCAAATCAAAAACAAAAAATCGCCACGCCTCAACTCTTACCAACTGCAAGAGATCACGCAGTCATCTGCGTCTGCGCCGGCTGCTCGTCGTTGTCGCCGTCGCCCTCGTCCTCCTCGCCGCTGGGCGGCAGCCCAGCCGCCTCATTAAGCTCCCTCCACGGGCCGTCGAACTGGTCGGGGAACTTCTTCTTCAGCCCGACGACGACCCGCTTCGCCGCCCGCCCCTTGCCGGCGTCCTTGAGCCCGCGCACCAACATGCGCACCGTGCCGAGGTCCGCCACCTTCCGGCGCTTGACCCCCTCGTAGAAGATGTCCTCCGCCTCCGACCACCGCCCCGCCCCGCACAGAGCCCCCACCACGCACGTGTAAGTCGCGCAGTCCGGCGCCGACTTCGCCTCCGTGCTTCCCTCCCCCTCCTCCTGCAAGCTCCTGTACACCTCCAAGGCCTCGTCCACCTTGCCGTGCCGCACCATGGCGCGCATCAGCGCGTTGTAGGAGGCGACGTCCGGGCGGAGCCCCGCGTCCTCGCGCATGGCCCGGATCAGCTCCTTGACCTCCTCCACCGTGCCGTTCCTCGACTTGTGGGTGATCCTGACGTTGTACGCGGCGGCGTCAGGGCCGATGCCGTGTGTATCGACCATGGCGCGCCAAAGCTCCTCGGCGCGGTGGGGCTTGTGCTGCTTGTAGTAGGAGTCGATGAGAGTGGTGTACATGTGGAGGGAAGGTGGCGACGGCGACTGCGCCTGGAGGAGGTGCAGCGCGGAGTCGGCGCCGGAGGTGAGGCAGAGGGACTTGGCGAGGATGCAGTCCGTGACGGCGTCACGAGGGGCGGACGGGTGCGCGGCGAGAAGGGGTGGCACGAGGCGGGCGAGGCGGCGGCGACGGATGAGCGGGGCCAGCAGGGCGTTGAGGTGCTCGGCGGTGGGCGACGGGATGGTAGCGAGGATCGCGGAGGCGCGGTCGTGGAGGCCGACTGAGGAGAGCGCGGAGAGGGCGGCGGCGGGGTGCGCCGGGATGAGCGGCGCGAGGGCGGCGTCGATGTCGCCCAGGCGTCCCGCGCGGGCGAGGCTGCGGATGTGGGCGAGCGGGACGAGTCCCTCGGTGTTTCCGGCCGCGGCGGCCGTTGAGAGGAGGCGGCGACCGGAGGTGGAGAAGGCGGCGGCGGCCATGGCTGAGGCGTGAATGGATATCAGGCTCCGGTTAGGGTTTAGGAGTCGAGCGAAGCTGAAGCTCTTGCGTTGCGGGACAGGAAAGGGGGTGGGAAGAACGAATGCTAGATGGGCTGGGAATGGAACAAGTTTCGGGCCCAATTCTCCGGGGTTCTCTCCCAAATTTTGTGTGCGAGTGAAATAAACGTTATTTTTTCTTATAGACAGGTAAAAGAAAATACTGGAGCACATCAAAGCCCTTTACCAACTCAACCTTGAAAGGTAATCTTGATTCTTGATAAATCATAGACCTTGTTTGTTTCAGATTAAATTAAATAAAATAAAAATTTGTTATTTTTGTATAGGCCAAATGTTCTAATATTTTGTAGTTATTTTTGTGGGGTTTTAAATAGTTCTTCTTAAAGTTCGCAAAATAATTTTTTCATAATTTTTTGAATTTTTAAAACGTCTTTCGAATGGGTCACAAATTTATTACAGTAAAACGCAACTCAACACTAATCTGAAACAAACAAGTCCATATACTTCAGTGTTACTAGTCAGGAGTTGCCTCTGATCAGTGATGGGAGATAGGCATTTGGAATCTCCTGCCCTTTTATTCTTGTAATCAAGCCAGTAAAAGAGCACACTGCACACCATACCTCGACACAAAGACAGAAATAACGCGCACAACCCCCGGACGAAGGATGTAGAAATGATCAGCTCTCGGATGATACAAATGCATGGCAGTGTCAATAAATAAAACAGCATTTCTCCAGCTCGCTACTAAAATCAGAGGTAAATTATTCATTGTAAGACCAATTGTTAGCATACCCACAGTGTTGTGCTTCAGGTGACAGGGCAATGTCTACAAAGATTTCATACAGATCAAACAAACAGAACAAAAACTGACCCAGCAAATGAGACCTTGAATTTCCCTTCTGTATAGGGGATACATTTGCTGTTCAGTCAGCAGATGAACTAGAAGCCTGCAGATGCAACTAATCTCTGGCTTCTGACCAGCGAAGAAAATTATATACTTCGCATTGGAACTTGTGTTACGCCTGCGTGCCAGCCTCCTCTTTCCTTTTGCGAGCCCACCTTGGGCTAACCTCGATAAGCCGGTGTGGCATAAGCTGCCTCTCCTTTCTGGTCAACTTCTTGTAGTTACTAACTCTGAGTTTTGCAATCTTTGCCTCTTCCTCGGCGGTAGCCTCTCTAACAACCACTGTCAGTCTGCACCTAGGTCTCACCATGACACCACATCTCCCTTTGGCATGGTAAGACAACCTCTTCAGGTAAAGTCCTTTCCCCACAAAGGCCTCCTCTGGTATGTGAAAAAGATAAAAGGATAAGACAGGGATGGGATTTGATTTATTACATGAATCGAGGGAAATATGTGCTTCCTTAAATCCTTACCAACAATAAGTTTACCAGGATCCAATCCATGGTTGTGAGCTGCATTGGCACGAGCAGAATGAATCACCTGAAGTGAGGGAAGAAATTCCCATGAGAAATATAAATAGTCACTGCTCAATCTATCACAGAAAAGCAATTGAAAGGGAATAATTTTGCTAGTTACAGAACCTGGTACAAAGTTTTTGCCGCCCTTTTAACCGTCACTTGCAGCTGCAATAGAGCATCTTCCACACGCATCCCTCGAACCAGCTTGGCTACTAGGTTCACCTTCTTGGGACTCTAAAATAGCCGGAAGAATTTAAAAAAAATTGGAGAGAAAAACATCAGGTCCTAGTAAAACATCAAGAGCGATACACAGTTCACAAAGTCTGTGCTGTGTTAATCTCTCAACATGGCATGCTAAATACTGCAGTCAAGTGAGACACCAGCAGCAAAAACAGCTAAGTAAATGTTACAGCTGCGCCAACCAATAACCATACAAAAAAAACTATGAATATGAAGCTACAACCACATGCTGAATTGAAGCTAAGTAACAAATGCAGCTTGTAACACAAATAGCAGCTGACTAGTTTCATCTTTACTAACAGCGTGTTTAAGTGTTTTGCTAGATGGCCATTTAAAACCTCATGAACACATACTTACTTTTTCAGATAATACATAGTGCAGCTAATGCATGGTATTCTGCACACTGGAAGTTCCACTGTTCACAAAATATCCAGCATATAATCATTATTTGTGGAAAATAGCTTTGTTTACCTGCTTGATATCCTTCTTGATGGCTTGAACCTTTAGTCGCTTAACCACTGCCCCCTTTTTGTCCGTTTCTTCCGCATTCTCCTGTGGAGGTGTCAAAGGAGAAGAAATGGGAACCATAGCATCATCTGCAGCGAGCAAGTTCCTTGTGGTTGATATTCCCTACAATGAAACAACAATTATCTGTGTAAATTACTACACCAGTGAACTAATGTAATTTTCTGCTAAATAAAAGACATGGCATATTGGCATTATGAGCCTGGTAATGTGATCATATATTCATATGGTGCCAATAACACCCACTAAACCAATGCCACAAAAGTTGCTGCTTGCTGGTTATGGAAATGCTTTTGACAACTCCTTTGTTGCAAACAGAGGCCATTGCAGAGACATTATTGAAGGTATTTTTAAGGCCTTGTTTGTTTCAGATTAAAGTTGAGTTGAGTTTTACTGTAGCAATTTTTTGACCTCCTATTAAGATGTTTTAAAGAATTCAAAAAATTTTGAAAAAATTATTTTACGAACTGTAAGAACTATTTAAAACCCTACAAAAATGACTACAAAATATTACATCATTTGGCTTATTAAAAAATAACAAATTTTCATTTCATTTAATTTAACGAGGCCTAAAAGTTAGTCAATAGCCCTGGCTACATAAGAAACTGAAACAGGACAGGAGGACTGCATACAGCATTGTGGATAAGCTGATGGAAGTTCATCGAAATGCCCCTGGAAGCAAAAGCTTGTGCCCTCAAAAGGTTCATGTATTGGCCTACATGGTTATAAATCGCAGTTGTTAGAAACAAATTGAATTAGCAAAACTAAAGTATAATCACCGCATTAACTACCAAAAAAACAGCTCAAAACAAAAGAGCATGGACAGAGATGCAGTGGATCCACTCGAAACTAATATTTCGTAATTTCGTATAGTGTGGCATAACATCATATACTGTATAAGCGTGCACCAAAAGACTAAATACAATCAGAGCTAAAGAGACCATACCCGCCGCGTGAATGCATGATAAGAAAAAATGGATTCATAAGTAGAAAAAAGCCTCAAATGATAAGTGAAATGAAAAAAGACTTAATAATCATTTAATCAGAATGCCACGTGTTCGCTTATACAGTTATACTCGACAAACACTTACCTAAATTCTAACCTGGCTACCACGTACATAGATGAGCATTCAAAGTTTTAGATCAAGTCATGGCAGACCCATGCAACAATGGCCACTGAAATAAGGCTTAAAATTCTCGGGGGCAAACAGGCACACACCCAAGCCAGACGGAGCATGAGTGCTGCTGCAATAGCTGGCCGTGAGCACGCGGCCATCCTGCTTCGCCACCGCCGGGCCCAGCCGGCGAAGGACAGCGCGAAAGCCCGCCGCCCGCCAGCCCATCATGGGCCCCAGCTCTCAAGAACCTGAGAGATCGTTCCATGAATCGTATGAACGGCATGAGAAAAGCGCCGTGAAATGGTGTAAACCACATAGATGGATAAGGGTTCGTCCTCCAACCCTACACGTTGAATAGGGGTACACAGATTACCTGGCTGCCGCGCGCGCCGCGGACGGCGACGGGAGAAAAGAATAAGGCGGCGGCGGCGGCGGTGGTGGTGGAGGAGAGGGAGAAGGCACGGCCGTGGAAGCCGAGGTGCTAGCGCGGTGTGCTGGCCTGCTGGGTTTGGACCGAATGGGCCTTGTGGGGAGCAGGCTGGCAGCTGTTCGGCCCTTACCTTCACTAATTTTTCTGGAGAACATTGGCCATGTTAACACCCCATAGTTGCAAAATTTCCCACCGTATATAAAAAAGATATAACTTAAGGTTATTGTCGGGGATTGAATTACGGCCCATTGCCATGGCCCACTCCCTGACGGCCCGATCAAACAGCCTACCAGGGCCCAGCTCCCTGGAAGGTTCTATCTGGCCCATATGCATCCTGCCGAACAGCCTTCTTGGCTGGCACGGTGCGTAACGGTCTAGGATTCCTGTTTGAGTCTTACTTGAACGAGAGTTCTGCACGGCTACGTGAAGACCCGGACGTTGGTTTTTCGGATTGGACTGAAGGTCGTGATTAACCAATGCAACGCTACCACCTAGTCAAAGGATAGGCTACGGAACAATAGAGGGGTTCATCAATCAAGTCTACAACATGATAGTAGAAGCGTAGCATGGTCAGGTACACACGCACTAGTCTAATATTAATGCAAGACGCAGTTATAACAGAAAGGCATAACGTGAAATTGTAAACAAGGGATAGGAATATCCAAACTATTGCTTGCCTTCTTAGAAGTCGAAGCTTTGCGGATCTCCAACAGAAATTCCCGACAACAATCTCTAGTTCCGAAAATACGTTATCTACACGTAGATCGAGGAAACCAAAGCAAACAGCAGATCCAAGCAATGAAAATATAATAATAAAAATATATTAAAATTTTAGGAAGTATTTCAAAATTAATGTCTCTAAAATACCTGAATCGGAGCTACGGTGCTCTCTGAACAATTCTGGGAAGTTTCGGAATAAATAGAAATTCCCAGGAAAAAGAAAAGGGCTAAAACCTCTATTTGGGCCCAGCTAACGGTTTCGGCCCAGCTCCCTCTCTCTCTCGCACATGGCAACGGCCCAGCACGGCCCACTGCATCGACAGGTAGGCCCCATCGGTCAGTGAGACGTGGCGGCTGACCGGCGGGCCCCCATCCAGAGGTGGCAGCGGTGGCAAAAGGGATGCGCGCGGGCAACGAACGGCGGGGACACGCGGCAGCATCGTGCAAAGGGGCGGTGCGGTGTATGGGCAACGCGTGGCGGTGACACAGCACGGGCGTGGGCGGGAGTGGACGGTGGCGCGGCTGGCGTACAACCGCGGGAGGCTGCGGTGGCGGAGGACGCATGGCGCGCGGCGGTTGGCTGGCAGGGCGTGCAGGTGTGTGGCGGATGAGGATTGGTGGGTGTGGAATCTGGGGTGACGGCAGATGAGGTTCGCAGGCGGCGATGTCGGCGGCGGCGGAGGGCAGAGAGGAGAGAAAATTTGGTAGCTTGTATCTTACTAAATTCTTGGCCAAAATAGGCGATCCATATGTTCATCTTGACTGTCTTGACGATATCTACAAGATGGAGATATCTAATCTAAGATTTGGGTTCAGCAAAGATAGAGATACCCCAAAAATTGCTTGGGAGGGTAGGATTTGGTGGCTAGGGCTCTAACCTTGAGACTCCACGAGTTGTGGTCATCAAGGGGTGGTCTTATGGGGTTTATATAGTTCTAGGGAGGGGTGGATTCTGCAGGATAAAGTAGGAAAGGTTTAGGAGTTCAAATTCGACTCGGAGTAGAATTCAGGGCTTGCCAAATTGGGAATCCGATTTCCTTGCGAGATTTCGGTTGAAACTTGGAGAATAGGTCATTTATAGAGACATATATTTGGGAACCTAGGGCATGTGTTGACATTGCTCCATCCCATGTCTAAGTAAGGCTTATGCGTAAAATAGCCTATTGGATCATAAAATAATATCTATAATAGGTTTTATCTACACAAATAATAAAACCAAATTTTACCTTATGTTTTATCTCTTTTAAAAACACTTGGGACAACTAATTATTTTATTAGGATGTCACGGAGGAATCGGTTGGGCCCGACTCTGTTGTAATTTGTGAAGGTGTTGAAGTTATTGAGATGGAGAAATTGTGTTGCCGAGTGCGATGTTGGCCCTAATTTCAAGAACTCGAGGAAGTAAGAGTATCAGATAAAGAGAACTTGTATGTTTCTTTTTTCTAATGGTAGGAAATTGTGCCTATGGAACGCTTCTGCCTTTCTTTTGTATTTGCGGCGCCAAATCTTCTTGTCCAAACATACACAAGATTTATCTTGCATTCAATGCGGTGGTCTACCTTGCGAGCTATGCCTTGTGCGCCTAGATCCCAAGTTTGTTCTATTGATTTTCAGTTGGATAGGTGTTGTGTTTGTAATGGTGCTATTTTGTTTATGGATCAATTGTTGTCACGCACTTGAACAATATGGTTAAATCATGATCGATTGAGCTTGTGTATTAGGTGAATTAGGTGGCTTTCTTGACCATATGTTCCAAATCTGATATTCATACTAGGGGAAATTGAGTGGTTTTGTTGTGGATGCCTCAATGTTAATTTTGGATATCAGTATTACTTGCAATCTCCTTATTCCTTATTCCTTGATGCTTGTATGACTTATTAGGGATGCATCGGTTGGATCAGCATAATAATTGGCATACTGAACTCACATACATATGCCTCATCATGTAAATCAGAGTGCCTCTTAGCTATAGACTGAGGCCCCGTTCTTTTCAGCTTAACAGCTTAACGACTTATCTATGTTTATAAAAGGCATATGTTTTGAGTTTTTTAAGTCCGTTTTTTCGCTGTTTTCAAGGTGGGTCCTAACGCTTTAAAAAGCAAGTCAAACGAAATGGATGCAAATCTCGAGACTAGCTCGAGATACTCTCGAAATTCAGTCATTTCAATCGTTCAACTGTTCAGCCATTCAGATCAGCTCAAAAGAACAGACCCTTAGTTTTTTGAAATGCCTATGCTATCCAGTGTCAAATTTCTCACAAAAAATTCTATAATAACTTAGTGATGGAATAAATTATAAGTAAAAAGATTATTTTATATGGAATATTTGTGATGTGATATAATCAGAAGTTCACAAAGGTAAAATTTTCACGTTAAACAGGTTATGATTTTCACTTTAAACAAACCTGGGCTATTGGGCATGCATTTAAGTTGTGTATGACTTAGATTCATATATTTGCAGGTCAATTCTTTGGAACAACTTACTGATGAACTGAAAGAACGGTGCTCCAATCTTCATAAAAGATGTAAAAGATTCATGTACACTTCTCTTCTAACGCCTGTTTTCTATCTGTAAATATAGGAATTATATAACAACTTGGCATCACATAAATTGATGCTTATGCCATATATACTTAGCACTGCATTGCATATCTCCCTCATATCTAAATTTATGTGGCCTAAACCTATATGCATACAACCTTGCTGCAATACTAAAAAAGTTGGTCCTACCTTGCTATTTCTAAAGTTATTTTCCTTTGAAGTGCTATAGCCACTGTCTACTTATCTTAATACCTAACATTGACTTGGTCTCTACTAAATATGTAATGGAATGTGAATGGCATATTTGTGTAGTTCCAGTCATATGTCCCTTGTGCCATTATTTCACTGCTAACATACACCTTAATCAATGCTCATCCTATAAAAGTTGAAAATTAAGTTCTTGAAAGTGGGTCAACCCTTTTGGTGAGTCAAGTGGATCACATAGCGTGGACCAAAGGGCCGACCCCTTGACCCATTTTTGTTATTGGTCGTGCGGGTCAGATCTAGTGGGTGAATGTCGCCCCACTCCCACCTGACCTAGCATTTCTTTTTTTTTTTGTTGCTCTTCCATCCTATTCATGATGCCCATCCTAGCCTCGATTTCCCGCATCCTATTGCTTTTTTGAGAATATAGTATTAGAATACTTTGCATTTTGGATGCTACTTCTTGCGAGGCTAGAAGTATTGTACATGCATTGCATAATGTATGTATCAGACCATATTACTTTGCAGTTTGCATACAATTCTTTTGACACTGGAAGTTTATCTGTGCAGATAACTTTGACGGTTTCATAATTTTTTTGGGTGGAAAGATCTATTAGTGCTTGGTAGAAAATTTTATTCCTAGCCCCTCAATTGGTGATCCCATTTCTAATAAACCTTACTTTCATGCCTCGTTGATTTTTTAACTCCATTGGATCTTGACAGCTCTAAAACATGCTATTGTATTTTAATATGTTTTCAGCACATAACGTAATTTTCTTTCATTTGTTCAGGATCAAAGACATTGTCCCTAGTACTGCGGACACGCCGAAGAACGTGCTCAAGTCTGGAGATATAGCTTATTAATCAAGTACTAAATTCAAAGACTTGAAGAAATGAAAGTAAAGGTTTCTAAGATTGCATTGCTAGGCAAAAAATTTGTGTTAGTTCTAAGAAAGTGCTATTATATTTTTTCTTGTCTTTTCTTGTTTTTATGTACTAATGAAATATTGAAATACAATGTGTATCTATATTGCTATGTACTATTGATTTTTGTGTGATTTGATGATATGGCAAAGACATGTTCAATGATGAAATTCTTGTCGACGTAACCTGTCACACTAGTTGTAGACATGGCATAGGCATGTTCAATGACGAAATTATGTCCACGTGGCATCTATCTATGACACAGCCTTTTGTCACTAAACCATGCCACACCATCTCGAGATTCGAATATCGAAATTTAGTCATTCCAGCTATTCAACCGTTCAGTCGTTCAGATCGGCCCAAAAGAACAGTACCTAAGGTCCCGTTCTACGACTGAAATGACTGAACTTCGAGAGTCTCTTGAGGTAGTCTCGAGATTCGGATCCATTTCGTTTGACTTGCTGACCCACCTTTGAAACAGCGAAAAAACGAACTAAAAAGACTCAAAACAAATGTCTTTTCAAAACCGGCTTAACGACTTATCTATGTTTTAAAAATATATATGCTTTGGGTTTTTTAAGTTCGTGTTTTTGCTGTCTCGAAGGTGGGTTCTAAAGCTTTAAAAGACAAGTCAAAAGAAATGGATCCGAATCTCGAGACTACATTGAAAAACTCTCGAAAATTCAATCATTGCAGCTCTTCAGCACAAAAAAACAGGGCCCAAGTTTGCCTCTTGTCCATAGCATCGTATCCCGAGTACAACACATCCTTTGTACATCAACTAAATATATTCATAAAAAGTTTTGATAAAATTTATAAATGTACTTTGTTGAGTACATAGATGTACTTTATGTATAAAGTTTGAAAATTAAATTCATTTTATATACTAGGGCCCGTTCTTTTCAGTTTAACAGCTTAACGGCTTAACAACTTAACTACTTATCTACGTTTTGAAAAGATAAATTTTTTGTCCTTCTTTATCCGTTTTGAAGGTGGGTCCTAACGCTTTAAAAAGTAAGTCAAACGAAATGGATTCAAATCTCGAGACTATCTCGAGAAGCTCTCAAAATTCAATCATTTTCAGCCGTTAAACTGATCAACCATTCAAATTAGTTCAAAAAAAAGTTCCTAGGAGTTATGAACATTAAAATTCTCACAAATGTTAGCCAGCGAATAGGATTTCGAGGTTAGGGCTGGTACGGAAGATGGACTAACTAACCAGCCACATGTCCACAACGTGACAACGTCAACGGTGACGAAATAAACTTTTTAAACCAAAAGGCATGTGAACAAAAAGCGCGAGCTACCTTCCTCGCCGAACTTCAAACTGTCAACCTATAAAAACCTCAAAAGAAAGGCTATTCTTTTTTTTTTCTACTACACAGCTCTTCCCTCCGAACGCCGAGCAATCCACCCAATTCCCACCGCCGCCGCCGCCGCCGCCGCCGCCGCCGGCGGCCGCGCCTGGGGCAGCGGGGCGCGGCCACCCCTGCCGTCTCACGCCACCGCGGAACCCGGCACCCACCCGCACCCGCCCCACGTGTACCTCCCCTGCCGCCCGCGGGGCCCCCCTGTCACCCACCCCTCCGCCTGGTGGGCAGCCGAAAGCGACGCGTGAAGGAAGCGCTGCCTGCGCTGCGCTGCTCCCACCCCTACCTCCCCTCCCACCTCGATAGCCGCGCCGCTCTGCTGCGGTTCCCCATTTGCCCCCTCTCCTTCCTCTCCGCTCCCCCCATCCCTCCCTCCCCCCGCCCGCCGCCGCCGCCGCCGCGCGCCTTGGGGGCCTCCGCGCCGCGCGATCCGCCGGGGGAGCTCCGTCGATTCGGCTCGATCTCGGGGGCGCGCCGCGGCGGCCGTCAGGAGGTGAGCCGGCTCTTCTCTCGGTTGCGCGATTCAGCGCCCGCCTCGGTGGGTTTACGAAAGGGTTTCTAATCTGCCCGCGGGAGGGGTTTGACCGGGGCGGCGGCGGCGCAGCGGGGAGGGGAGGGGGTGGCCGGTTGGCGGCGGAGATTCGGATTTGGGTTCCTGCGTGGGGAGGGGAGGCGCGGAGCTTGTTGGCCGGCGGGCGAGCTTGCGCGGCGGCGCCCCTGCGTGGTGCGATGCTTTCTGTCTGTATGATCCGATTGGCAGCTGGCCTTAGTCGCCTGCGTGCTAGCTCGTTGGCTAGTTAGTATTCTGTTCTGTACTAGGGTCTGAAGACGGTGGCGGAATTTCATGTTTGAACTAAAGGTGGAACCAGGGAGTGGCCTTGTGATGCTTTTGTTTGCCATGATCCGACCTGATAGCTAGCATTTGCATGGTATGCTAGGTTGCGGTTATGGTGGGTCCTCACCATGGATTTGGACGTCACAGAGCACGGGGAATTGTATGGTAGGTTTCGCAGTAATGTATTACGGAGTCGGGAGTAAGGCTGGCTTCTTGTGTGCTGGTGATTAGAGAGGAACCTTTGCGTGAGGTTTCTGAGTGGAATGCGTCTAATCATGACATGCTTAATTACAACTTACAAAGTGACAACTGACAGTTTTGTCTGCTTTGTTCTCATTAGCCTGTTGTTTTGCCGTTTTACTTTCTTATGGGAGTTTTCACATTAAGTGAAAGGTTTCTTTGCTAATTTTGTTACAAATCATGAACTTCAGTTTCTTGTGTTGTATAATATGTGCATTTGCTGTGTCATAGCATGGCAATAAGAAGAGCAAAGCATTCATTGCAGCCGATAATTCAAGTGTCACCATTTCTGTGTTGCAATATGTGGCTGTTTTTTAGCACCAAATATTTATCCCTGGATTGCGTACTAGCAAAAACAGATAGAAACATTCAGTTTGAGTAGGAATGGTCGTAAGACATTGCTCATTTCGAAAGGGCACCATACATGTAATACTGGAGTAAATTCATGCACCTAAAGTGCTTGGTTGTTCTGTTCTGTCAGCAGTTCGTTTTATTGATTGATTGTGCTCTGTATGATCTAACTTGAGTTTAGCATTCTAAGTTCTAACCATTTATGTAAGTTATTTTTTTAATTAAAAGTGATTAAGTTTGACATTTTTGAGCTACTAATATGGAAATGCCTTATTTTCCTAACAGCATGTGACGCTAATTCTCCAACGATGAAGGAGAGGAGCTCTTTATGTGATAGTGCAGCAGATGGAAATTGGGTTTTGAAATACAAAAGAAAACGAAGCAAGTTAACGGTCAACCCATCACATGAGCATGAGGCTGCATCACCAACATCGGGCTCTCCAATGAACAATGGTTCTATAAAAAAGAAGCTCAAGCATGACACTAACATTTCTCCATCGGCCAAGAAAATAAGAGGGCGTGATGGGGTGAATTTCTTCTCTTATACTTTTTAGTTTGTTTGTGATTTACTTATTAACGTTATTTGCTTCCATATACATACAAGCTAACGACTAAAACAATGATTTAATCACATTTTCTGGTGTAGCAAAATTACAAGACACCTTTATGGCTTTTTCATTGATCGCATTTACTGCCACTTGGGTGAACCACCTGGATTTAAGAGTTCAGGTTCATTTTTTTTTTATACAAATACCATAAGTCAATCAAAAATTTCATAAACAGGAGCTTATCGGTTCTATTAGCCCTCCGATGCCTGCAACAGTCAGTCAGATGTTTAATACTTGCTTACTGAATGCACTCACACACAAACTGGGTTATGGCTGCACTCTTGTGTTGCTTCGTCCATGATATATGCCTGCAACAGTACTGGAATGACAGATTTTATTAGGACACAATACCTGCATGTGGTGACAATTCTAAGCAGCTTCAACTGCAAAAAAAAACTTTCAACATAGTAAATACCAAATTTCAGCTGAGCAAGTGCATCTCTCTTCGACAATCCATGTAGCAAGTACATAGATAATGAAAGTTCAAGACTTTATGCATTGTTATTTCCTTGCCTTCCTTTGTATGTCACTTCTATCATCCTGTTCAAGTTTTCTTATACACATTATTTTTGTTTCTTCAGTATTTCTATGAGTGCGTAGAATGTGATCTTGGTGGCAATTTGCTGTGTTGCGATAGCTGTCCACGAACCTACCACTTGGAATGCCTTGATCCTCCTCTTAAGGTTTGAATCATTTCTATTGTTTGATTAAACAGATATTTTCTTATGGTTGTACTGATGAGTTTTTTCATCTCTTTGCATTCCTCCATTTTTCAATTTAGCGTGCACCGCCTGGGAATTGGCAATGTCCAAGATGTCGTACAAAAAAGGTTAGCTTGAAGTTGTTAGGCAATGCAGATGCTGACACTTCTAAACATGAAAGAGTAAAGAGGATGCGTACTAGCACCACATCAGATAGCCCAGTTCCCCATAATAAAGTTTCCTCTAGTGCTTGTAGCCCCGCACAAGAGAAAACCGAATCAAATGAACAAGGGAAACTATCATGTCATTCTGCATTGAAGGAGGGTGATCTTATTTTGAAGGATAATGATGTGGAGAAAAGAAAGCCATTGATATTACATCTTAAGAAGCGTTCGGCCAAGGAATTATCTGTAAATACGAAGCCCATAAAGTCAGGGCTCATTGGGAAGTCTCCACAAGAGAAACAGGAGAAACATGGAAGTGCTTTGAAAATAAAGAAACATTTGCGCTCCGCGGATCCGTCTCCTAAGAAATCAAAAAGCAAGAGGCAACATAATCGCAGAGACAGCAAGAAATCTGAAGGAAAAAAGCTCAAATACTTGGCAACAGATTTTGACAGTGTTTCCTCAACCGAACCATCTACATCTCTTGATCACAGTGAATCACCGCCAAAAAAAAAATCATTGGATGGAAAAACGCCTACTTCTAGTACCAAGAAAGGAAAAAAGAAAGTGAAATTTGTAGATAAAAAACATGTTGAGGTATTTGAACAATACTTTGTTATGTTCTAATATTTACCAAGCGAATAGTTTTTTAATATATATTGCCTTTCCAGAAACGATCCTTAGTGATTTCACATTGGTATAAAATGGTGAAAAATTGTCTGTTGGTTGTTCATTCAAGATATCTACATGGTTCTTCCGTTCTAATACTGTCATAATTTATTATATGTACATTATAATACCTTTTTTTTGTTTCCTTTTCTTTTTGGAATTGGCACCTTTCCTGTTAAAACTTGCTTATGTTCATTTTTTGTTATTATTATAACCTTATTTTTATATCTTGCAACGTTTTCTGTGAGTTTTATCTCAACCAGAAAATACATAAATTAGTTGTGTGTGTTTCTTTTAAGTGTGGCTGCTTTTTAAAGTCAATACTGTTTGTATTCTCAGAGGTGCTGATGTTTTGTAACATACTTATCTTCAGAATGCCATTCATACTCTTGAAATAATGCTGCAGGACCAAGATGTGATAGAAGACAAAATAATTACTCCTCCGGATGATTTACAGGTATTATCAACTATTGTTGATGGTGACATATAGTAGCAGCATACATGCACTACACCATTACCTTATAGATTGCATCTTCATCCAATTTTTTTTTTGGAGCTTTGCTCTTTTCCCTTTTTTGTGATTTATGACTTACCACAGAATATTACTATTTGTTTAGGTTGATCGCATTCTAGGCTGTCGGCTTCAGACAACCCAAATCAGTTCTTCGCTCCATGCTTCAGCAGGGCAGATTGAATCAACTAATTTGCAGATGGAAGATATGGCCCCTCCTAGTGCTTCCAGTGTGCTTGAAACTAGACAAATTATTCCAAATAGATTCCATGAAGGAATGCAGCCATCTAACTATGGTACTGATACCACTCTAGAAAATGTATGTGTTGGTGAATCAGCAAATTGTTGCAGTGAAAACCATTTGGATGCTACTGAAGAGAAAAAGAAGAGTAAAGTTAAAATCCATGAAAATAAGGTGGTGTTGAACCAAGCAGAAACCATGAAAACAGTATCAGTACCTTCCACTGATAAAACCATTACAACAAAAGATTCAGCATGTTCCATTGATCAAATCATCACAACAAATGATGATGGTGTAGTAGGAGATGATGTGTCAACTTCTATAAATGGTGAGCATGAGACACTATCTGATATTCCAACAGAAACAAATGACATTGAACTTTCAGTTTTCAAAACAGACACAATAATCCAGAAACAAGAGCATACACCTGAAAGCAAGGTACATGGGAAAATAAAAGAATTTGCAGAAAAGGACCACGATGGTACTGCATATGAGTTTTTGGTTAAATGGGTTGGGAAATCAAACATCCATAACAGCTGGATTTCTGAATCTGAACTAAAAGCATTAGCAAAAAGAAAATTAGAAAACTACAAAGCAAAGTATGGAACAGGCTTGATTAACATTTGCAAGGAACAATGGTGCCAACCACAACGAGTTATTGCTCTGCGTGCGCCATTAGCTGAAGTAGAAGAGGCTTTGATCAAATGGTGTGGCCTTCCTTATGATGAATGCACATGGGAAAGATTAGATGAACCTACCATGGTGAAGTATACGCATCTGGTCACTCAGTTTAAAAACTTTGAAAGTCAAGTTTTGGATAAGGATATGGGAGGTGAATATGCCGATGCAAGAAACTGCCAGGAGCTTAATGTGTTGGTTGAGCAGCCAAAGGAACTTCATGGGGGCATGCTCTTTCCGCATCAACTGGAAGCGTTGAACTGGCTACGTAAATGTTGGTACAAATCAAAAAATGTTATCCTTGCTGATGAGATGGGTCTTGGAAAGACTGTGTCGGCTTGTGCTTTTCTATCATCCCTATGTTGTGAATTTAAGATTAAATTGCCATGTCTTGTCCTGGTCCCTCTTTCTACTATGCCAAACTGGATGGCTGAATTTGCATCTTGGTCACCTCATTTAAATGTTGTGGAGTACCATGGTTCTGCTCGGGCCAGATCCATGATTCGCCAATATGAGTGGCACGTGGGTGATGCAAGCCAGATAGGTAAAACTAAGAAGTCTCACAAGTTCAATGTTTTGCTCACCACTTATGAAATGGTGCTTGTTGATGCTGCATATCTTCGTTCTGTTCCGTGGGAAGTTCTCATAGTTGATGAGGGGCATCGCCTGAAGAATTCTAGCAGCAAACTTTTCAATTTGCTCAATACATTTTCATTTCAGCACAGGGTTTTGTTGACTGGAACTCCCTTGCAAAACAACATTGGCGAAATGTATAACTTATTGAACTTCTTACAACCTGCTTCTTTCCCTTCTCTAGCATCATTTGAGCAGAAGTTTAATGACCTTACGACAGCTGAGAAAGTTGAAGAGCTGAAGAAACTTGTAGCTCCACATATGCTTCGAAGGCTGAAAAAGGATGCAATGCAAAACATTCCTCCAAAGACCGAGCGAATGGTACCCGTTGAACTGACATCAATTCAGGCTGAATATTACCGTGCTATGCTTACGAAAAACTACCAAGTACTGCGCAACGTAGGGAAGGGTGGCACTCATCAGTCATTGCTCAACATAGTAATGCAGCTTCGGAAAGTTTGCAACCATCCATATCTTATTCCTGGTACTGAACCTGAGTCAGGATCACCAGAGTTTTTGCACGAAATGCGAATAAAGGCCTCAGCAAAGCTAACTTTGTTGCACTCCATGCTTAAAATGTTGCACAGAGATGGTCATCGTGTTCTTATTTTTTCTCAGATGACAAAGCTCCTTGACATCCTTGAAGATTACCTGACTTTGGAATTTGGTCCTAAAACATTTGAAAGAGTGGATGGATCAGTATCTGTGGCAGACCGGCAGGCAGCAATTGCTCGTTTTAACCAGGACAAGACTCGTTTTGTATTCTTGCTATCTACACGATCCTGTGGGCTTGGGATTAATTTGGCAACTGCAGATACTGTTATCATATATGATTCTGATTTCAATCCACATGCTGATATACAGGCAATGAATAGGGCACACAGAATTGGACAGTCAAATAGACTTTTAGTTTACAGGCTTGTAGTACGTGCCAGTGTTGAGGAGCGCATCTTGCAACTTGCCAAGAAGAAATTGATGCTCGACCAACTTTTTGTCAACAAATCAGAATCACAGAAAGAAGTGGAAGATATCATTCGCTGGGGAACAGAGGAACTCTTCTGGAATAATAGTGATGGTGTGAATGCTAAAGATAATAATGAAGCTTCTGGTGCTAAACATGATGCAGATGATGTTGAGTTTAAGCATAGGAGGAGAACTGGTGGCTTAGGTGATGTTTATGAGGACAAATGTGTCGGTGGTTCTACAAAACTTATTTGGGATGAAAATGCTATCATGAAGCTTCTTGATAGATCCAACCTTCCATCAACAGTAGCTGAAAGCATCGATGGGGACTTGGACAATGATATGCTTGGCACTGTAAAGGTAATGTAATCTGTGTGCTTTCTTCAAATGATGAATATTCATTCAATGACACCTGGTAGATTATGGTACAAGAATGTCATCTAGTCCATGTGGCTCAAGGTTCCAATCTATATGACCATGACCCCCAGATTTCACCAAATTGTTGTGGTTCACTCAGGGAAAGTAAACTTAATTTGGAAGTTCCTAACCAGTATAATTCAATTAGTTTTTTTTTGTCAGTCTTGTGTTACATATAGATCCACTTGTTTTGGAACTTTAGAAGTTTTTAGATCATCTTAATAATTATCTTATCTTTTTCTGATGTCTACCACTATTAAGTAGGTTGCAAAAAAAAGAGGCAATGGCCTTGCTGTAATTCTTTTTCAAATGTGAGATTTTGTAAGAGTTTCTTATTATTGCAGGAGAGATTATGTGATAGATAATGGCATACATGGAGAAAATATCAATAAATTTGCATGCATGCTTAAAGAAACTTGTAACAATTATATATCTTTTATATTTTGAAACAGAGGGAGTAGGTTTTACTTTGTGCAATTAATAGCTTCTCTTTGGATATCTCAATTAATACTTTCTTTTCAACCCTCCGTTAAGCAGTCAATAGATTGGAATGATGAACTGAATGATGACCCTGGTACCACCGAGGACATTCCAAACATTGATACTGATGGTTGCGAGCTGTCATCTGAAACAAAGCAGGATGCAGCCAATCGCGTGGAAGAAAATGAATGGGATAAACTTTTACGTGTCAGGTGCTCCACATGCTGTCTACTTGTTATTTCTCTTGGCTGTCTAGTTGACTTATGCTTTGTGTTTTCTTGTTTACTTCATAAGTCATAACTTCACAAATCAGAAAGGAAAACGAAAGGGAAGAATAGATAACCCCATTCTAGCATTTGTGCACTTGGATATGAATCATCACGCTTTGTACCATCAGTGGAGTACTGGAGTCAAATTTTGTGGTACCACAAACGACAATTGTGATTTGTGAAAAGTGAATTGTGAGCTACTCGAAATTTTCCAGTTACGTTGAACAAATGGGGACTGGAGCTCATGTGTAAATCAAAATCTCATTTGAACATATGAGATTCATAGCCAAACTCTTTCATGTTTCTACTTTAATACTAATATCTTGTTTAGATGGGTCTAGAGGCACCAGGATCCCAGACCATTCAAATAAGGCTCAAGTGAGGCGATTAAAGACCATGATTGTTATTTAGTACTTTACTAACTGTTATGTTTTCTTAGTAGTTAGCTCCCTCTCTCTCTCTCTCTCTCTCTCACACACACACACTCAGTGTGTTGGTTTGCTTTGTTACTAAATGAAAATTGGTGTTTCAGATGGGAGCAGTATCAAATTGAGGAGGAGGCATCTCTTGGTCGAGGCAAGCGTTTAAGGAAGGCTGTTTCTTACAGGGAAACATTTGCACCAATTCCTAACGAAGCTTTAAGCGAGGTACTTTTGTGTCGGATGTGACCTTGTGTATTTTTCTTTTGATCAGGGAACTTTGCTGGTTCATTTACACCTTTTACTAATTACTACTAACAGTATGGGATTATACTTGGCTGCCTAGATATCATTTATGAGATTGTTCTTGTGGCAAGTTGGTTGGTAGTGAATAGATCTTTGCATTTTTAGCAACCATGATCCATTGGATTGTGGCATAATATGTAGTTTTGCAAAACTATATACACATTCATGTTCACTCCTAGGAAATCATCAACCATTTAAGGTGTCATTCTTTTTGCCTTACATTATCTTCCCATCAATAAAGTCAATGATAAGAAGATAAGATATGCCTTGTGAGTACTAATGTTCCATAATTTGAGTCCGTAAGTCTAAGGGCCTGTTCTTTTCGGCTTATCTGAATGGCTGAACAGCTGAACGACTGAAATGACTGAATTTCAAGAGCTTCTCGAGGTAGTTTTGAGATTCGGATTCATTTCGTTTGACTTGCTTTTTAAAACGTTAGGACCCACCTTCCAAACAGCAAAAAAACGGAATTAAAAAACCCAAAACATATGTGTTTTCAAGACATAGATAAGTCGTTAAGCTGTTAAGTCAATAAGCTGTTAAGTTTAAGCTGAAAAGAACAGGGCCTAAATTTGCATCATAAGCCCATCCTTTTAATTTTGTTTGCAGTACTATTAATTGTTCAATTTGAATCCCTCTACTACTCCCTCATGCCTGATGGACAGAAATATGATGCAGCGCTTAACAGTGCAGTAGACTACTTAGTCACATTCATTGGTGCTTTTATTAATAATTTGCTGAAACAATTAACTCATGACCTCTGGCTTGATGCTTTCCCAATTGCTCAACCCTATGACCCGTTTCCATCAACTTACAGCCATGCCCCTCTTCGCAATTCCTCTCAGCTTTGCTTAAACAAAAAAAAACCTCTCAACTATATTTGAGCATTTTTTTTGGGTAGATCTGAGGTGGTGTGAGGCACCAAGCCAGGTGGGTGGGGTATTATCTACCATTTGTGGCAGTAGGGAGTGTGAGATCTGATGCGACAGCAATCTCCATGCCAAATTAGAGGATGCATTGTAAGAGCAAGTCTCCTGTCCCAACACAACATACAAGCTTTTTTTCCAAGATGCTAGGTGCTAGTTGGGAAGCGAGGTGGCGTCCTAGTGTCGTAGTGCCTGAGGCACCTAGCAGCCGATTAGGGAACAGGGGAGAGGGAGCAGGGGATGGGTCCATGGAAACCACCTATCAGGGGAGGGGAGGGAAGGGAAGGGAAGGGAAGGGGAGAGCAACGGCAGTTACTGGAGGCTGTTTGTCGATGTCAGTGGCAGGGAGACGAAATCTGGCTGCTCCTCACCTCATATCTGACTGGGTTGAAGCAGGACAACTATCAATCTGGCAGGCAGAGGTGATTGTGGAGATCATGGGTAGTATTGTAGTAGGTATTGGTGGCGTCAAGGGTTGCGGGCTTGCAGCAGCCTGTTCCCTGGTGTCCTAGATGCCCTGCAGACTGCAAGAATTATATAGGAAAGAAAAAAGGGTAAGAAGTGAGGGGAAGCACTTCACAAGGTCCATCCAGCCTGTGTAACCTTAAGGCACCCGTGCAGCCACATCCTTCTCTTCAACTAGCATAGCTTGTTTCACCCCATGCCCTGCACCACCTCTGCGAACCATGCTGTCTGCCTAGCTTGCCCAAATTGCCTATATGCTGCCTTGATCTACCATGCCTAGTTCCACCAGTGCTGCCTAGGACTGGTTAGTATGGCTTTTAATGGCATAGGTGGCATCCCTGCTTAAGCCACTGATTTTCGTTAAATCACCGTGGCAGTCCACTGCCCAGCGACTAGGCTCTGATTATTCACCAACCAGACATGATTTTTTTAACACTGCAGTTGAGATATTGTCAGGTGGGTTTAACAGAGTAATGTCGGTAGTTTCTTTTGCAGTTGACTCACTCTTCTTCCTTTTCACAAAGCAAACTCTACACAATCAATTTTAGTTCATTTTTTGGTCTAATTTATCTTCTTTGTTACTCCTCCTGTTTCTCCTTTCTCATGTTTAGTTTTCTGATAGGGAATAAAGTTCAAAAACAATGGTAAATACTGAACTTCGAAAAAAATGCGACCATGAATTAGACTAACTTTTGATGGCAAATAAGCAAGGTTATCAATACGTAATACGAGTACGATACGATGAGCCACCTTGTTACAGTATATATGATAATACGAGCAGTAATACGACGTATTAAGCACATAATAATATGACTAGGTCCAGAAATATTAGGTAAATAACATAGGTCCACATGAGTGACAAGTCCACAAATAAGAAAATAACATAGGTCCACATAATAGGCCCTAAGCCAAAGTCCTAACAAAAGTCCAGCCATATTCCCAAATACGGGCCAAGAGCCCAACATGTACTCCACTTCTACTATGAGCCCAGTGGCTAGTACGTCCAATACGTCTCTAATACGGGCTAATACGGGCAATACGCCGTATTAAGGACGTACTAACGGGCAATACGGATGTATTAAGCCATATTCCCAATACGAGTTGGACGTATTGCTTCCTGATGCCGTATTACCGTATATACGTCGTATATACGACATATTGATAACCATGCAAATAAGGAATTCTCTCAAAAAAATATGCAACATTTCAGATTTGGAAACTCTTGAGTTTGTTAGTTTGACTTCAAACTTGCTGTACAGGAATGAGTTTTAGTATCTAATGCATGATATCTGAGTAATATTGCATGATTTCTATTATAGATATACTATTTTGAGACTTCCAAAGATAATTGACAGCATTGATGGTTTATTACTTTGCTATTTGCCTTTTACTCTCTTATATTTCTAGTTTATTTGGTTGTGCAATTATTTTCTTATATTGGTATACAGGACTCTGATGAGGGGGATGAACCTAAACGAGAATACACTGCAGCTGGATTGGCTTTGAAGGAAAAATAGTATGCTCCTTTCCCTTTGACGCCCCATATCCCCACTTGCTTTTGCATTTGCATTCTTTGTTTTCAGGCATTGATCTACTTCTGATTGTAACAGTGGAAAGCTCCGAGCAAGGCAAAAGGAAAGGATTGCTCAGCGGCACACAGTCAAGAACTATGCCGATGATAAACTTGAAGAGTTCATAAAACTTTATGACTCTAGTATTACTGAATATGGTGTAAATCCTTTAACAATTGTAGAAGATCCCAGTTCTGTACAGCCATCTGGGGCTAAACGATTTAGTGAATCAACCACAGAAATGAGGCAATCCTCAAAGAAAACAAAGAGATATCCTGAAATCCCTCAAGAGCATTATGCCAAGCTTGCAGGAAATGCTACTTCATCAAAGCACCACTCAAAGGTGACAGATGTCCTAAATCCTGCGACTCCACATCACCTCTTGCCTGTCCTTGGCCTTTGTGCTCCAAATGCTGATCAGGTGAACTCATACAAAAATTCAATTTCTGGGCCAAGCATGAAGGAGCAAAAAAGATCCAATGGTGAAGCTGCCAACAAACCTCTGCCTACTGACGCTGACCATTCTAGTGAACTAAAAAATGATGACCAATCAGCTCCTAGTAATCCTATATTTCCTTCATCTGAGGAGACTTTACGAAGGCTGAACAATATCATTCCAGATAATTACTTCCCCTTCCATCCGGTATGTCCTCTTTTCTATTGGCAATGCTCTCTTTTTGAGACTCAGGTTTCTCTGCATCATTCCATATAGTCATTTTGCAAGTAATCTAATTTTTTTGGGGTGAAAATCTGAGTTTTTGAATATACTGTTGGTAGAGTGAAGAGTGGTACATTTTTAGCAGAGCATTTCATTTTCTTTCAATTAAGTTACATTGCTTAACAGAGAAAAAGAATAACAAAATTCTTTCTGCAGATTCCTCCTCTACCTGGGAAGGGACTCTATGATCCTGTCGAAAATCCTGGATCTTCCCTTACATCATTTCAAGGGAAGCTGGGTCTTCCAAATTTTAGTTTGGAAGACAATATTGCACTGAAGAAGCATATGAAGTTGGACCATATTGCACTGAAGAAGCATATGAAGTCAATGCCAGATCTATTTCCCAACTTGGCACTGGGCGCTAATAAGGAATGTGTTCGCAATTCTGTTCCAGAATTGCCAAATAGTTCGTTGCTACCAAACTTCATGGCAGATATTGCTGGAACTTCAAAGCAAAAGCACCAGTTTATCGCAGATATGTCTGGTCTTCTTCCTGGGTTGGGTATTAATCCAGTGCAACCATTCCATTCAGCTATGCCTGAAAATCACAAGAAGGTCTTGGACAGTATAATGATGCGGGCTCAGTATGCCACAAATAAATTCTTGAAGAAGAGGTCCAAATCACATCATTGGTCAGAAGATGAACTTGATGATTTGTGGATTGGAGTTCGTAGGCATGGAAGGGGTAATTGGGATGCTATGCTAAGAGATCCAAAGTTGAAGTTTTTGAGCCACCGAATTAGTGAAGAGCTGGCCTCGAGATGGATTTTGGAGGAGCAGAAGATTATTGATGAACCAATGTCTACAGCCACCAGAAGTTCCAACCCTACATCCTTTCCTGGAATATCTGATGCAATGATGTCTCGGGCACTGAATGGAAGTAACTTCTCCAAACTGAGGATGGAGGCACCTAAGTTGCAGTCCCACCTAACTGATATTCAGTTAGGTTGCAATGATATCTCGCCCGGATTTCCTCACACTGAGCCTAATTACATGAATTCAAGTGAGGCTTATCCATCACAGATACCATGGCAGGATTTCAAGCATAGACCTGGTTATGGTGATTTTCCTGGCAGCACATTTGACAACTGGGAGAAACCTGATGTTGGACTGGTCCCACCGTTTATTCCAAATCCTTTTATGAAGGAAAGCATTGGCTCATTGCCCATAAAAAGACAAAGCAGTAGTTCCATCCAGCAGAATGAAGTTGGATCAAGTTCTCATGAGAACATCCTTCATGGTGTTTCAGATGGGCAGGCCAATTTGTTTCATGAGGTGCAGCGGCTTGTGAAGTTAGGCAAAAAACCTGTTGAGATGAATCTGAATCACACACATTCTCTACTTGAGAACCCTGGTGACATTGGAGGTTCAAAGTCAAACAAGCTACCACATTGGCTTCAGGAGGCTGTGCGTGCTCCTCCATTTAAGCCACCTGAATGTGAGCTACCGGCAACTATTTCTGCAATCGCTCAGTCTGTGTGCCTACTCCTTGGAGAACAAAAACCTTCAATTCCACCATTCCTTATCCCAGGACCTCGCCTTTCTTGTCCAAAGGACCCGAGGAGTGCTCCAAAGAAGAGAAGACTCCACAAGGTTCAGCAAGGTTCCCTCAAGACTGAGAATCCCAAAAGCAGATTTGGGCAAGGTGGTGTCAGCTCTACTCCTTCAGCAACATTATTCATGGAAGCTTCAACTGCATCTCCTGCGATTGATCATAATAATAGTAACCCATCACTTAACTTGAACTCTCCATCATCGTCTTCAGCTGGTAGTAAGGGGCAGGATGGGCCACCTTTGGCTTTTGAAGAATCACACAAAGCCATGGAAGGTTTCGAGGCTATTGCTACTACTTCAACGTCCAGGTTGGAGGTTCCTGAATCTGATTGTCAGAGAACTGCAGGAGATGGCATGGCCAGTGGATGTTGTAGATCACCAGTAAGGGATACTCCTGAACTGGGTGGCGCCGTGAGAAACGAATTGTCTGGATCAGGTAATTCAGCTACAGAGATTCCAGAATTGGCAGTAGTTGATACACCTGAGACAAGCGGCAGACGAGCTGTGGTGCCCGTATTGTGTGATGATGATGAGTCGAAACAAGAGAGTTTATCAGACAGCGCCAGAGGCATCAGCAGCCCAGAGAAGCCGACGGAGAAACCACCTTCGGCAGAGGAGAGTGGAGATTCGGGCGCTTTGCATTCAGTTTCAGGTCAAATAGGCAGTGAAGATAAAGTGGATGAAATCGTCTCAGACGAGCATTAGACGAGCGATGAGTTCATTGTTTCTTTTTCTTCCATTCAGAGCTGGGATTTTCCCTTTCCCAATGTTTGCAGTGTGGGTATCTCTTGTGTTGTACGGTTAGTCCAGATAGAGTAAAATCCAGGGGCTAGTAGTTCAGCGCTAGTCCAGCGGGAAGCAACTCTGAAAAGCCTCTATATACGTGAAATGTAAATTTGCTAACCTCGTGTGGACAAGTATATTCATTTATTTAATGCTTGTATGGTTAAAATAGTCTTCTTACCAACCGCGGTTACGAATATATTTTTTTCAAGGAAAGGAAAAGAAAAACCTGTATCCTGGTTTGGCGGGAACCAGTTACGGGCCCGGTTCGAGTGGATCATTGGTTGGATTCTTCCCTTTATTTTATTTTCTCCTTTGTTTTTAATTATATTTGTATATCTCCCATCCATCTTGCATAATGCCTAGTGTCAGTATTCCATTTAACACTTTATTTTGAATGGCAGATCATGAATTTTGACTTCCCTTATTTTCATTGTATTAAAAACGTCTTACCTTGTATTCTGATTGATCTGCGTGAAGACCATTATGACCCTCCTTTTTTCATACGATACAAAACATAAAAATTCACAGAATTACAAGATTTTGTGGATTTAGAAGATTACATATATTCCAAGTGAATTTATAGAGTTTCAGATATAATTTTTACTAAAAAAAACTATGCAATGATATATTAACAACAGTACAAGGCCCTCATTGTTAGATTCATTGTCTTCTGTCTCCCGATATGTCAAAGCACAGTCCAAGCACAGCTGAAGTAGACGGTGGCGATGACAAAGTTTTCTTTCTCCTTGTGGTGAGTCCAATGATATCCTAATTTAGATAATCTTAGCATTATAACAATAAAATAGAAGATGAAATGTGATGAATAGTGCTGAATAATGCTAAGTCCACCATAAGTTGGGACGCCATTGGACATGGTTTTACCCGGTGCGTGATTTAGACACGGTCCAAGCACAATTGAAGTAGTCGTAGTATCTCTCTCTACCTTCCATCTTATTATTTTGCATGATCACATTCATGAAACTGGCTATAGTGTATATCTATCATGCAGTTTGTTTATTCATGCACGCATGGATCACAACATGTACGTGGATTCATTTTTTTTTTTTTTGCCGCGTTGTTGTGTTTCATATAAGTTTCAGTTTGAATGGAAACCATTTATGTCACACTAACTTGGTATGCATGCTCACACTAGATATTGGCTCATGCGCGGGAACACACGAGGGAATGCACATAAGCGCAGGAATGCATGGATTTGAGCGCGAGATGCGCACGAACACACGAGGGAATGCACATAATAGCAAGAATGTGTGAATGTGAGAGCGAGAAGCGCAAGACCTTGGGGGTGTACGTGCGGGACACGATTGATGCAGATACTTCACACAAAGGGTTCAGATGCTAGCAAAGATTGTAAAATTATTTTTTAAATATTTTTTCCGTGTCTCTTTTAAAACCCCTTAACTTTTGGATCAACCTAATTAAACCGAATCCAAATCAAACCGCGTACCAAAAGGTTCTTTTGGTTCTGTGAAACGACTCTTTTGGTTTTGTGCATGTCATATATATACCCCCTCCCATATGATGGTTAGGCCAAGATCTATGAAAGCTTGTGTTTCATCGTAGTGACACTCATTGATTAGTGTCGGGTTTTTCTAAGATTGACCGACACGAACACGCAGATACACATATAACATGACAGCCTCAAAAACCGGGTCGACAACGTTGGAATATTTCCTAATACCATGGACGAAGATTCAGCTGTGGGTATCCATTTCTCCTGGTAATTCAGATAAGCCAATTATTAATGATCAGTGAAAGAAAAACTATTGCAAGTTGGTAACCTATGTTTACTATCACATGGACATTTTACAACAGCACAAGGTAGCAGGTAGTTGCACTTATACACGCTGAACTCTCCAAGCATGTATATTCAACAGCATTTTGGTCAGTATACAGTCCTATCTTCTCAACATGCAGGTGAGATCAAACTAAAGACCGACCTTGGCAATTCAATATATATCCAGGGTTGGTAATACATCTAAACTTACAAAAACTGGCTCCTGCATAAGAGAGAATTCATATGTGTGTATGTTAGTACATATTAACATATAAAATCACAGCAATTTTTTTAAAAATACTCATCAATACTACAATTGAAACTCTATAGGGCTTGTTGTCCAACATAAAATAGAAATGTGTTAAACCTCCACGAACATTACAGTTGAAAAAAAGTGCAAGTGGCCATGGCTGATAAATAGATAGATATATAACATCAGGCACAACCTCAAAATCATCAAGATGGATATGTAAAATCTAGGGAAAATTCAGGCACACAGTGCTGCAGACAGGGATGTAGAACAAAATCATCACTTGGATTTGGACAACCTTTGATCAACAATATGCGAAATCGGCATATCTTTGCAGCGTGCAAGTATGACTAGAGCATAACTCAAAATGTTTCAGAAGGAACGGATGTTGCTGAAGTGCATCTTTGTGGTGTGGTTGTCAGTCCAGGACACGTTTCAGTCTTTTAGACATTGGTGGCACAGAACCAGGTCAGTACAAATTGCTGATTTTGCAAAGGCATGATAGAAGCAACAATAAAATTGGATTAGAAACTGGTATGAGCAAACAAAGCGCAAACAATTAATGGACACGGTCTGGCCAAACAGATACAAGGCTGCTCTTAGGTTTGCTTCTACAAAATGCAAGTAATAGGGTAATTCACAACCTTGCACAGTACGCACAAACTCCTGTCCCTAACATATAGTAAATTTATTTCTTTCTCTATCAACAATATGTAGTGGCTGTCCTGCTTGTATGTTGTTGTTGTACCTTCAATATGGAAATAATTTGGCAGCCTTAAAGGGACTATTATACCTTCAGCAATGCCATCATGAACAAGGTTAAATGAGAAGGCAATTATCGTGGTTCAGTAAAACTTAACTCCAAGTCTTGCTGAGAGGCAGTCCATCCAGGTTCATAAGCTTCAAGAAACCCAAGCTTTGCCTTGTTTGGAAGGTCATGTGGGTGAACAAATGGAACCCCTGGTGGCCATCCAAGCTCAATTCTAATGTTCTCACATGGACTGTCTAATGAACATATGTGACTTTCACATTCTTTGAGACTGCAAAATCTTAGTTTGATGCCCTTTTTGTCTGCAATATCCTGGACGCGCTCCTTGAGCACCCTCTGCGCTTCCAGGCGAAGTTTTTTGGAAGGAGGGAGTGACTTTGTTCTCATATTTCCCTTCTTTTTCTTCACCACAGAGCTAAACGATGCTGCACCAAACAATTCAACAAGGGGAAGTCATCAATACATGCTATTACAGCAAAGTGCTAAAGTTTACGAGATCCAGGTTGTAATCCATGAAGTCATGAAAATCAGATCCGCCACATCTAACATTTAGGGTCTTATTTGTTTTATTAAATGAAAAATGGAATATAGGGGTGTTCTCCCTCTGGTTGTGCCCAAAAAGAACATTTAACATAGTAATCCATTAGGGTGGTCCAAAGGAACTATAAACTACATCCTTATTTCATAGCAGTTTATATTAAACCATTGATACTTTGGATTTCCTGAAGTCCAATAATGTGAATGAATCACACTGAAGAGTACAGCCAAAAGAAAGTTGTAGATAGCAACATTCGTGATAAGTAGGCAATAAAGAATTTATTATTTTTTCAGCATGGATGGGGATCTACTTGTATCTCACACTCATGCACCTCCAGCACTCCACCTGGAGCTTACATTTAACGATTCACATTTTGTGGGACCACATCATATTATATCATAGAGATTAATGGGAGCACATAATGACAATGTACAGGAAATAGCAAGAGTTGGTTCTAAAGAGAGATTAATAATGGTTGCATGTGAGACAGGAGGATCAATTGGTGCCATGTACAAATTTCTTCTTCTGAGAGAACAAATGGTAGCTTACAGATTATCATAATCCTGTTAATGAGGCCAGCCTAGAGGGAATAGCAAAAGTATGGGTGCATGACAGCTTCAGGTATAATTCACAACATAAAAGACTGGACGACTGTAACTTACCATCATGTTCTGGATGCGATGACAGTTCATTGTTCTTAGGAAAAAGTTGATCTGTCGAATGATCTGTCTGCATGAAATCATTAACGGATATTGGGACCTGAAACTGAGCATCAACACCATGTCCAGCAGCTCTCATCTCTGACCCACTCAGCCTTGCAACTGATCTAGGCATGAGTTTGAATGCTAAAGAACACCGCCCAAACATATATCCCTGCAAGTTTCCAACCTCTGTCCTGTGTACAGCCGGACTTACATAGCCAGCAGTTCCCTGATAAAGAGCAAGGCCAGGATAGACAACAACATCGTTTGGACCAAGGTCCCCATCAGCAAGAATCCAGCGTCCATGCAAATCTTTGACATATAAGCCTGACCTATCAGACTTAACTATGGTAAGCAAAGTCTTATCAATCTGTTGCTCCTGCTCGGGAAATACGAGCAACTGACCATCATCCTGAGAAGCAATGCTGTGCTGCTGCGTGCCTTCGAATGACGGCCTTGAATGGCAACACACCGAAAGAACAGACGACGACACTTCCTGGCTTCTCAAGGGCATGTTGTCGAGAATTTCCGTAAACGCACAGCTGCGCAGGCCCAAGGAGAAGCTAATCGCATCCAAGATATCTCGAGAAACTTTCCCCAGCACCGAAAATATGTCAGGCAGCCCCGACGGAGGCAATTCCGTCTCACCACCATTGGGCTCCGTCACAGTGATCCCAGGCCTGTAGTCATACACCTCCAGCCACAGTTGGGGATCTGCGTAGTAGCCAGAGGTCTTGCACCACTCGCGGGCGTCGCCGGAGTGGGCGGCCTCGCTGTACCCGCGCTGATGGAAGAAGAGGCGAGCGGAGTCCAGGCCGGACCTCAGCAGCGCGCCCTCGGCCGGCGGCAGCCGGACGACGGCCGCCGAGCACTGCGCCAGCGACTGCGTCAGGGTGGACACGCAAATCTTATAGCTTTCCGACGGGAGGCCCTCGACGGCGGCGAGGTCGCCGAGGCGCACGCGGCCGAGGGACGCGAGGATGTCCCCCACGGCATCATCCATCGGAGGCGGTTCTTGGATCTCCGAGGGTTCAGTCCAGCCCCCAAATTTCTGCAGGATTAGCTGCGCCATCTTGCCTACGGGTAGGCCGAGATCGATCTTGCGCTCTGAAGAAGAAGAATCCCAATCGAACCATGGATGGATGGCAGCAAGCAAACCAAGAACGCTCTGAACGGAGAGAACGCAAGATGACAAGCCCTTCGATCAAGCTGGAGCTCCATGCCCAGGAAAGAAGAAAGCAACCCAAGAGCCCGGTGTGGAGGCCTGGAGGGAGGTCTGGCTTGCGTGCCGTGTCGTCGCCGACGGCAAGGCTGGCGGTGATGGTGAACAACGAATTGTCGGAAAGAGGAGAGATTGATCTCACTGACACCCAGTTCGATGGACATCTAATTTGACGGCCTCGTTCTAAATGACATTAAATTCGATCATCTTGACACGTATGACACCAGACACATCAATTTGTGATCTCAGTAACATTTTGCCTATTTTTCTCATTTTATCATCGATATTTCCATTTTCTATAAGTGACTTGACCATATTACCCTTGTGTGGCCCATGAGTTAGTGAGAGGAGAAGGCGCTGGGTTGGGGGGAGACGGCGCCGGCGTTGGGGGAGGCGACGACAGCGGCGGTGGCATTGGGGGAGGCAGCGTCGGCGTCGGAGAAGGGATGCTGGATGAAGAGGATAGGGGCAAAATGGTCATTGCACTAAAGAAAAATAGTGTAAATCACTAGTAAATTGAGAAAAATAGGCAAAATGTCACTGATATCACAAATTGGTGTGAGTGGTGTCATACGCGTCAAGGCGATCGAACTTAATGTCATTTGAAATGAGGCCGTCAAATTGGGTGTTACTGAGGTCAATTTCCCGAGGAGGCAAGGCCTGGTTCTCGATCTTTTTAGTGTTACTTAGCGTGTTTGGTAATGAACCGGAAGCAAAAAAACGAGTGGGAAATAGCTAGAAGAATCTCATGAGGTCATCCGCAGGAGAAGCTTAAAATAAAGTGGGTAGGGATAGAGTATCTGGTAGAGGAAAGAAATCTTTTAGAGTATAATGTAAAATGTGAAAAAAATTTAGAGGATGGATAAACTGTGTAGTGAATAGTAATGGATGACCGATGAGGAGATCTCAAGTGATGAATCATCTTCATCTTCCGATGATGATACAAAATCCGAAGGATTGGCTGGACTAGCTGTGGAAGAATCAATTCCTCCTCCTCCATTCTCCAACTCACTTTGTTTCATTGTAAGTCTTGATGATGAGAAGGTAAATGATGACACTTCCACTTCTTATGATGATTTGATTGAGATGATCAATGATCTAACTATTGTTTTAAAAAAAGAAACTTCTAGAATAAGAGTTTTAAGAAAGCTTTGTCTTTCTAGATAATAATCATGAATCTCTTATTGTGAAACGTAAAATTATAGAAAGTGAGCATAGTTATTTAAAAAATCCCATGCTGAAATGACTTCTCAATTAGACAAACTAATTGCAAGTCAATCTCTAAAAATTGCCATGATTGATTGCTCAATTGGTTGTGATTTGACTAGTGAAGTTGTTAACTTGATATGCCAACTAAAGAAGATGTTTATACTTCCTGTGATGGTTTGCATGATTTTAATTGGACTACTTCTAGCTTCTTAAATTCTTCTAGCATAAGTAGTTCTTTAAATTCTCCTAGCATGTGTAATGGTTAAAATTGCAAAACTGCTATATGTGCTAGAAAATTAATGATTGAGAATGAAGAGTTTAAGTTTAGGCTTGCAAAATTTAAGAAGGGACTTGAAAAAGTACTATCTTGAAAGTATTGCTTTTGATAAAATGCTTGGGGAGAAAAGAGCTACCTTGGGTACGGCAGGATTGGGTTTCACTCAAAGGAAAGTGTCCAAGTAAGGTGGACGGATAAGCCCCAAGTCTCTTTTTAACAAGAGTAATACAGGAATTCACACCCACTTGAATGTCAAAACAAAAAGGGTGTTTGTTTAGAAAGGCTCAACTGTTGATTATCACTATTTGCTCCTTAGAGATAATCATGGAAATATGTTTGCTAAGTATGTTGGTCCCAAGAATTTGAATGGTAATGGTAGATCAATTTGGGTTCCAAAATGCTCTCTCTCAAAATCTTTAGCTCTTGAAAGTGTGGACACTAATCTTAAAGATCCCAACTTAGTTTGGGTACCTAAATAGCAAAAATGATTTTATTTATGTACGTGAACTTAAAGAGTGGCATCCCACATTGGGTTTTTGATAGTGTATGCACTCAAAACCTGACGGGCGACTCATGTATGTTCACCTCATTTGAGGATTGTGCTGCCTCTACAAAAATCACCTTTGGTAACAATCACAAGGGCGAAGTAAAAGGAAAGGGTAGAATTGAAATTTCACCCGACTTATCCATTGACAATGTCGTCCTTGTTAAATATCTCAATTTCAATTTACTCTCCGTGTCCCAAATTTGTGACTTAGATTTTCATTTTATATTTTCAAAAGAGAGAGTTTGAATTTTTGACAAATCTGAAAAATTGATTTTGAAAGGATTTAGATTTCAAATTCTCTATCTTTTGAGTTCAAAGTCCAATGCCTCGTGTGTCTCGATTTATTTAATTGCTAATGTCTCTCTTTTTTTGGCTTTGGCATCGTCATCTTAGGCATGTGGGCATGGAAAATTTGAAAAAGCCTTTTAAAATTGAGTTGTTGGTTGGCTTGAATGATGTGAAGTTTAAGAAGGATAAGCTTTGTATTGCTTGTCAAGCCGGCAAGCAAGTTGCAAACACACGTCCATAAAAAGTGTCATATCCATCTCTCGTCCACTCAAGCTTTTGCATATTGATGTGTTTGGCCCAACAACATATGCAAGCATCGGTGGAAACTCTCTTCGATTAGTGTTAGTTGATAACTTCTCTCGATTTAATTGGGTATTCTTTTTGTCAAACAAAAAAGTTGTTGGAAATGTTTTCAAAACTTTTGCAAAAAGGTTCTAAAATGAATTTGATTCTCTCGTCAAGAAGGTTAGAAGTGACAATGGGACAAAGTTCATTAACACAAATATTGAGGATTTTTGTGAAGATCTAGGCATCAAACATGAATTTTCTGCCACTTACACACCACAACAAAATTGTGTGGTGGAAAGAAAGAATAGAACGCTCATTGAGATGGAAAGAACCATGTTGGAAGAGTATGGCACGTCCGATAATTTTTGAGCTGAAACTATCAATACGGCTTGCCATGCCATTAATCGACTCTATCTTTACCGACTTCTCAAGAAAACTCTATATGAGCTAGTACTGGGAAGACATCCAAACATCTCCTACTTCCGTGTCTTTGGATGCAAAGTGTACATCTACAAAAAGAGACACCATTTAGGTAAGTTTCAAAGAAGGTGCGATGAAGGTATCATGCTCGGTTACTCCTCTAAGTTTATGGCTTATCGGGTGTTCAATAACCCCACTCGTCTTGTTGAGGAGAGTTATGATATCAAGTTTGATGAATGTAATGGCTCGCAAGGAGAGCATGAAAATTTGAGAGATTTAGGTGATAAGCCATTGTCTAGAGCAATGAAGAATATGACTATTGGAGCATAAAAACCAAAGAAAATTTTCGATGCTCCTAGTGTTGAACAATCTCCCTCCATGATGCCTTAAGTGAGCAATCAAGAAGACATGGAAAAAGCTGATGGAAGTGAATCCGTTGGAGAACCACAACCCATTAAGACTTATCATACAATTGCTAAAGACCATCCGGCAAATTAAGTCATAGGTGACATTAGTAAGGGCGTTCAAACTCGTTCCCATCATGCAAATTTCTGTGAGCACTTCTCTTTTGTGTCTTGTGTAGATCCCAAAAATATTGAATAAGCACTTTAAGATCCAAATTGGGTGGAAACAATGCACAAAGAAACTCAACAATTTTAAGAGAAATGATGTATGGGAACTTGTCAAGCAGTTTCAAGATCATAATGTCATTGGCACAAAGTGCAGTGACAATGATCTTAATATAGCATTGTGCTGTTTCAAATGGATGTCAAAAGTGATTTCCTGAATGGTTTTATTGATGAACTTGTTTTTGTTGAACAACCTTCCGGGTTTGAGGATCCATTACTATCAAACTATGTTTACAAGCTTTCTAAGTCGTTGTACGAGCTTAAGCAAGCACCAAGAGCTTGGTATGAATGCTTTAGAAACTTTATTTTAGAAAAGGGCTTCGAAACAGGGAGTGTTAACCCCACATTATTCACTTAGACCATTGAGAGAAATCTATCCATTTGTCAAATTTATGTTGATGACATTATTTTTGGATACACTAACAAGCTTCATTGTAAGTACTTTAGAGAAATAATGTCCAAGGAGTTTGAAATGTCAATGATTGGAGAGTTAAAGTTCTTTTTTAATTTTCAATTTAAGCAATTGGAAAAAGGGACATTTATCTCTCAAGAAAAATATGTGGGTGATTTGCTGAAAAGATTCAAGATGGCCGATTGCAAACCAATGTCGACGTCTATGGCATCAAATGGAAATCTTAATGTTGATGAGGGAGGTAAATTTGTTGATCAAAAGTTGTATCGCTTCTTAACTAGCTTTTTGCTTTATCTCACAGCATCTAGACTCGATATCATGTTTAATGTTTGCATGTGTGCCCGTTTGCAAGTTTCACCTAAAGAATGACATTTAACTGATGTTAAAAGAATTCTAAGATACCTAAAATTTTCTCCTAGTGTTGGTTTGTGGTATCCTAAAGGTGCCTCTTTTGAGTTAATTGGGTACTCTAATTCAGATTATACAGGGTGCAAAATTGACTGAAAAAGTATCTCGGGAGGGTGTCAACTGCTAGGAAGGTCTCTAGTATTTTAGTCTTCCAAAAAAAAAATCCATGTTGTGCTCAACTCTTTTACATGAAGCAAACTTTTCTTGACTATGGGCAAATTTTTGACAAAGTGCAGTGACAATGATCTTAATAGCCAACTATTGTGTGATAATGAAAGTGCAGTGACAATAGCTGATAATCCTGTTCAACACTCACGTATCAAGCACATTGATGTTCGTCATCATTTCATAAGAGACCACGTTTGCAAAGGCGACATTGTGCTTGAGTATGTCAATACGAAGGATCAATTTTCCCCAAACCTTTTGATTTAGCACGCTTTAACAAGTTGAGAAATGATCTTAATAGCTAGCTTCCTATAACATCTCCTAAAATTGTTTAAGGTGTTTGTGAGTGACAGTGATGAATTCTTCGAGGAACTTGCCGAGCGGAGCCCTACACACCAAGAATCTAACTTGAGTTCGTCAGCCTCTGATGATAACGACAATGATGATGGTGCTGATGGTGGTGACGGTGGTGATGTTGGCGGTGGCAACTTTCAATAACTTCATCCTAACCTGTTGCTGCCTCGTCTGCTCAGTTTAGGCAGGGTGGTCATGAATCATATGAAGCAAGCTCGCAGAGAATGCCTCCTAGGTCTAGCATCGATAGGGGCAAGAGAAAAAAAATGGTCATGGCCCACATGAGTACAGCTCTCGCTCAAGCAATGACGCCACTCAGCCATAGGGGCAATATGGTTATCCAGTTCACATTGGAGTTTACCTCTCAGGAGTTTACCATCCCGCGCCTTACCCCCCAGGAGCTTACCATCCCGCGCCTTATCCCCTAGGAGCATACGGATACCCTCCCACGGCTTACCCCTCAGGAGTCGCAGCCTACCCCCAGGGCCACCCCAACCATTAAGGTATTTGTACGAAAGTGAAGAGCTTGACCAATATGACATGCTTTATGCACGCTGGCAAGCAAATAACTGGACGATAGGACAAAGTTGGGATTTGTTCATAGCCATTTTGAGGGCAACTGAAGAGGTCATAATTATTTTAAATGAAGATCAATGCTCCGAGCAACATCACTGGTAGTGGACTTACCATTTGACACTTTACAGATCGAAATAACGGT
Organism: Raddia distichophylla; assembly: GCA_005191435.1. Taxonomy (NCBI): domain Eukaryota; kingdom Viridiplantae; phylum Streptophyta; class Magnoliopsida; order Poales; family Poaceae; genus Raddia; species Raddia distichophylla. The sequence goes on along the minus strand of SPJY01034155.1, from coordinate 1,286,769 downwards.
AATGTGTGGACTTACCATTTGACACTTCACGTCTTCTGCTCTTTACCTAATTTCATTGGTCATTGCATAATGCATATTACCCATTGTTAATTATGATGCAGGACTGCTAGGGCACTCATCTATCATCAACTTATCATGCGAATGTGATCGATGAAATTTCTCAAATTTCATTGCCATACGGTTGTGAACTCTTGCGACTTGTGATTTGTGAACCTTGAGAATGGAATAATGGACAACTTGTGAACTTGTTATTTTATTAGTATATGAACTATGAATCTATGATAGCATGAAATATGAATGTATGAGTATGATTGCACATTTGCATTTTACTAGTAGTAGACTAGTAGTATCAACTATCATGTATGTCTCTTACATAATTCGAAACTGTTTTTTGTATAAAATATAGCATATGTCATGACAAAATTTTAATATAATTTTTTTCACATTTTTTCCCTTTTTTCGAGCACATTTGATACTAACCTCGGCTAGCCGGATATAACCGCGGTTAGCCGTGCCAAAATTTGGTAACCGTGTAAAATTGTGGTTAGCCATGCCAAAATTTGGCAAACCAACGCTTTCCATTCACAGCCAAAACTGAGCAAAACCGTCGGCTAACCGCGGTTAACCGCGGTAAGCCGGCTCCGCGCTGCACTCGACTCGGAGGGGCTAGACGGTTTTGTGAGCCCTGGCTGGCGGTAGGATAGGCAGGTGGCGATGAGAGGATAGGCAGAGAGGAGAGAGAGTGGAGAGGAAGAGAGAAGAAAAGGGAGAGGAAGAGAAGGACTTACAAGGGGGACCCATATTTTTTTTATTTATTTGTGATTGGACTACCACGTGGGCAAAACCAGGTTTAAAATCGCTCTACGTGGTTATTTGCGCCAATTTTTCGGTTTTGTGGGCTAGAATACCTGCTTTCGTAGTTCAGGGGGTTATGTAGACGAAGGGCTATAGTTTAGGTGTAATATAGACTTTTCTAATAAGAAATAAAAACACACTGATTCCTCTCTAGTCACTAGACCAGTTCTTTAGGGCTTAACAACTTAACGGCTTAACAGCTCAATGACTTATCTTTATGTAAAAAATGAATACACTTTAGTTTTTTGGGGTCTGTTTTTTCATTATCTCGAATGTACCAAACACTTTAAAAAGTAAGTCAAACAAGATGATTTGGATCTCGAGTCTATCTCAAGGGCTCTGAAAGTATAGCCATTTCAGCCGTTCAGATCAGTAAAAAAACTGGTAATCCACTAACCACCGTCCATTGTGAAACAGTTGCACAGAAAATGTGAGAGAACAACGTGAAGACTGGGAAAGTAAAAGGGAGAAGAATTAAGGCAAATTGTGCATTGTCTCAGCTTTGAGGAAAACAGTGAATTCTCCAAAGAAGAACATCATTCATTCAACCACTCATCAGTGACAGTGACCGAGGTGAAAGCTTGAAACTCCACGCGGAAAGCTCATCAGTGACCGAGGCAAGGAGACCGAGCTGCAGAGATCTCCATGATGAAAGCGGTCAAAAGAGGGGAGAAGAAAGCAACCGCTCTGCAACTACGTACGTGTATGTATGTATGTATGGGCAAAGAAACCAGGCTTCAAACAGTGCACTGCTCCTCCAAATCGATCATAATTTTATGCTGCAAACGCAAACAAATTAAATCGGAACAAAAAAAATTCAACCTTTTTTCTTGTCCTTCCTACAGATGGATGGATCAAAATCCATATTTTTCCATACACAAATTCTTTTCAAAGCTCGGAGCAAGAAAGGAATAGATCGATGGCGTGAAGTCGCTGCGGATGCTATGCTATGCCATTGAGCACGATGGCATGAGCCGCTTCGTGCTTCCAGGTTGCAGAAGAGCCACGGCCATGGCGTCAGTGGCTGGAGTTGGGCCCGTAGCACGCGCCGCGGACGGGGTTCCAGAGCCACTGCACCAGGAACCGGCGGCCGTTGACGCCGTTGACGTTGTAGGCGCTGCCGTCGGCGGCGCGGGACACGTTCCCGACGAGCCCGCCAGCGCCGCCGCCGTCGCCGTACACGCCCAGGCAGAGGTCGGCGATCTCGGTTGGCGCCGTCGGCGTGTCGCCGGCGTACCACGCGTTCACCAGCGGGTTGGTGGCCAGCTCCGCCAGCTCGTGCCCCAGCACGATCACCATCCCGTCCACCCCGACGTCGCCGTTCGGCGGCAGCAGCACCTCGCCGCCGCCGCCGGGGTTGTACGCCGGCGCGGCGAACGGGTACGCGCACATCCCGGGGCACTGGGCACCGCTGTGCCCCACCCACGCGTAGGGCACGGTGACGCCGGCGACGGAGGCGAAGGTGAAGTAGTGGAAGCCGCAGACGGCGCGGCAGAAGTCCTGGACCTGGACGTCCGGCGAGGTGAGAACGAGGTAGGCGCCGTCGTATGGGTCGAGGGGGAGCGGGTCCGGGAACGCGAGCACGGCGGAGCGGATGACGGACTGCATGTCGATCCGCCGGAGGGAGGCGCCGTGGGAGTAGCCGGCGTCGGAGCGCTCGCCGGCGACGGCGAGCCGGCCGGTGACGTTGGCGCCGGTCTGGTCGGCGTAGAGGCGCGGAGCGCCGGCCCACCAGTCGGAGACGGAGGGGGACGGCGCCGGCGACGAGAGCGAGGCGAGAAAGTCCCGGAGCACGGCCTGCGCGGCGGCCTCCCACCGGCCGTACCAGATGAGGTACAGGTTGGTGGGCGCCGCCGACACCACGGGGCCCATGTGGTATTGCATGTCCACCAGCTGGGACCCGTCCACCAGGTAGTCCGGCCCGTACACCGGCGCCGCCGCGGTTGACATATAAGCCTGACCTATCAGACTTAACTATGGTAAGCAAAGTCTTATCAATCTGTTGCTCCTGCTCGGGAAACATGAGCAACTGACCATCATCCTGAGAAGCAATGCTGTGCTGCTGCGTGCCTTCGAATGACGGCCTTGAATGGCAACACACCGAAAGAACAGACGACGACACTTCCTGGCTTCTCAAGGGCATGTTGTCGAGAATTTCCGTAAACGCACAGCTGCGCAGGCCCAAGGAGAAGCTAATCGCATCCAAGATATCTCGAGAAACTTTCCCCAGCACCGAAAATATGTCAGGCAGCCCCGACGGAGGCAATTCCGTCTCACCACCATTGGGCTCCGTCACAGTGATCCCAGGTCTGTAGTCATACACCTCCAGCCACAGTTGGGGATCTGCGTAGTAGCCAGAGGTCTTACACCACTCGCGGGCGTCGCCGGAGTGGGCGGCCTCGCTGTACCCGCGCTGATGGAAGAAGAGGCGAGCGGAGTCCAGGCCGGACCTCAGCAGCGCGCCCTCGGCCGGCGGCAGCCGGACGACGGCCGCCGAGCACTGCGCCAGCGACTGCGTCAGGGTGGACACGCAAATCTTGTAGCTTTCCGACGGGAGGCCCTCGACGGCGGCGAGGTCGCCGAGGCGCACGCGGCCGAGGGACGCGAGGATGTCCCCCACGGCATCATCCATCGGAGGCGGTTCTTGGATCTCCGAGGGTTCAGTCCAGCCCCCAAAATTTCTGCAGGATTAGCTGCGCCATCTTGCCTACGGGTCAGCCGAGATCGATCTTGCGCTCTGAAGAAGAAGAATCCCAATCGAACCATGGATGGATGGCAGCAAGCAAACCAAGAACGCTCTGAACGGAGAGAACGCAAGATGACAAGCCCTTCGATCAAGCTGGAGCTCCATGCCCAGGAAAGAAGAAAGCAACCCAAGAGCCCGGCGTGGAGGCGTGGAGGGGGGAAATTTATCTGTATGACACCCAATTCGCTGGACTTGGTAAAAGTGACATCCTATTTGCTGCGTTTTCGTCCAGTGATAACCGAGCAATGAATTGATTCGGTAGATGACATCCGCATGCTTTTAATTGCTTTTTTCTTTATTTCTCCCATTTAAACACAGTGAAGTACCAGTCTGGCTTAGTTGTGTGCCGTGTCGTCGCCGATGGCGAGGCTGGCGATGACGGTGAACAACGAATTGTGAGAAAGAGGTGAGATTGACCTCACTGACACTCAATTCAACTGACACCCAATTCAACGGCCTCGTTTCAAATAACATTAAGTTTGATCGTCTTGACACGTATGACACCAGACACATCAATTTATGACCTCAGTGACATTTTGCCTATTTTTCTCAATTTACCTCGATTTTTCCATTTTCTATAAGTGGCTTGACCATATTACCCTTGTGTGGCCCACGAGTTAGTGAGAGGAGAAGGAACTGGGTTGGGAGGAGACGGCGCCGGCGTTGGGGGAGGCGGCAGCGAGGCGACGGCAGCGGCGGGCGTTGAGGTCGGCGGTGGTGGCGTTGGGGGAGGCGGCGTTGGCGTTGGAGAAGGGATGCTGGATGAAGAGGATAGGGGGAAATGGTCATTGCGCTAAAGAAAAATAGTGTAAATCACTAGTAAATTGAGAAAAATAAGTAAATTGAGAAAAATAGGCAAAATGTCACTGAGATCACAAATTGGTGTGTCTGGTGTCGTATGCGTCAAGGCGATCGAACTTAATGTCGTTTGGAACGAGGCTGTCAAATTGGGTGTCTCTGAGATCAATTTCCTGAGAAAGGGAGGCAAGGCCTTGTTCTCGTTCTTTTCAGCGTTACTTAGCGTGTTTGGTAAAACCGGAAGCAAAAAAAGAGTGAGAAATAGCTAGAAGAATCTCATGAGGTCATCCGCCGGAGAAGCTATAAAATAAAGTGGGTAGAGATAGTGTCTGGTGGAGGAAAGAAATCTTTTAGAGTATAATGTAAAGTGTGGAGAAATTTAGAGGGATGGATAAAGTGTGTAATGAATAGTAATAGATGACCGATGAGGAGATCTCAACTGATGAATCATCTTCATCTTCCGAAGATGATACAAAATCCGAAGGATTGGCTGGACTAGCTATGGAAGAATCAATTCCTCCTCCTCCATTCTCCAGCTCACTTTGTTTCATGGCAAGTCTTGATGATGAGAAGGTAAATGATGACACTTCCACTTTTTATGATGATTTGGTTGAGATGATAAATGATCTAAGTATTGTTTTAAAGAAAGAAACTTCTAGAAATAAGAGTTTTAAGAAAGCTTTGTCTTCGATAGATAATGATCATGAATCTCTTGTTGTGAAACGTGAAATTATAGAAAGTGAACATAGTTATTTAAAAAACCCATGCTGAAATGGCTTCTCAATTAGATAAACTAATTGCAAATCAATCTCCAAAAATTGTCATGATTGATTGCTCAATTGGTTGTAATTTGACTAGTGAAGTTATTGACTTAACTTGTGATATGCCAACTAAAGAAGATGTTTACACTTCCTGTGATGATTTGCATGATTTTAATTGGACTGCTTCTAGCTCCTTAGATTCTTCTAGCATGAGTAGTTCATTAAATTCTCTTAACATGTGTGATGGTGAAAATTACAAAACCGCTATATGTGCTAGGGAATTAATGATTAAGAATGAAAAGTTTAAGTTTAGGCTTGCAAAATTTGAGAAGAGACTTGAAAAATACTATCATGAGAGTATTGCTTTTAATAAAATGCTTGGGGAGTAAAGGGCTACCTTGAGTATGGCATAATTGGGTTTCACCCAAAGGAAAGTGCCCAAGGAAGGTGGACGGATAAGCACCAAGAGTCTCTTTTTAACAAGAGTAATACCGAAATTCTCACCCATTTGAATGTCAAAACAAAAAAAGTGTTTGTTTAGAAAGGCTCAACTGTTGATAATCACCATTTGCTCCTTAGAGATAATCATGGAAAAGTGTTTGCTAAGTATGTTGGTCCCAATAATTTGAATGGTAATGGTAGATCAATTTAGGATCCAAAATGCTTTGTCTCAAAATCCTTTACTCTTGAAAGTATGGACACTATTCTTAAAGGACCCAACATACTTTGGGTACCTAAATACCAAAAAAGATCTTATTTATGTAGGTGAACCAAAAGAGTGGCGTCCCACATTGGATTTTTGATAGTGTATGCACTCAACACATGACGGACGACTCACGTATGTTCACCTCATTTGAGGATTGTGATGCCTCTACAAAAATCACCTTTGGTAACAATCGCAAAGGCGAAGTAAAAGGAAAGGGTAGAATTGCAATTTTACCCGACTTGTCCATTGACAATGTCCTGCTTGTTAAATCTCTCAATTTCAATTTACTCTCTGTGTCCCAAATTTGTGACTTAGGTTTTCATTTTATCTTTTCAAAAGAGAGTTTGAATTTTTGACAAATCTGAAAAACTGATTTTGAAACGATTTATATTTCAAAATCTCTATCTTTTGAGTTCAAAGTCCAATGCCTCGTGTGTCTTGATTTGTTTAATTGCTAAGGTCTCTTTTATTTGGCTTTGGCATCGTCGTCTTAGACATGTGAGCATGGAAAATTTGAAAAAGCTTTTTAAAAATGAGTTGTTGGTTGTTTGAATGATGTGAAGTTTGAGAAGGTAATGTTTGTAGTGCTTATCAAACCAGCAAATAAGTTGCAAACACACATCCATAAAAAAAACATCATGTCCATATCTCGTCCACTCGAGCTTTTGCATATTGATGTGTTTGGCCCAACAACACATGCAAGCATCGGTGGAAAGTCTCTTTGATTAGTGTTAGTTGATGACTTCTCTCGATGTTGATGAGTTCAAATGGAAACCTCGATGTTGATGAGTTCAAATGGAAATCTTGATGTTGATGAGTGAGGTAAATCTGTTGATCAAAAGTTGTATCGCTTCTTAACTAGCTCTTTGCTTTATCTCACAGCATCTAGACCCGATATCATGTTTAATGTTTGCATATGTGCCTGTTTGCAAGCTTCACCTAAAGAATGACATTTAACTGCTGTTAAAATAATTCTAAACCTAAAATTTTCTCCTAGTGTTGGTTTGTGGTATCCTAATGGTGCCTCTTTTGAGTTAATTGGGTACTTTGATTCAGATTATACGGGGTGCAAAATTGACCAAAAAGTATCTCGGGAGGGTGTCAACGGTTAGGAAGGTCTCTAGTATTTTGGTCTTCCAAGAAAAAAATTCCATGCTTGTGCTCAGCTCCTTTACATGAAGCAAACTTTTCTTGACTATGGGCAAAATTTTGACAAAGTGTTATTATTGTGTGATAATGAAAGTGCAGTGATAATAGCTGCTAATCCTGTCAACACTCACGTATCAAGCACATTGATGTTCATCATTATTTCATAAGAGATCTTGCAAAGGCGACATTATACATGAGTATGTCAATACAAAGGATCAATTAGCGGATATTTTTCTCAAACCTTTGGATTTAACATGCTTTAACAAGTTGAGAAATGAGCTTAACAGCCTAGCTTCCTATAACATCTCCTAGAGTTGTTTAAGGTGTTTATGAGTGACAGTGATGAATTCTCCGAGGAACTTGCCTAGAGGAACCCTCCATACCAAGAATTTAACTTGAGTTTGTCAACCTCTGATGATAACGATAATGATGATGGTGCTGATGGTGGTGACGGTGGTGATGTTGGCGGTGGCAACTTTCAAATAACTTCATCCCAGCCTGTTGCTGCCTCGCCTGCTTAATTTAACCAAGGTGGTTATGAATCACATGAAGCAAGTCGCAGAGAATGCCTCCTAGGTCTAGCATCGATAGGGGCTAGGGAAAAAAGAATGGTCATGGCCCACATGAATACAGATTTAGCTCAAGCAATGACGCCACTCAGCCACAGGGGCAATATGGATATCCAATTCACATTGGAGTTTACCCCCCAGGAGCTTACCATCCCGCACCTTACCCCCCATGAGCTTACCATCCCGTGCCTTACCTCCTAGGAGCATACGGATACCCTCCTACAGCTTACCCCTCAGGAGTCGCAGCCTACCCCCCCAGGACCACCCTAACCATTAAGGTATTTGTACGAAAGTGAAGAGCCTGACCAATATGACATGTTATATGCACGCAGGCAAGCAGATAACTGAACGATAGGACAAAGTTGGGATGAGTTCATGGCCATTTTGAGGGCAACTAAAGGGGTCATAATTATTTCAAATGAAGATCAATACTCTGAACAATATCACTGGTGGTGGACTTACCATTTGACACTTCACAGATCAAAATAACGGTAATATGTGGACTTACCATTTGACACTTCACGTCTTCTGCTCGTTACCTAATTTCATTGTTCATTGCATAATGCATATTACCCATTGTTAATTGTGATGCAGGACTGCTAGGGCGCTCATCTATCATCAACTTATCATGCGAATGTGATCAATGAAATTTCTCAAATTTCATTGCCATACGGTAGTGAACTCTTGTGACTTGTGATTTGTGAACTTGAGAATGGAATAATGGACAACTTGTGAACTTGTTATTTTATTAGTTTATCAATTATGAATCTATGATAGCATGAAATATGAATGTATGAGTATAATTGCATATTTGCATTTTACTAGTAGTAGACTAGTAGTATCAACTATCATGTATGTCTTTTAGATAATTCTAATCTTTTTTTTATAAAATATAGCATATGTCATGACAAAATTTTAATATAATTTTTTCCACATTTTTTCCTTTTCTTCGAGCACATTTGATACTAACCTCGGCTAGTCGGATATAACTGTGGTTAGCCGTGCCAAAATTTGGAAAACCAACGCTTTCCATTCACAGACAAAACCAAGCAAAACCGTCGGCTAACTGCGGTAAGTCGGTTCCCCGCTGCACGCGACTCGGAGGGTCAGACGGTTTTGTGAGCCCTAGCTGGTAGGAGGATAGGCAAGCGGCGATGAGAGGATAGGCAGAGAAAGGAGAGAGTGGAGAGGAAGAGAGAGAAGAGAAGGGAGAGGAAGAGAAGGACTTACATGAGGGACCCATATTTTTTATTTATTTGTGATTGGACTACCACGTGGGCAAAACCAGGTCTAAAACCGCTCTAGGGGGTTATTTGCTCCAATTTTTTTTGTTTTGTGAGCTAGAATACCTGCTGTCGTAGTTCAGGGGGTTATGTAGACGAAGGGCTATAGTTTAGGTGTAATATAGACTTTTCTAATAAGAAATAAAAACACACTGATTCCTCTCTAGTCACTAGACCAGTTCTTTAGGGCTTAACAACTTAACGGCTTAACAGCTCGATGACTTATCTTTATGTAAAAAATGAATACACTTTAGTTTTTTGGGGTCTGTTTTTTCATTATCTCGAATGTACCAAACACTTTAAAAAGTAAGTCAAACAAGATGATTTGGATCTCGAGTCTATCTCAAGAGCTCTCAAAGTTTAGCCATTTCAACCGTTCAGATCAGTAAAAAAACTGGTAATCCCCTAACCACCGTCCATTGTGAAACAGTTGCACAGAAAATGTGAGAGAACAACGTGAAGACTGGGAAAGTAAAAGGGAGAAGAATTAAGGCAAATTGTGCATTGTCTCAGCTTTGAGGAAAACAGTGAATTCTCCAAAGAAGAACATCATTCATTCAACCACTCATCAGTGACAGTGACGGAGGTGAAAGCTTGAAACTCCACGCGGAAAGCTCATCAGTGACCGAGGCAAGGAGACCGAGCTGCAGAGATCTCCATGATGAAAGCAGTCAAAAGAGGGGAGAAGAAAGCAACCGCTCTGCAACTACGTACGTGTATGTATGTATGGGCAAAGAAACCAGGCTTCAAACAGTGCACTGCTCCTCCAAATCGATCATAATTTAATGCTGCAAACGCAAACAAATTAAATCGGAACAAAAAAAATTCAACCTTTTTTCTTGTCCTTCCTACAGATGGATGGATCAAAATCCATATTTTTCCATACACAAATTCTTTTCAAAGCTCGGAGCAAGAAAGGAATAGATCGATGGCGTGAAGTCGCTGCGGATGCTATGCTATGCCATTGAGCACGATGGCATGAGCCGCTTCGTGCTTCCAGGTTGCAGGAGAGCCACGGCCATGGCGTCAGTGGCTGGAGTTGGGCCCGTAGCACGCGCCGCGGACGGGGTTCCAGAGCCACTGCACCAGGAACCGGCGGCCGTTGACGCCGTTGACGTTGTAGGCGCTGCCGTCGGCGGCGCGGGACACGTTCCCGACGAGCCCGCCAGCGCCGCCGCCGTCGCCGTACACGCCCAGGCAGAGGTCGGCGATCTCGGTTGGCGCCGTCGGCGTGTCGCCGGCGTACCACGCGTTCACCAGCGGGTTGGTGGCCAGCTCCGCCAGCTCGTGCCCCAGCACGATCACCATCCCGTCCACCCCGACGTCGCCGTTCGGCGGCAGCAGCACCTCGCCGCCGCCGCCGGGGTTGTACGCCGGCGCGGCGAACGGGTACGCGCACATCCCGGGGCACTGCGCGCCGCTGTGCCCCACCCACGCGTAGGGCACGGTGACGCCGGCGACGGAGGCGAAGGTGAAGTAGTGGAAGCCGCAGACGGCGCGGCAGAAGTCCTGGACCTGGACGTCCGGCGAGGTGAGGACGAGGTAGGCGCCGTCGTAGGGGTCGAGGGGGAGCGGGTCCGGGAACGCGAGCACGGCGGAGCGGATGACGGACTGCATGTCGATCCGCCGGAGGGAGGCGCCGTGGGAGTAGCCGGCGTCGGAGCGCTCGCCGGCGACGGCGAGCCGGCCGGTGACGTTGGCGCCGGTCTGGTCGGCGTAGAGGCGCGGAGCGCCGGCCCACCAGTCGGAGACGGAGGGGGACGGCGCCGGCGACGAGAGCGAGGCGAGAAAGTCCCGGAGCACGGCCTGCGCGGCGGCCTCCCACCGGCCGTACCAGATGAGGTACAGGTTGGTGGGCGCCGCCGACACCACGGGGCCCATGTGGTATTGCATGTCCACCAGCTGGGACCCGTCCACCAGGTAGTCCGGCCCGTACACCGGCGCCGCCGCGGCGGAGCTCCAGCCCCAGCTCCAGACGGCGGCGGCGGCTAGGAGGCAATGGCACGGGAGCAGCCTCCCCATTTCTGCGGTGAGTGGAGCTCGAGTGACGAGCTGGAGTGAGCAGGGGAAGGGGGGTTTTTTTTGGTGGTTTCTTGGTTTGAATCCTCATTTCAAGGCTGGTTTGGGACTTGGGAGTATAAGATTAATAATTGTGGAGCTTTTATGATGAGTCGGTGCCATAGATACTCCTATTTGGTTTCCGTGGCAAACAATTTTGAAGTAACCAGCTCAGGAAAGGAGAGTCATCCTCGTTTTCAAAAAACATGGGAGATGTTTCGTGTATTTACGCAACTAAATTTATGTCACTATTTAATCTGATATAAATATTACTTTATTATGGCTTGTCAAATTTTTTATTGTAATTGATATCAGACATTTCTTTTATTTTGAAAAGGACACTTTTTTATTTGTAATCCAAATTTTTATTATTTAATTTCATAATTATGGTAGGTATGGACTCTTTTCTTTAGGCCTTGTTTGTTTCAGATTAAATTAAATTAAATAAAAATTTATTATTTTTGTATAAGTCAAATGGTGTAATATTTTATATTTATTTGTATGTGGTTTTAAACTGTTCTTCTTAGAGTTCGTAAAATAAGTTTTTCATAATAATTTTTAAAATTCTTTACAACGTCTTTTGAGGGGTCACAAATTTGCTACAGGAAAACTCAACTCAACTTTAAGCTGAAACAAACAAGGCCTTAATCTAAACCGTTATAATCTGATGTACTATAATCAACTATGCAAATATTTTTTTCTCTTATTAACGTAAGAATTTTTAGTATTTTTTATTAACATCAAAATTTCTAGTATTTTAGAATTAACATGGTGGTGGCTTCCTTTTATTTATTTTATAATTGTAGCAGGTAAAGACTCTTTCCTTTCATCTAAGTCGTTATAATCGTGATGTGAATCTTTTTATTTTCTCTGATTAACGTGAGTATTTCTAGTGTTTTTCGATTGGCGTGGAAATTTCTAGTATCTTAGAATTAACGTGCTAGCTTCGTTTTATTTTATTTTATATATATAGCAGATTGTACAAATTTCAGTGGTCATTATGCAAGAGGATTGATTAGAAATATGTTAGCAGTATTACAAAGTATTTCACGTTAAAGATTTTTTAGAAAGCAACAAAACCCGTGCAACTGGATCTTTGGTGCAATTATGCAATTTTCAAATCTCGGCCATCCAAGGGAGATCCGAGACATCCGACTCCCCTCGTGTCTTATTTACATCCACACCCCCCCCCTCTCTTTCTCTTGCTCTTCAGTCCTCCATGAATTGGCAGCCAGCCACAATAGTCTTCTCTCTCCTTCCCACATCCAAACAACCCAATCCCCTTCTCTCCCAGGAGATCCCAACCCTAGAGCTCTCCTCTAGTCCGTCGCCACCGTTCTCTACCGTCGCTGTCGTCGCCGGACTAGAGGAGAGCAATCCTGGGCACACTGAAGAGCAAGAAAAAAGAGAGAGGCGGGGGTGTGGATGCAAATAAGACATGAGGGGAGCAGGATGCGTCGGATCTCCCTTAGATGGCTGAGATTTGAAGATTGCATAGTTGCACCAAAGATCCAGTTGCACAGGATATGCTACCTTTTTAGAATTGGATAAAACTTCGTTAAGATAAGATGATCCCTTTTATATTAAGACCCCTAGCCAATAAAAAATATTAGAGTAAAGTGCATGGCCGGTCCTTAAACTATTGCGGGTGTGTCATCTGGGTCCACGAACTAAAAAAATACAGAAGTGCATCCCTAAACTTTTTAAGTGTGTCGTTTGAGTCCAAATTACACTCGGATGACAAATCCTGCCACCGTGGACTGTCTATGTGGCATTTTTAATTTTAAAAAATTTGATGAAATATTCAATATCAGAAAAATTCATAAAAAATCATAAAAACGATTAAAAAAATCAGAAAAAAACATAAAATTCATTAAAAATTCAGAAAAATTCATTAAAAAACATAAAAAACATAAAAATGATAATAAAAAAGAAAGGAAAAATCATAAAAATTCAGAAAAATAAAAAATAAAAAATAGAAAACTTCATAAAGAAATAAAAAACATTTTAAAAATAAGAAAATTTCGAAAATCATTTAGAAATAGAAATAGAAAAATGCAACAACAATGGCACCTGGATGACCGGATGACCCCATCCAGGTGCCATTGGCTGGGGTCATGCAGATGATAGAACTCTGCAAGACCCCAGCCAACAAGATGAATTTTTATGAATTTTTTGGATTTTTATTTTTTTCCTAATTTGTTTAAAAATATATGATTTTGATGAATTTTTTTTTTCTGTTTTTATGATTTTCTGAATTTTTCTGATTTTTAGGATTTTTCTGAATTTTTCTGAATTTTATGATTTTTTAAAACATTTTAATCATTTTTTTATGAATTTTTCAGATATTTAATGATTTCTTTGAATTTTTTAAAATTAAAAACGCCATGTGGACAGTCCACGGTGGCAGGATTAGTCATCCGAGTGTAATTTGGACCCAAACGACACACTTAAAAAGTTTAGGGATGCGTTTCTGTATTTTTTTAGTTCGTGGACCCAGATGACACACCCGCAATAGTTTAAGGACCGGCCATGCACTTTACTCAAAATATTACATGTGTTCTCAAGCAAAACAAAACAACAAAATGAACTTTTAGAAGGATTTGTTATAAAGTTGCCGCTGTCCAAGGCGAAGTCGCCAAAACCTACCTCCATCATCTCATTTTCTTTCGCCAAACTTGACGAAAATCACACTACAAAGATCAGGATCAACTAAACTTGTGGTAGCACAAAGGCCGTCGTGAGTTATTTAGTAAAGAGGATATCACGAAAACTTCCATAGCACACAACAAGCATGACAACACATAAATTTCCTAAGCCGCAATTTTTGAACACATCCTTGGACTATCACCCTGAAAAAGTCACTATGTAGGCCACCACCATTGTTCTCCTTCTAACTTGAGTCTTAACAAAAATACCTCGTCAGATTTGTCATAAGAAAGCAAACCCACTATCTTATATGCCTCAACTGAGCAGTAGTGTCATCACTGCCTTTCACCGCCAAGAAAGATCAAAATACCACCGCATCAAACTATGAACATGAGACCTAATATTTTGTGGCTACCTATGGGTAGATCTTGTTGTGGACTACCAGCCCCCCTCACTACCGACCTAGAGGACGCTAACGACTAGCCAGGTCGTTGAGTCCGCGCCACCAAATATTTTCTGAATCTAGATGTTGTCTCTCCTCTTTAACATTTTTTCAATGGTAACTTAAAAAAAGAAGAGAAAATATCTAAAGATGTATATATTAAATGAAAGTCCTATGGTGGTTCATCAGTTAAAACATCTTAATGGTATTTTATTTGTTTGAATTTGGATATTATTCTAGTAACTTTTCAATCATCTCAAGATATATACCAAATCATCATGTTTAGTGTGCTTCCTTATTTCAGTACACTATATTATAGGAAAGTAAAGAAAACCTATTGCAACGCTGAACTATTGAGGATTGTTTAATTTACCCTTGAACTAAAAAAACTAGAGTAACCTCTCGCACTATGCAAAAATCAGCCAAATAACCCTCTAGATCTTATTTTGAAGATAGGTTCACCATTGTAGCATTGACGTGGTGTGCAACATGGCTTGTGGCCTAGGTTTACATGTAACCCTCGCTAATTCATCTTCCTCTCTCCCTCTCTACGATGATCTCTCTCTTGTTGCTCCATACCCTTTCGTCCTTTCCCTTGTCCCTTCCAATGCAGCATAAAAGCACGGAGAAGGGGAATGGCACCTCCTATCATGTTGCCTATCATTGGACACCGCTATCTCAATCCCTTCCTCTCTCTTCTCTCTTCCTTATTTCTCAACATCTCTCCCTTGCTCCCGTTCCTTTAGTTTTCTCTACCAAACAATAGAGGGGAGTGGAGGGGAGGGGAGGGTTCAACTGTGTAGGCACACCACTGTCGCTGCTCGACTACTCTCTTTTTCCCCTACTGTTTTATAGATATATGATAGAGATTATGAAGAAAGGCTAAGTCTAGCCAAGTGGGCAGAGCGGAGGCCTGTCGCTGAAGGCTTGGGCACCATCTATAAATACTTGTGAGCCGCGCGAGGAAATAAGAATCACATTGTAATCCTCTGTGTTTTGTAACTCTCCGGCCAAAAGTAATGAAGTTTCGATTGCTGGTGCCTATGATTGTTTTTCCCACAAAGGTTTTTCACATTAAATCATCTCGTGTTCTTTTGATTTGTTCTACTTCTTGCTATTTATATCTATCAAATTCTAACATCATTCTCTCACTCCCTCTCTACTCCTCCCTCCTCCAATCTTCATCTCTCCAATTGGCTACTTGTCAATGACTATATGTTAGTGTAAGGTAAGGGGGAGATGAGAAAGGGCTAGGATAATCCACACATTGAGCCACAATACCGCCTCTCACCAGCCAGCATTGCTCGATGGCTCGACCATCTCATTTTCCATACATCCTTTATCTTTCCCATCTCTCTGTGCCTTTCTCTTGTGAAACGCCCAAAGAGGAGGAACATGATCACTATCGTGTGCACCAGCCACTAGCCAGGAGTTTCCATGACCATTATGTCGCTCTGACCTCGTCGGTGACTCAGTTAGCAAATTCATACAATTTGTAGTGTTGCATACCTAATTTTCCCTTTAAAAAACTTTCCCATGCAATAATCCCAACAATCAGGTTCTGCACACACTTCTGAAAAATGCTTTCTTCCCTATAATTTTTTACATCTTCAGCAACACTCTAATTCTCACTCTAATAGAAATAAAAATAAAAAAGAATCCCTTACAATCTAACGTTGTTCTTTTTAAAGGTAGCAAAAAAACTTTAATCTTTAAAGTTGTAATCCCTTAAGAAAGGCTTTGGAGAGATAAAAAATTATGAAAACAATATTTTAGGAGCTCTAAAAAAACATTTAAAACCCACAAAATGATTACAAAATAGTACATTATTTAGCATTAAAAAAACAAAATTCCAGCGGTAGTTTTAAATTTTAATTAAAGGTAAAAAGACGGGTGATTTAGGTCATTTGATTAGCCCAACCAAATCGAACCGAGCAAAACCGCGGACCAAAGAGGACTTTAGTTTAGTTTTGTTTATAATTAAAAAAGATATTAAAAATGTTATTTAAAAAATATTTTAAGATCTTTAAATGAAAATTCTATGACGTTCAAAAAAAATATTTTAAAATTATACATAGAATTATATGTAAAAAATAATAAAATTTTCTAACCGAACAAGAATAAAACTAAAACAACAAACTGAAACAGGCTTTATACTGCAAGCGTGGAAAGTTACGGAAGGAGATCCATCATTTTGCAGACGTTCAAAAAAAATATTTCAAAATTATACATAGAATTATATGTAAAAAATAATAAAATTTTCTAACCGAACAAGAATAAAACTAAAACAACAAACTGAAACAGGCTTTATACTGCAAGCGACTGATCTTGTGCGGATCTATAAAACTTCTTGATGATGGCCGCCAACCACACGCGTCGACGGCCGCACGCAGCTCATGAGCGCTCGATTCTAGAAGGGACAGTACAGGATGACGAGCGGGCCCGGTCAGCGGTGAAATGCATCAAAATGGCAGTGACAGACTGACAGTCACTTGCTGGTGCCTGTCAAAAACGAAAAAAAAAAAGAAGCCTTGATTAATAATAGCATAAGCTTTGCTTTGCAGACAATTCTGCTACACAGCTGTGTTCGTTGGGGGGTGATAGGGAGACGTGGTTATAATGTTATGTCCGACCTATTGATTTGTAATGATTTTTTTTATAGGTTTTTAGTAGTCCTGCTAAAGATTTTTAAACAATTTTTAATTACTTTTTATAATGTTTAAATCTCTTTTTAAAGGTTATTAAATTTTGTTACATTAAAACGTTAGTACGCTAAACTGAAATGAACAAGGCTTAAGTGTGGCCTCTTGAGGAAAAGAATGTGAAACATGTAGTTTCCGATGGGGGCTTTCCTTTCAGATTCTCTTTTTTTTTTATTTTAGTTTAATTTCTATTGGTTTAAAACTTTTCTTATTTTTATATGGATCATTCGTTGTATTTTTAAAATAGTTTTTTAGACTTTATATGATTTTTCTCAAAGGTCTTAATTTTTTATAAAAATTTATTTATTTATTTTTTTCATATATTTTTAAGAGCATTGCCAACTTGCCCTCTATCCCACCCCCTGAGCTACAATGGTACACATCAGTTATCTCTAAGCTATCTATAAGATTTGTCATGTAGGATAGATAATGACATGGATGAGAGAGGGTGTGCATAGAGAGTTGAGCCGTTTTCAGTGCAAGAGATGACTCTACACGCGAATTAAGAAATCTTGTGTATGATTGTCATAAAAAATATGCAGTTATCTCTAAGCATCTTTACCATTGTATGAGCTGTCTCTAAGTCATCTCTATAAGTGACATGACAATAGTTAGAGATGGTTGTTGTCTCAACCATTGTACATGCTCTAAATCACTATTCATACACACATAAATAGTATTTTAGGGGTGGGATAGGGGGTCTATTGGGATGCTATAAAAATTTTCAGCTATAACTAAAATTAAAACTAAACAGAAAAAGTTAAAGGGGTCCTCAGTTTTCGATGTGCTTACCCACACCCACACGTACACGTTGAGTCGCACAGACGTAACTCACCAGCGTACACAGCACCGCATCCAACACCGAGCACGACGCCTGCAATCAATATATTTTCCCACACTCCGAGTCCGAGACGAGACCCTGGAAGGAAGAGCTCCTCGAGGCCGCTTCTTCGCCATTTACTCATCGCCATTTTTTTAAAATTCAAATTTTTAGATTTTTTTAAGTTCATTTTACACCTTATCCACATACAAATATATTGTCTTATCTGCATTTTTAAAAAGAGAGAGGTTGCTTGACTTCTGAACTATAGTGGTGCAGAGACTTTAATCCCCTACGTACAAAACCATCTCAGTGGACTCTTGTATTATGTTTAATGGCGCAAATATCGTCCGCAGGCGGTTTTGTTATGCGGGTAGACACGTTGGCTCGACCTCCACGTGGGTTGACGTATCATATCCACGCGAGCAACTTAATCTAGTTAGCATAGCTGTCGAAAGACAAATACCCCTGAAAATAACTTAAAAGCGTGAATGACATTGCCATAGTTAATTTTCAGTCAACATTTGAGACCTCGGAGAGTGAGAGCTGGAGGTCCCTTATCTTGGCCTGAGTTGGCGATGAGTAGCCAATCTGAAATATGGCAGATATCACCGTATATCTCATAAATTTGTTTAGGAAGCGTTTCTCATGCATTCCATCCAGCAAAGGCAACTGTCATTACACTGTGGTTTGATCTAACAAAGTCTTAACTCTCTCAACCACTCCTAAGAAGCATCATTGAAGGAGGACGAACTGGCTCACCGCGACACCGATGCTCGCTTGAGCTTAAGCCATCAGCTAATCAAGAAACAGAAGATGCAAGAACTGCTGTAGTTAGCAACACTAGTTAACTGTCAGCTATAAGATGGGAGCACAGCCACAGATCGAGTGGCTACGTACGCATGCGATTATATATATAATCATGTATTCATGCAACGCACATGGAAAATTGTTGAATTCTTTTTTTACTTGCGGGATCAGCTGGAGTTTTGCGGCTGAACTTTTACGCTACACCCACTAGTTGGCGTTGTTTGCATGCTCATTTAGTCATTTTGAATTAACCGCGCAAACTGCTCTTTGCTAAAAAGATCGAAAGGACCGGTGCTGATTGTGGCATGTTCTTCTTTAATTTGTACCACTAAGAGCATGAGCAGCAGACCCCCTATCAAGGGCCTGCATCACACAGCTGCCCGCCCTGCTCCTTTGCTCTGCACTGTTGTATGCCTGCAGTTTGAATTTGAATCTGCTACGGTGTTTTGACGGGTTGGTTGATGCAGTTTGAGAGCATCCCCAGCAGGGGAGCCAACATACCCTGCATCAGCGCCCTGCCTCGCGCATAGTTCAAAATTTTTTTCCTGCGTTCATGCCCTGCAGTTTGCCCAATTCAAAAAAAATTTCCGCCTGCGCTGATGCAGGGCCGCGTGATAGGGCGCCTCCAGTGCATGCTCTAAGTATAAACTAGACGGAGTGCTGGTGTCTATTTGGGCTTTTCATGGCATATCATATCATGCATTTGCACGGCCGTAAAGTGGCCTAATCTGTATGTGTATTAGCTTTGGAATAAACATGGGGAACACTTGAATAGCTGACTAGACGGTTTTAAGTTATTATCAGGGGTATTTGTCCTCGACAACTACGTTGACTAGATTAATTTGCTCGTGTGGATATGATGCGCCAGCCCGAGTGGAGGTCAAGCCAACGTGTTGCCCACATAGGCTGCTCGCGTGGCAACATGTACCTCCCAGAAAATCGTCCAGGGGGTATTTGCGCCACTAAACGTAATACAGTGATTCACCTAGACGGTTTTGCACGTGGGGGCTAAAGTCTGTCAGTCTATGCACCAATATAGTTCATGGTGTCAGGTATACTTTTTCCTTTTCAAAATAATCATTTTGAACTTTTTATATTTTTTTAAAAGACACATCCCAAAACTGAATTAGATGTGATTCTCGAGCCCACCTTGAGAATATTAAAAGTTCAAAAATTCAAATAAAATAATAAAATAAAAATAAATAAGTTGCAGTGTTTTGAAAACTAATTTAGGCCTTGTTTCAACTTAAATTAAATTAAATAAAAAATTCTGATTTTTGTATAAACCAAATGATGCGATACTTTGTATTATTTTTTATTGAAGTTTTAAATAGTTATCCTTAGAGTTCGTAAAATATTTTTTCATAATTTTTTAAACTCTTTAAGACGTGTTTCAAGTGATCACAACCTTTTCAGATTAAAGTTTTCAGTAACTTTTAGCTCAAACAAATAAGTCCTTAGCCAAAAAAGCGCTACCCCACTTCTTCTGTCTGCCCGAGAGAGAGAGAAACAATAGGTAAAGTGAGGAGTGAGAGGGTCGGCGGGTATATAAAGGGAGTTGTCGAGCGCTGAAACAACGACAGGCCCCTGTCGTGTGTCGAAGGCACGATAGGTGGCTTTCCTTGTGCGCGGCCCAGCGGGAGGGAATCCAATGTCCTATCGTGCTTTGGGGGCACGACCGGAGGCGCTCGCGCATTCAAATTTCGATTTGTCTGCGAGCAGGAGCGGGGTCGCAGGAATGTGGGCCCAGTCGTTATTTGAAAACCCGATAAGTTCCAATCACTTTTTGAACGCTCGACCAGAGTATATTTCTGTCTAAAACTCAAATTGGGGTACATTTTTGCATAAAAGAATAAATATAAATATATAAAAAAAATAAAATTCCAACTATAGTGGTGCAGAGCCTTTAATCCCCCACGTGCAAAACCGTCTAGTTGGATCCCCCCACGTGCAAAACGGTCTAGTTGGACCCCTGTATTACTTTTAATAGCGCAAATACCATCCGCAGGCCGTTTTCTGGGCGGTTTCGTTATGTGGGTACATACGTTGGCTTGACCTCCACGTGGGTTGGCATATCATATCCACACGAGCAACTTAATCCAGTTAGCATAGTTGCCGAAGGCAAATACCCGTGATAATAACTTAAAAGCGTGAATGACATTGCCATAGTTAATTTTCAGTCAACATTTGAGACCTCGGAGAGTGAGAGCTGAAGGTCCTCCCTGATCTTTGGCCTGAGTTGGCGATGAGTAGCCAATCTGAAATATGGCAAATATCACCGTATATCTCATAAATTTGTTTAGGAATCTCATGCATTCCATCCAGCAAAGGCAACTGTCATTACACTGTGGTTTGATCTAACAAAGTCTTAACTCTCTCAACTACTACTAATTAGAAGCATCATTGAAAGGAGGACGAACTAGCTCACCGCGACACCGAAGGCGAAGGAGCCGAGCACGGCGACGCCGGCCGGTGCTGGCGATGACCATCGCCGGCGACCCATCGCCGCCGGGCCGGGCGAGGCCATCGACGCGCCATCGTGCGCCACCATCGATCGATCGTATGCCAACCTTTGCTTGCTTGAGCTTAAGCCATCCGCTAATCAATAAACAGAAGATGCAAGAACTGCTGTAGTTAGCAACACTAGTTAACTGTCAGCTATATATAAGATGGGAGCACAGCCACAGATCGAGTGGCTACGCATGCGATTATATATATAATCATGCATTCATGCAAGCAACGCACATGGAAAATTGTTGGATTCTTTTTTTACTTGCGGGATCAGTTGGAGTTTTGCGGCTGAACTTTTACGCTACACCCACTGGTTGGCGTTGTTGCATGCTCATTTTGAATTAACCGCGCAAAATGCTCTTTGCTAAAAAGATCGAAAGGATCGATGCTGATTGTGGCATGTTCTTCTTTAATTTGTACCACTAAGTATAAACTAGACGGAGTGCTAGTGTCTATTTGGGCTTTTCATGGCATATCAAATCATGCATTTGCACGGCCGTAAAGTGGCCTAATCTGTCTGTGTATTAGCTTTGGAATAAACAAGGGGAACACTTGAATAACTGACTAGACGGTTTTAAATTATTACCAGAGGTATTTGTCCTCGACAACTATGTTGACTAGATTTATTTTGCTCGTGTGGATATGATGCGCCAGTTCGCGTGGAGGTCAAGCCAACGTGTTGCCCACGTAGGCTGCTCGCGTGGCAAAATGTACCACCTAGAAAATCGTCCAGGGGGTATTTGCGCCACTAAACGTAATACAGTGGTTCACCTAGATGGTTTTGCATGTGGGGGCTAAAGTCTTGTCAGTCTATTCACCAATATAGTTCAGGGTGTCAAGTATACTTTTTCCTTTTTAAAATAATCATTCTGAACTTTTTATATATTTTTAAAAGACGCATCCCAAAACTGAATTAGACGTGATTCTCGAGCCCACCTTGAGAATCTTAAAAGTTTAAAAAATCAAATAAAATAATAAAATAAAAATAAATAAGTTGCAGACTTGCAATGTTTTTGAAAACTAATTTAGGTCTTGTTTCAGCTTAAATTAAATTAAATCAAAAATTCTGATTTTTGTATAAACCAAATGATGCAATACTTTATATTAATTTTTTTAAGTTTTAAATCGTTATTCTTAGAGTTCGTAAAATATTTTTTCCATAATTTTTTGAACTCTTAAGACGTGTTTTGAGTGATCACAACCTTTTCAAATTAAAGTTTTTAGTAACTCTCAGCTCAAACAAATAAGTCCTTAGCCAAAAAAGCACTACCCCACTTGTTCCAGATAGGACACCACCGAAAGCCACTAGAAACCAGTAAAAACAACAAAAAAGGATGAATGTGAAGTCAAAATTCAAAGTTGACATGAAGGTGGTGTATGGTTTTTGGTTGGTCGATTTACATGGTTTGCCAAGCTGTGTATGCAGTTAACCGCATTACTTGGCATGTAAAATTATAGAAGTGCATAAAAAAATGTGTGAAAACAAATCTAAAAATCACATGGAAAATATAGATGTATTAGAGAAACTAGTCAATTTTACATGTTTGGCCAACCATTTGGGATGGGAAGGACAGGAAAGGGGCTCGTCTCTGTCTCTTTACTCAGAAAGGGACCAGAGAGGAGGATGAAAGGGACAAAAAAGCGATGATGTTTTCAAGAAATATCCATGTACATGGATTTGTTAATTTTATAATTATTGATAACATATTATAAAAATTAATGGTCAAAATTTTACGTTAAACGCTGTGTGAAAAAACTTATGTCTTACTATATTTTACAATGAAGGAAGTATAATAGGCGTTGGCTACCTCGAATTGCAATATAACCACTAATTATCATTGTGAATTATTATTTATAAACTCCAAAAAAATTATGATATCAAGAAAGTGTTTTCAAGAATTATCAATGTGCTTGGATTTAGGCCCTGTTCTTTTGAGCTAATCTGAACGGTTGAACGGCTGAACGGCTGAAATGACTGAACTTCGAAAACTTATTGAGATAGTCTCGAGATTCGGATACATTTCGTTTGACTTGCTTTTTAAAGTGTTAGAACCCACCTTCAAAACAGTGAAAAAATGGACTCGAAAAAACTCAAATCATATGTGTTTTCAAAACATAGATAAGTCGTTAAGCTGTTAAGACGTTAAGCTGTTAAGCCACGATCAGATAGTTTAAAATATTCTTATAAATAATGTTCTAAAAATTAGTTTGCACGTTTCACAAATGAAATGTTATCGAGAAGCACGTCCTAGAGGGGGCCAAAGCAATAACAATATGGTGAGCTTGAGCTGTTCAATCCCTAGATGTGATCCTGTCTCTTGACCAGATCTAATCCGCCTGCAGTAGCGCGGTAGCAACAGGCTCAGATAGATATGTAATCTGGATCAAGTATAAATGCACCGCATACATTTTTACCTGAAAACAGATTATAACTTCTATAAATATGTCATACGGTGTCTAATTTGTACGAAACAAATTTTGTAATGCATCTAAAATCCTAAACAACCCATTTTAGAATTCAAATTTTTTTTATTTTTCAAAATTTAAAAATTCAAAAAAATCATAAAAATTGGAAAAAAAGAAAATTTAAAAAATGGGTTCTTTAGGATTTTAGATGGATTACAAAATTTGTTTCGTACAAATTGAATACCGTATAACATATTTATAAAAGTTATAATCTGTTTGCAGGTCAAAATGCACACCGTGCATTTATACTTGCTACTGCAGGGGATGGATATTAAATAATAGGAAGTTCTAGGAAGTGAAATAGAATGAAATAGAGCCCATTTGGGCTTCCCTATGAAATGAGGCATGGAATGGAGTCACTACAAAGAAATTCCGAGAGTTACAAAAGAAGCTTCAGACTCATATTGTTCATGGCTTGAGAGCGGGAGTTGAACTCTAGAAGGTCGAATCCCCCGTTGTTCCTTAGTAGCTCAGTGGTAGAGCGGACGGTTGTTAACCGACTGGTCGTAGCTTCAAATCCTACTTGGGGAGATTTGATTCATTCTTTAATGTAAGAATAAAGAATTGAATTAAAGGGTTTTCTTTGACCTTTAGGAGTAGGTAACCCGTTTGCTATCCTTGCTTGTTTCTATTGCATTCTATCTCATCGTATCACATTCTGTTCTACGATTCCACTTCGACAAAAGGAAAGAGAATACCCAAGTTCAATAGCTTTACGTCCGCTATCCCGATCATGATTTTCCTACCCTCAGGGGGAAAGTAAAGGCCCTTCCCCCTTTGGAAGGCTGTGGGCGAGGAGGGATTCGAACCCCCGACACCGTGGTTCGTAGCCACGTGCTCTAATCCTCTGAGCTACAGGCCCACCCCATCTCCACTGGATCTCTTCCCAGGGGTACCCCCAAAAGGAACCTTCCTCTCCTCAGCCATTTCATTTCGGGTTAAGAAGATGGGAAATTGCCTCTCTCTTTATAAGAACAGTGCATTCCGAGGTGTCAAGTGGGAGAGAGGGGATGTGATGATTGAGGTTTTGAATAAGACAACCTTTGCATTTTGGATTTGGATCTTTTTCGTATTTCACCCGAAAAACGGACCTTAATGTGACTGAAATGCACGATCTTCATAGGTGTCACTTTTCACGATACCTAAAAGATGGAATAGCAATTTTCGAAGCATTTCCTATAAGAGAATGGTTTCCATTACTTTGAGAAATGGATTCTATATCAAACTATAGCTATTGCATTAAAGAAGAAAAGAAACTAATAGAAGTCTAAGAAGCGGAATAGAGATCTCTTGTCCCTGAAAATATTCTATCTATCTCCTAGACGCCGGAGAGAATTGAGAATTTTCATGTCTTTCAATTCTCGTACTCATAATTGGAAAGTTACGGAAGGAGATCCATCATTTTGCAATGAAAACAACATAAAAAACTCTGGACAATTTTGAAATCAGGCCAAGTGTCTTAATACATATGCAAAAAAAATCATTATTGCCCCACCATTGATTAGAAGATTTAGCTTGTATGAGTCACTATTGGTTTGATACGAATAATGGTAGCAATTTCAGTATGTTAAGGATACAGATGTATCCATAATTCATTTAGAGTTACTTAATAAATAGCCTACTTCTTATACCATATCTCTATCCCGTGAAATTCTCAAGCCAAAAGATGGGTGCATATCCTATGTTTCATTTTGCTAAACGGTATCAATTACTGTAGGGGATCCCGATTGAAAGCTCCTACCTTCCTGGGACCAGCTTGCTTCCTGAACTGCAGTCTGCTGCTACTCACCTGGGACTAGGGGTGGAAACGAGCCGAGCCACGCTCGGCTCATGAAATGTCACGAGCTGGAAAAGAGGCTTGGCACTCATGAGCTGAAAACGAGGCGAGGCTCGGGCTCGTAAAAAGTTCGATCTAGCTCGTGAGCGCTCGCGAGCTTTTACCTACAGGGAGACACCGCGTCCCACCGCTTGTCGAGAAGTAGCCACCGTCGCCGCCATGAGGGACTAGCCGCCGCCGCCACTGTAGCCGCACGCCTCCGCGCCGTCGCTACCGCCACCGCTGTAGCCGCACGCCTTCGCGCCGTCGCTACCGCCGCCGCCACATGCCTCCCGCTAGACCTAGAAGCTACCACCGCACGCCCTCCCTCCAGATCTGGAAGCCACCGCCACTGCTGTCGCCACCGCTGCCGCATGCCTCCCACCAGATCTAGAAGCCATCGTCGCATGCCCTCCCTTTAGGTATGGAAGCCGCCGTCACCGCCGCCGCTGGCTCGTGGGCTCGTAGGAGAGATGTGGGGGCCGAGAGGTCAGAGAGAGAGAGAGAGGGTGAGTGTGAGGGGAGGGTGTCGCAGGATAGATGGGGGGCGAGAGAGTCGGAGAGAGAGAGAGACCAAGGGGAGGGTGTGGGGGGAGAAGAGAGAGAGAGAGGGTGAGGCCGAGGCGACGGCGGGCAGTCCGGGCTGGGGAGGGAGAGAGAGACTGAGGGTGGGGGTGGGGGCATCGGGCTACAGTATTGACCGAGCTACGAGCGAGCCATGAGCGAGCCAGGCCTGGCTCGGCTCGTGCTCGTTTTCTGACCGAGTTACAAAACGTGTTCGGCTCGTGCTCGTTTGTAAATGAGCCGAACCCGAGCTTTTTCCGAGCTGAGCTAGAGCTGCTCGCGAGCCACGAGCTAAAGTTCCAGCCCTACCTGGGACTTGGGAAGACGGTAACATGTAAATTAACACCACCACTCCCACAACCCTACTATGCAATGGCTGGCAATGTTTTACTTTACTGCCACCTTGGAATTAGCATGCCAGATGGTTTATAAGCATCTGTAGCGGTTACTCTAAAGTATTGTAACTTTAAATAGAGTGTCTGATAAAGAGATAAAGAAAAGAAATATTTTATATTGTAGTGTAAAATGTGAAGAAAATATAGAGTGAGGGATAGAGGGAGTAGCTAATAGTGAAACAGAGGGTGTTGATAGAGGGTCACATGTGGATGCTCACTGCACTCGTCACTCTACCCTCCACTCCATTTCATTATTAGCTATTTCCTCTATCATTTTCTAAATTTTCTTCATAATATACACTATATTTTAAAATATTTCTTTCCTCAATTAGGTATTATATCCAAAACAACATTATTTTGTAGCGCCTGCTACAGTTCTACACACCAGCAGCAAAGTTACCAGTAGCAGCAAAACTCAGTCTTGCGGAGAAGATTGTCCCAATTCAATCCAATGCATCATTAGGCTAGTTGAGAAAATGGTGCGACCAGGATATGTAAAAAAAAAAGTGGCGTGTCAGATAGAACTAGCTATGTTGTACCACAGGAAAGAAAATAATAATTTCATGGGACACACTAACAAGTTCTTGGCTGACCATCCTCTGTGCAACAAACACAAATGAATCTTTTAAGACAGTGGTAATCAGATAGATTACATTGCAGGAACTTCAGTATTCAAAATCTACCACTTTTCCTTTTATATTTGTAAAGATGCTATTATAAAATCATGTTTATTGGATATATGCCACAATGCTACTCCATGCGCGTATTATGAATATTTTACCCTCATCCTCTCCTTCTCTTGTTCCTCCTCTCTCTCCCCTTCCTCTCCTATTCTCCGTCTAGCCACCGATGTCTCCCATTCTCCATCTAGCCACCAGCGTTGGGCTGAGCTCCACCCACCCACCTGTCAACGCCATCGCCACTAGATCACCGCTTGCCAAAAACCTAGCCAACCACAAGTTCGCTGCCCAAAGCACCCTCGACCCTAAGAAGCTCACCGCTCCACGCCCCTGTCGATGCAAGCCTTGCAGCCCTAAGTGGCACCATCACGAGCTTGTATCGGTCTGAGCACCGCAACCTCTAGCTCTTGCCGCCCTCAAGCTTGCGGACCTGAGACCCGTCGCCCTGAGCTCCTTGCAGCTTGAAGTTCCCTACACCGCCTTAGAGCATCCCTAAAAACCTCTCTATACAACTCTATAAAACACTATTCATTGAGGGCTTCATTGAGGGGGTATAGAGGGATTGTTGGGATGATCATAAACAACTCACAATCCCAAGCTCTTCATCCACCCGAGCTCCTGCCAAGCTGGATCATAGTGATAGGGCATGGCAACGTTGCGAGCGAGGCGACGATTGATGGTGTCACCAGCATTGATTCAAGGAGATTGTGTGAGAGGGAGTGACATTTGTGTGTGTGTGTGTGTTGAAGACAATGGTAAAATTGTGGTATTTCGAAAATAAAATGTTAAAATGAGATGAGTGGTGCAGAGTAGCATATATGCAATAAACCCCATTTCACAATGTTATCTTTACAAAAGCGAGAGAGAGAGAGTGACAGGTCTCGAGTATCGAAGTTCTGACGTGGCATATATCCATTAAACCTTCTAAAAGCAAATAATGCACAATGTACATTCCATAACGGGTACACAAGGTAAATTATTTAAGATGCAAGTGCATCTGGCATAACGTGATTCAGATACAACCTAATGGGCAGTGGAGCTGCAAATATCTCAAGTGGAAAAAGGGAAATGATTATGTACATCTGGGCCATCACATGGATTAGAAAATCAAGGGCAGCCAGTTGTCATCTCATATTGGCAACCCAATTCAGACTGTACTGTTACAATTTGGTGGTTTTCACCGAGTTTGACCTCTTTCACGTTCATTCAGGTGGACACCAACCCACCAGCAGCAACCAAGGTCAAAGTGGATATATTATCACTAACTTTTGCCATCTTGAAATTCCGTCAGAACCTAGGCTATTTATAAAAATGCACATTTGCAGTGTTGCCTCCTTACTGAAGCTGAGACCTACTACTGCTCTCAGGCCAATGGAAGCTTGGTGCGTTGTTATATTGTGACAAATCAAATGAAATGGTCTCCACCTAGAAAGCAAACATATTTTTTTATAAATAAAAAATAGCGTTAGCATGTCTTTCCACCAAACCCCTTAAGAACAAATAGAATAAAAAAATGGGAGAGAATACATTTGACCAAAAATGGGGGGAATAATGTTTGAGCTTACTCCGTAGGTGAAGGTTTCGGGTGCAACAGTAGATGTTAATGACCATCCCTCATTTACTTGATTCTGTTGTATCTAATGGGAAGAAAATTAATGTCAGGAACAACCCTAAGCAAAAAGAAATAGCCAAATATACAAACTAATATAAATACATACACTCGTGCCATCAGTTGCATTGTCAGTTGTGGTGATTGTGGTGTTTAGGGTGTTCGCAGTGGCATTCCTCCTCTTGTTGTAAGCCCTCTTAGTTTTCTTTTTCAAGGTATCAAGAACAGTTGGGGTTGCCAGTTTCTTCTTGCGAGAACGTTTGGACTGTCCTTGCATAAGATCCCAGCCCTTTGTACTAAGAGAGATGGGCAACGCATCATCTGTAAAATCCTCGTTCACAGGATTGTAAGCAAAATTGGCAGTTGAAACATGACTGTCAACCCTTTGGTCCCTTAGTGACTTCTCATAAGAAATAACTTTATCCTTGATTTCCCTCATGATTGACAAAGCATACTCTTTTGATTCTGAGTTCAAGGAACCAAGTTCCACAACTTCTGCAAAGTATTGGTGGCCGAGTTTGTAGAGATCATCATAACTTCCCAGTTCCTGGTTAGTTAATGAGGCGACCTGAGATACAGATGCACAATTTCGTTTACCATCCTTGCACCAGCGATGAATGATGTATTTTGGAGGAATCATCAACACTAGCTCCTGCCTCAGCACAGTGAGAGCGTGTCTGCACAATATACCTCTGAATTGGAACAACCGGCATAAGCACCATACATCATCTTCAACATTGTCATAAACGACTTTGTAGTCCACCTTCTTAGTTTCATTTACAAGCTCTGAGACTATGTATGTAATAGCTGAGTCATTCCGGTCAAGCATACTACAGCTGCAATGAAATGTATGCCCGATTTCATGCAAGAACCTCTGAAATATTTCTAATGTATACACCTTTCCTGCTTGCTCCTCTGCAGGCAGCCCATACAACATTGGTGCCCTCATCTGAGATGACCTTAGATCTTCATAGGTTTCCTTTTCTAACTTACTTTTAACAGCTGCCTCATATTGCTCAACAAACATTTTCACAGAGGTTCCCGATGTCAACCAGCCATCAAAATAGTCGGTGGCATTATCACTTCTGTCTGTGACAGACATTCCTGCCCAAAAGGAATCCTTCACGTAAACAGGAGCCCACTGCATCCGGACCTCATATAGTTTTGATAACCACTCATTACCCTCCAAATGGAAATGCAGAATCATTTCTTGCCACTCTTTCACAAAATCAGGAATAGTAACTGAATCATAGGCTAATGTGGTGAACGTTGAAATCATTTCATCTTTCTTTCCCATTTCCTCCAACTTTTCAGGAAGCTCATTTAAGATGTGCCAAAAGCAAAAACGGTGTCGTGCATTAGGGAAAACCTTTTTAACAGCTATTGCAACATCGTGACAATAACTAGTAATTACTGAAGGTGGTGGCATGGCATTCATACATCTTAACCATGTATCGAAAAGCCACACATAGGCTCCCAGAGATCTGCCAGCAAGCAAACCACACCCTAGTAACACTGGCTGAGCATGGTGGTTAGTGCCCACAAATGATACAAACTGCATATCATACTGATCATTAAAGTTTGTGACGTTAATGGCAACAACATCGCCAAAGTAATTGTAAGTACTACGTGACTTGGCATCAGCCCAAAAGACATTCCTTAGCTGTCCTTGCTCATTCATATCTAAGCTGTAAAAGAAGCATGGATTTTGGTCTTGCATGTTGTTGAAAAAACTTAATAAGGCCTCTAAGTCTCCTTCAGCGAGCTTCAGTTTCCGATTTCTGTCTATCTTGGCCTTGAATTCAATATGGGTTGATGAAGGTATCCCACTATCTCTACCTCTGCTAGAATGCGCAGCCGCTGGGCTGTTCTGTGGTACCTCAAGCATAACAGGTGGATTTTGAGAGAAAGGAGAGTTCTTCAATTGCCTCTTAAATTTAAGCAAGCTAGGATCCAGCGGGTGGTTATGCTCCAACTCAAGAACAATAACTTCCCAGCGATTTTGAAAATGAGCATCCTTCACTATCATCTTAGCCTTGCAGCCAGTTTTTGTGCCTGTCTTTCTTGCAGGTCTTGCCACACCAGATCTCAGTCTAGACTGCCCTCCTTTAGAACATATGAAAGTAGAGCGGTAGCGGAAACCATCAAAGGTATTGTTAGATCTTCTTGTAATACCAAAACCAGAGTGACAGCCGTATGCCACATAGAACTGAAAGGCATCTTCCTCCGAGTCAAATACCATCCCTACCTTGGGTACCAATGCCGGATCTATGTCAACCGGCTTGAAGACATCACCGTCAGCAGCATTTCCTTCTTTCTCACCATCTTCTTGCACATCTTCATCGTTAGATGATTCAGTACTATAGTCTTCCTCTTCCATGAGTCCCAAATAATCCAATCAGCCTGAAAAAATAGCAATTAAATCATAACCTGTGTATGGGTGATCTTAGGAAAAGCATGCTGAACACAGCTACAGCACGTTGCACGTCATCGTGTACAAAGGTATATGAATTGTAGTGGACACTGGCAATGGAATATTAAATAGCTAATACAATAAACCTGATTTGGCTTCATAACACTTGTAGGGGCAAATAAAGAAAGAACTGAACGTGAAGAGAGCAGGGGAAAAATCAGACAACTCAATGTCCCCATTGAGATTAGTGCTAACTTGGGGCACAATTCAGATTTTGAGCTTGAACTTCTATAAAAAAAAAATCTAGTAAAATTCATATCTATATGCTCGCATGCCTTGTAATAACCTAGATCACAGTCACAGCGCTACCCGATTCCAACACAAATTCATCAATCCATCCCAAAAGTCAATTTTTGCGAGAGTTCCTAACTACTCAGTTCCATCCGACAAATGCTAAGCTCAACTTGACGTCTGGGTAAGCAACCAGTTACTTCACCTGCTTCATACATTCATTCTAGTTCTAGGACAGTGGGCAGGCCAAGATTGGTGCAGAGCTCCACACACCTTGCGGAGACGGCTGGCCTTGCAAACCGTCGCCGGAGGAAGGCTCCGTGAAGGGGGATGCTATCGGGCGGAGGACCGGCGCTGGACGAACTCGCCGGAGCTCAGCCCCACGCCATCACCTCACAATCACCCTCCCTACCCCCAATCACCAAGTCTTTGGAGGGAGGAGCTGCACTAGAGTCTCGCCGGCCGAGGTCGCCGGCGGTGGCTGCTCCAAATCGCCCAAACCCTAGTAGCTCGCGGCTGTGGATACTGGGATTCCTCAGACGGCCGCTAAGCGAGGTTGGGGATAGAATTTGGCACATCTGTGCAGGATCTATATGAAAATTTTTGCACATTTGTAGAGGGCCTATATGCAAAATGTTGTTCTATTTGTAGAGGGCTTATATGCAAAATGTTGTTCTGTTCAGGGTCCAGAGAATCAGGGGGAGCTCGATCCCGCTCGTACAGTTCGCATCCAACGGTCGATATCAAGGTTTACTGGCTCCAACACTTCGCTTTCCAGCCTCGCCGCCGCCGCCGCCCTCCAAGCTCTTCGGCCGGTCGCCGCCGCCGCGGGTCTCGGCCAGAGCGGCTGGCCCTCTGTTTCTCCCTGTCCGCCTCGGAGGCGATAGTCCCTCAGCCGCCGCGGCCGCCGCCGCCGCGCCCCGAGTGAGCGCGGCGCCGGATGTGAGGTTCCCTGGTTCTTGATTTCTAATCTTTATGATTCTTTCTTGGAATCACCCTCCGGATCGTGGTGAGTGGGTTTCCTACGCTGGATTGATGCGATGAGGAGCTTGCTGAGGGCGTGCCGCCATTGCCGCGGGTTCGCGTTGGTTTCTTGCGCTCCCGGAGTTGCCTTACCTGTAAGAGCACTGGTAGGCTACACGGTTCTACTAAACCTTGTGCACACTCTCTTTCTTGTAAGCAATAACTAATTCAAGATGCATACTTGTGCGCTTGCTTTAGGCCAATAGCTTTGTGTCATGGATGAGGCAATGTGTTCTACCTGCGCACTATCTTTGCATGAGCACAAGAGCCAGTAGGAATCTGCCACGGGGGGTGCCGTCCCGCGAAACTCTGTCGAGGACTATCGATGCTGCTCTCAAGGATGGCAATGCCGAAGAGGCGCTACGAGCATTCAGCAATTACAAAATCCTGCACGGTTTTCCTGAGCCAGGGGTTTTGAACGCTGTGATTGTGTCGCTGACCTATGCATCGAGTCGGAGGTGGCTTCAGAGAGCATATGACATGGTTCTGTCAGTTTATCAGCGCAACAAAAATCTCCTCGACTGTAGCTCCCTGATGAGGCTATCTCTGGCTCTTGCAAGAGATCAGATGCCTGTTCCGGCCTCCGCGGTACTGAGGCTCATACTGGAGAGTGGCAAGCTTCCTGATGTTGATATGCTGAGCATGGTTTTTTTTCATTTGTTGAAGACACAAGTTGGGTCCTATCTTGCTGCTGATATTCTGGCTGAGACCTGTGAGTGCTCCTTGGACCAAATTCAAGATAGAAGGCACCTGAAAAAACTGGGTCCAATAAAGAACAATGTCACCCTATTCAATATGGTTCTGGAGTCATGTGTTAACTTCAAATGCATCATCAAGGCCCAGAAAATAATGGAGTTGATGTCATTGATTGGGGTTGTTGCCGATGTAAATACATTGGTGATTGTTAGCCGTGTCTTTGAGATGGTTGGGCAACAAGATGAGTTGATGAACATGAAAACAAGCATTGATTCTTTTATATCTTTGCCATTCTTTCAGCATTATCAACATTTTTGTGACAGTCTGTTGAGCCTGTATTTCAAATATAATGACATGGATGCTGCTGCAAAAGTTTTACTTGATCTATGTCAACGACAAAAGCCTGATGTTTTCTCTAGCAACAGTTTACAGAAAAAAGGTATGATACTGATTGGCTCTGGCAACCTAAAAACGGGGTATAGGATAACATTAGACCCTACAAAAAAGGACAAAGGTTTTGTTTTTGGTAAAGAAATACAATCAGACTTTCTTGTTGCTAGTGATGGAAATCTTCTTCCTAGCAAAAAGGCTCTTGCTCGACTTATTATAGGTTGTGTGAAAGCAAAGAAATTGGGTATATTGTCTAGTTTTTTTATTACATTACATAAGCAAGATCTAAAGGGAATTTCTCCATCAGATGTGATTAATGCATGCATTCAAATGGGATGGTTACATGCTGCCCATGATATCCTTGATGATTTAGAGTCCGCTGGGATACCGATGGGGATCAGTGCCTACATGTCTCTTTTGAGAGCATATGAGAAGGAGAATAAGACAGAAGAGTTTAATGTGCTTCTCCAACAGATACAAAAAATAGCGTCTTCCATGGCTGACATTCATCCTAATTTTTCCTTTACTATAAAGGATCTTGCCAAAACAGAGAAGGATGATATGCTTCCGTCCAGTTCATCTTTGCTTGCCACTTTGGTCGAAGAAACTGAACAATATAATACTCGTGACCACTTAACTTACGAGTTCAATAATTCAATTCTATTCTTCTGCAAGGCAAAAATGATGGAAGATGCTTTATGCACATATAAGCGCATGAGAGAGCAAAATATTAGACCCAGTTTGCAAACGTTTTGCCACATGCTGTGTGGGTATGCTTCCCTAGATATGCATAGGGAGATCACCATGCTGTGGGGAGAAATAAAGCGTAGACTCGAAAATGGAGAGCTAGTTGTGGATAGGGATTTGCTTGACTGCTTGGTTTTGAGTTTCCTCAAAGGTGGCTATTTTGCGAGGGTGATGGAGGTTATAAGTTACATGTCAACCCATAAAATTTACTGTGACAAGTGGAAGTACAGGAAAGTCTTTCTGAAGCTACACAATAAGCTCTATAGGAACTTGAATTCTCTGCATGACAAAACAGAAGATCAATGCAAAAGGATTGAAGATGTCGGAGCTTTCAGGTCATGGGCAGGCATTAGATAGATGAAATGAGCAAACTGATGTAATTCTTCTGCTCTTTCTCTACATGACAAAACAGAAGCTCAATGCAAAAAGGATTGAAGATGTCAGAGCTTTGAGGTCATGGGCAGACATTAGATAGATGAAATGAGCGAACTGATGTAATTCTTCTGTTCTTTCAGTATGCACAACAAAGCTGTTTTCCCCGATGTAACATACAACCAGCATCTGTAGTACAATGTTGTATTTGTCTTACTGGGCCCTTCAATTTCCTTGTGATGTTTTTGTTACGTTGAAGCTAAATTTTATAAAATTTGCAGATCTGATAGTACTAGTTGACTGTAACTAGGGCTGCTAATGGGTTTAAACCCAACCCATATTCATCCCACTTCATTTTAATAAAACTATTTTTTTCTACCCACCCCACCCCACCCCATTTTTATTTGAACCCACCCCACCCCATTTCTTATATAAACCCAAACCAATCTAACCCACACCTCTCATATAGGTTCAACCCTATTTCTCAACCCATTTGATCCCATTTCTCAACCTAATTTTATACAAAGATTAGACTTTATAAAGAAAAACATCATATTTTTTTTATTAAACCTTGCGTTCACACTATAAAAAATCATTGAAATTGTTTGAATTATTTTGTCATGACTCTATACATGTGGAGGCAACTTTGAAATTGTTTGAAGCCCAGCCCAACCCGAAGCCTGGCCCGACCCAGTGCTATTTCGTGTTTTCTTCGGACCCGGTCCCGGCCCGACGAGCGGGCTCTAGATCGAAACCCAAGCGGCCAAGTCGACCTGGTGTACTCCTTAGGTTGGCCCAGCTCGGGCTGCCCATGGCTAGGTGTATTATAAAACAATTTAGCTTTTTTTTTAAAACCTTGCATTCGCACCATAAAAAATCATCAAATTTGTCTAATTTTTTTTATAACTCAACATATCCAAAAGCAGCTTTGTGCAAATTGGCAGGTCAAACTGAATAGGTGAGGCCCGCATGTAAAAATTTATGTATATTATAGAACCATATGAATAATGCAATACAAACCCGTGGGTTGAACCCATTTAAACCAAACCTTTTCAAACCCACCCCACCCCAACCCATTTCAACTTAAAACCCACCACACCCTAACCCATTAGCAACATTGACACTATTTCCACCCATCCAAAGCAACCCATTCTAACCCAACCCATTCCACCCTAACCTATTAGCACCCCTAACTGTAACGTTTATATATGGACTTCAAAGGCGTTGGTAGAAAAATATGAACCATTGCCATATGGCCCATGTGAAGTACGTTGCTAGAAAAATAGAAGTGGCACTCACTCAATTTATTTTAGCTAATTTTGAATGGAATTTTTAGCAAGTATGTGGTATATTTCCCATTTTGCACTTGTCCATTTAGATGTTCATGTAGATTTATGGTACAATAGAATTCAGTTTCTTTTCATGCGTAGAAAATGAATTGAAGAATATAGGATCATTGAGAAATCTGATTCTAGGTACCATAGCATGGTCTTTTATGCACTTGCAGTTTTATTCAGCACGGTATGATAACCTCAGCCTTAGGTGGTATATAATCCAGGAATGACTAACCAGCTGTTAGCCTGTTATGCATATAACTGCTCTGTGTATTTTGTTCTCTGTAACGTTTCGATTTTCTCAGGAGACAACTAGCATGCTTGTGTAATCTAATCTTAATATTCTTCGTAGAGTTTCTATATTATCAGTGAAATACATTTGTATATACTATTTCCCTTCATGAGGACCGAGCCTAGCTCGGTTGGCAAGCGTCCCGGTTGTGGGAGCTGCCGGTCACGAGTTCGATTCTCAAATCGATACTCATGAGCCTCACCGGGACCAAGCGTGTGTGTGTGCGCGTGTGTTGCTCGGTAGACGCATTCCAAGATTGCTCGGGCAGCCTCACCTGCGTTTGAGCGCGCGGTCAGCATGGGTGCCCACACGAGTTCTTACATGACAGATGAAGCAGGGAGCTGCAGGAAAGAGTAAAAAGGGGAAGAACAACGAGACCACGCTGGTAAAGAAAGAGCCAAGCCAAAGAACGGTGCAGGAGGCACGAGGAGAAGTAGGGGCAGGGAGCTGCAAGAAAAGCAAGCCGAACAACGGTGAAGCACAGGGGCAGGGAGCTGCAAAGAAAAGGAAGCCAAAGGGGCGAGAGAAATGTTCAGCCCCCCTAGTAGAGTAGGAAAGTTATAACATGAAAAACCTTGTAATATGTTTTCCATTTCAATGAAATGGAAATCGGGGATGTTTCCGCTTGTTGAAAAATTTCCCTTCATTATGAAATAATAGTCGTTTTGGAGTTTGGACATTGACACAGTTTGTAAAGTACAACTTTGACCATAAATTTTTTTAAAAAAATATTTATAATGTAATCGTAATATTATGAAAGTTTTTTCCGAGACAAATCTATCTATATGATTTTTATGTTCTCAAGCTAAATAATTTGAAGTTCTTTATAGATAAAGTTTTAATACTTTGACTTAGGACAAATTTAAAATGACTGTTAATTCATAATGGAGGGAGTATATTAGATAGCCATATTGCTAATTATTATATATATGCTTCTTGTGTAATTTGTCGCAATGGCCGCATACTAGCAAACATCATTGTATGGTTACGTCACCAATCTCTTGCACATGCGCATCGGTGTTGCCGCAGCAACGCGCGGGGTCTCATCTAGTTTTATTAATACCTGGGCTCTGTTTTTTTTTTTTGGAAAATTGCTTGCATTGTGTTGAGGACTATTAACACAGTGGTAGACAACAAGAGAGAATTGAGAGAGTGATTGCTTTATTAATCATCATATGTATTTACGGTGGGCAAAGCTCCTTTATATAAGTAACAAATGGGTGTCCTCTCAAAAAAATGGGTGCCACAAAGAGACAGCTTTTTAGTGGACACCTTTTGATAATTTGCCAATTAATGATATTTCTTAACACCCCTCCTTAGGCAAATTAGCAATATGTATTTGTTTTAAAATCTCCTTCCGAAAACCTATGAAAAAACAGATGGAGAAAACAACATTATCTAATATACATTTATACTTTCAATGTATATTCTTCGTTAGTATACCATCTGTCAACCTCATAAAAACTCATCAAAAAACCTAGCGAAAAAAATGGATGGAGAAAACTTTACATTGTATACAAAAAATGTGTTTATATTGACTTGTTAAAAACCTTCATGTAAGAAACTTCTCAAGGAAATTAATGAAGGAAAAGAGAGCAATATACGATCCTCAAGATCATAAATAAGAGGTTAGAAACTTTCCCTTCAAGCCTAAACTTTCTAATGCATATGTCTCATTAAAAACTCCTTCCAAAAAACTCATGGGAAAAATGGATGGACAAAAAGAGTATATTGAATATAAATACTTGTATTGCAATATTGCCTCATTAAAAACCTTATCATGAGAAACCTTTTAGAGGAAAAACTCTTGTAGGGAAAAAGAGTACAATATACATATGATATCCAAGATCATCAATATGGGTTATATTTCAGAAGTTTCTCACCCTCAACTCTGCAACATGCCTCTTCAAAATAAAGACCTAGTGAATAAATCTTCTCCAGATAATTTACATGACTTCTTTTATAAGCATCTACCTCATTACTCTTCCAAAGCTTGTGAGGAGCACTATACTTTATAATATTGCCTTTATAAATAAACCTATTTGACTTATGCAACCAACAGCGCACATAGTTTCCCCCAAATCCGGTTGCATCGCCGCCTCCCTTCCCAACAACGTCGCTACCTCCGCCGCCCTGCGCCGTCGGAATTGTTGCCGCCGCCTCTCTAGACCTCCCCCGCCATCGTTTCTGCTGCTGGGATGACTCCCTCCACGTCGTCGAACTATCATTCCCTTTGCTGCCCATAGATCACCTTCGATTGTCGATGATTTTTCATCGTTGTTTAGCAACCCTAGCGGGTTTTGCATTTGGCCATCCCCACCCATGCTCCCCTATAAATAGGGTCCTCGCCGCAACCGCTCTGCCCTTGCAGCGCAACCACCCCCGACTTCCCCCGGGATCCACCGCCACTCTGGTAAGACTCCACCAAGTTCGAATCCCAAACTCTGAGACCCCCAATTGTAGCAGCTCCTCGCTGCCGGCGAGCTCCTCCCGCCGCTCTCCTCTTTTTCCCCCTCCCTCTCACTGCCAGGTGAACCCCACCTGACAGACTCTCACTCCCAGCCGCATGCGCCGCTTCCGCTCCCATCTATTTCCCCTCCATCTCACTGCCAGGCGGACACCACCTGACAGCCTCTCACTATAAGCCACGCGCGCCGCTTCCTCCCTACGCGGTGGACCCTACGTGTCATCGCCCGCCTGCCTAGCTACACCCTCATGGGCCGGCCCAGCTCCAGCCTATCCTTCTCTTTTTCAATTTCTATTTCCAAAATTTAAAATTTTAATTCAAATTTCAAAACCCTTCCAAAAATTCTGAAGAAACCCTTAAAAATACCAAAACCCAGATTGATATTATTTAAAATATAAAATGCCCCCTTTCAGTATTAAAATTTCAAAAAAATGCTTCTCATATAGGAAAATACCTTTTAAAATTCATTTCCATTTTACAAAAAACAAAAATCCAATAAAAGTTAATTTATCATGAAGATTTCATTTTAAAATTATATTCATGATATTACACTCTTTATTCTTAAGTAATTTCCATCACGGGCACAGATTGTCGTTAAACCCAATCCTAAAAATTCAAATCTCACATAAAATCGCGTACACTAACACTCCTTCCCATCCGGAGATCTACCAAAATAATGCAAAAATTAATAGTCTATTCCCATATCATCCTATCCGAAGTTATGCTAAAATCCCCCTTTCACCCTTTTCCTTTAATAAGAAATATATCCGGAGATATTGAAAATCATTCGGTCTACTACCCTCCTAGCCAACCCTAACCTCCTTTTTCCTAAAATATCTTTTATAAACGATTTTCATGCATTCATGCTCCATGCATCTTTATTAAACTCCTTCCCTATTTCCCTTTTTCAACGTGTAGAAAACAAATTAGTCGCCCTCGGATTAGCCGAGTGGGAGTACTCAGATATATATTAGCTCAGGATTCAAAGATATAGCCAAATCAGGCAGGTTTCCTATGCCGTAATATTATACTACGCATATATTTTCTAGTTAATTATTTTTTATCAAAACTATCTTAAAAGTATTTTATGATTGCATGTAGAAATAATACTATTTAGATTATATTTTCACCTATTAGGTCACAGAAAAACCCTAGGAAATATAATCTATCCATAATAATATCAAGGTCTCATATAAGCATATAGGAACACTCTTGTTGCATATTAACCAAATTTTTGGTTGAGGTATAAGAAAGTGGTTGTGTTGTCGAGGTATTGGTTTAAGGATGTGTGGAAGGTGTTTGGAAATTCAGCGTGAACAAACGTACAATGGGTATGTGAGAAGGTTGGTGGGTCGCCCTTTTTGCGGCTAGAGGACATTTGTTTGTGGACCGGTGCTTGGTTTGTTCATTGCTAATAATTGGTTTTTGTCATGATAGATGAGATACAAACTTCTGCCCAAACCATATTATTGGTCATTTTATGGGAAAAGCTAGGCAGATTCTTCAAAGTCGTTCAAAAAATCGTCGATGGACCATACTTCTGAGATATGAAGTTGTATCGAAGGGATAATGCATATTCTAAATATTGACATAAAATAGGTTAGAGGTGTGGTCATAGGTTTGTTGTTGGTGTTGGTCTAGAAAAGTGTGTTGGATCGAGTCTATAACAAAAATCTCTTTTAAAACTATTTTGGAAAAGAATTGACAAAATATATGATTATTCAAAAAATATTTTAAAATATGTATTAAGTCTATTATTAAATTCCCTGTTCAATTTCTGTTAAACCTGCGTAGAGTTAATAGGTTTGTTTATGGAATTCCTGCAAGTACGTTTGTGTGCTTACCCATTGTTATGTGGGCTACCCTTCTTTTGGGTAGACCCTGTCTTTTCTACAGAGGATATTTTATTTGAATTCATGGAAGAATCTAACTTACTTTTTTTAGGTTATCCTTACATTCAAGCCATGCCTATGATATTGAAGTGTAATTTTTAGGTGTATAAAAAAAATTGTAAACCTATTTTTTTCAAATAACTCTAGCTATGCAATAAAGTTTGGCAGTTTGTACCATTACAAGATGCAACTGAAATCCTGGATGGTTATATTTTCGAAGATATCTCGAGGTCCTCCACGCTTCTAGTATCAACTCTTAACCTACTAGCATTGGTCGCTCCTATGGATCAATCGCTAAGTGTCCTATTTTGAAAAGGACTTGTACTAAGTAGAGAACTCCGATAGTCCCATTATTGAATTGTGGTCAATACAATACGATTATCTGAATGGCTGGTGGGATCAAAACTTAGGTTATGTTTTTTGGGCTAATCTGAACGGCTGAACAGCTGAAATGACTGAATTTTGAGAGTTTCTTAGGATAGTGTCGAGATTCGAATCCATTTTGTTCGACTTTCTTTCCAAAGCGTTATGACCCATCTTCGAGACAATGAAAAAATACTAAAAAAAACACAAAGCATATCTCTTTAAAGTATATATAGAACGTTAAGCTTGTTAAGCCGTATAACGGTTAATCTAAAAAAAACAGAGCCTTGCCATGCTATTAAGCTAAAAAGAACTTGCCTTGGACCTTTACCCACGAAAGAAAATTTGGAAGGACCCGGGTCTTTCAAAAATAAAAAAGACCCTCTCCAATAAGCGACATTTGTCCATACAAAAATCTTAAAGCATGAGTGTAGCTCACCTATCTTTCAAGCCCAGGCAGGCGGAGAGTACGCTGCTGTCCTTCGAGCTGGCGCGTCGGAGGAAGTGGGCATACGTCGTTGCAACAATGGTGAGGAGGGCAATATGCCGCGCCTGGCGAGGCGGGGGCCTAGGCGACACCGTGCCGATTTGGTGGAGTAGGGCGATGCCGCCATGCCACGACGACTAGGGGAGATAGGGCGCTGCCATCAAGCCATGCTTGGAGGAGATGGGGTCGCCGCCATCGTGCTTGGAGATTGGGCCGCCGCCGTCGCTAGGTGAAGTGTGCCGACTCCGCCGCTGTTGCTCAGAAAAAGGGCGGCGGTGGCCGCGTTGGATGCAGAGGGAAGGGCTACCGTCAGTGTGAGGTAGAGGTGGACGCCGTCGACGTAGTTGAGGCTTGAGGAGATGGATGGCACTACCGCGCGCGCCATGCTAAGTGGAGGAGGCGGGCGTGGGTACGACTGGCATCTTTGGCGTGGTTGGGAGGATTGGTTAGCGACGGTGCGCCGGCCACCACCGGCGCAAGCGAGGCAAAGGGTGTCGAAGAGAAGAATGGGGGCGCGCCGGTCGCCGCCGGCGTAGGCAAGGCAGAGGGCGCCGGTCGCCAGAGAGAAGAATGGGGGCGGCCTGCCAGCGCCCCCTCCGCGCCATGAGGGACAAAAGAGAGCTGCAGGGTCATTTTTATCTTGAAAGGAAACTGGGTCCTTCTAAATTTTCTGGCAAAATTGATTATTTGTCCCAAAGTTGGTGTGCCCTTGTTTATTTGCCCAAAGTTGATGTGCCCCTGTTTATTTACCCTACTTACACCTAGCTATGACTATCTTGTTGCAGGGGGTTCTTTATAAAATTTACACACCTCTCCATCTCCACAGCCATCGTCCTCGAAGGCGTAGAGGTGGACCCGTCGTCCACAGCCGACCCTCTGCCTCCCGAGCCCCGCTGCGGCGGCGGATAGCCCGGCGCGTGGTGTGCCGGCGACGGCCTCTTCGACGTCGCGCGGCTCAAGGGCCACGCCAAGGCGATCACCAGCGTCGCTCCATCGGAAGGGTCGGACAAGCTGTTCTCCGGCAACCTTGACGGCACCGTGCGCGCCTAGGACTGTAGCACCGAGCAGTGCGTCCATATCGCGCCGATGCAGGAAGGCGAGGTGGGCGGCCTCGTCTCCATGGGCCCATGGGTGCTCGTCGGGGTGCACAGCGCCGTGAAGGCGTTCCACGGCGGGAGCGGCAAGGAGCTATGCCTATGAGGACCCGTCGCGCAGGTCACCGCCTTGCTGGTTGAGGACAAAGAACACCTCTTCGCCTGCACGGCTGTGGAGGTGGAAAGGTGTGTAAATTTTGTAAAGAACCCCTAGAAACAAGATAGTCATAGCTAGGTGTAAGTGGGACAAATAAGCAGAGGCACATCAACTTTGGGCAAATAAACAGGGACACACCAACTTTGGGGCAAATAATCAATTTTGCCAAATTTTCTTCCTCTACCCACACCGGCCTCGTCGACAGCGAGCCAATCACTCATTCGCTCCAACAGCCTAGCATCCTTCGCTCCGTCGTCCTCACCCCTTCATTCCTCCAAACCCTAGCCCAAACCCTAATGTCCACCGCCGCGGAACCTCCCTTCCCCATCTCCCTCTCCGGTGACTCCTCGCCGTCCTCCCCTACCTCTTCCGGATCCTCCTCCCCCACCTCCTCCGGCGCCGCCCCTGGCTCCGACGACCCTGCCCTCCTCACTCAAGCCGCCTCGACATCCGCCCCCTCCGCCGGCGGCGATGACGCCGCCGTCCCGACCTCCCCGCGCACGGGCATGTACTTCGAGACGGAGGACGACGCGTACGAGTTCTACAAGGCCTACGCCGCCCGCCTCGGCTTCGTCGTCCGCAAGTCCAACAAGTCCAAGAACTCCCGCCACACCGTCACCCGCCGCCTCTTTGTCTGCTCCAAGCAGGGCTTCCGCCAAGAGCCCAAGAAGCCCCAAGACGAGACAGCCGCCGCCGCAGCCTCACCCCCGCCACCTCGGTGCCCGGACTCGCGCACCGGCTGCCTGGCGTCCCTCACCATTAAACTCCTCCCTACTGCCAATGCCTTCCGTGTCACCGACTTCGTCGCAGAGCACAACCACCCGCTCGCCTCTGCAGCGCCGGCGGTGTCGCTGGCCATGCTGCCATCGAGTTCATCCCACCACGCCATGGCTGCGGTGACGAGCTTGCCGGATCCAAGGGATGGGCCATACCCTGACATGCACTTTGAGACGGAGGACGATGCGTATGCCTTCTACAACCGGTATGCTGAGCACGTGGGCTTCAGCGTCCGCCGCTCATACAAGAAGCGCAAGCGCGGGGTGATCGTGTCCCGGATCTTCGTGTGTTCCCGTGAGGGTGTCAGTGACCGTGCCAAGCATGAGGGCCTAGCTGCTGTCAGCACCAATGCTGGTGGAGGGGCAGCAGGCACTCCTAGGCCAGGCCCTCCACCAACGCGGACCGGGTGCCAAGCAAGAATGGTGATCAAGATCACCCCATGCCGGACATACCGTGTAGCAAAGTTTTTCGCGGAGCATAACCACGCACTCGCCAATCCAGAGAGCGTGCACAAGCTGCGGTCACATAAGATGAGGGCTCGGGCACATGAGCTTGGAGCAGGGGAAATGCATCGAAGGAAGCAGGGGATGGGTGTGCAGCTTGGCGATGCTGGGGCTGCATTGCAATACTTGGAGGAGTTGCAGGTGGTAAGTCCTTCTGTGTATTATGCAGTAGGAATGGGACCTGATGGGAAATCAGCTACAAATTTCTTCTGGGCTGATGCAAAGTCAATTATCGACTTCAGGAGCTTTGGTGATGTTGTTTGCTTTGATACAACATATGGGTTAAATGTTTATGGGCGGCCATTTGCATTGTTTGTTGGTGTGGACAACCACAAGCAGTTGCTTGTGTTTGGTGCAGCATTGCTCTATGATGAGAGCGTTCAGTCATTGAAATGGGCGTTTGAGGCGTTTGCTGATGCCATGCGTGCTAGGCACCCAGGGACTATATTGATTGATGAGCGCCCTGAGTGTGCCTTTGCTGCAGCAGAAGTGTGGCCTCAAAGCAACCATTGCATTAGTGTGTGGCATATATACCATAATTCAAAGAGGCATTTGAAGCATGTGTTTGAAAGCTTGAAGAGTTTTGGCAATGCTCTGAGCCATTGCCTCTTTGACTGTGAGGATGAGCCGGAGTTCTTGTCAGCATGGGAAAAGCTAATTGAGAAGCATGACATCGGTGAGAGTGAGTGGCTCAGCAGACTTTTCCTGGAGAAAGAAAAATGGGCTTTGCCTTATAGGAGAACTGTCTTTTCTGCTGATATACTCACCACTCTTAGGAAAGATAATATGATTAATGAGCTGAAACGGGAGCTCAGTGAGCAAGAAGATATTCTGCAGTTCTTCAAGCGATATGAGATCATGCTGGAAGAACATCGATCAAAAAAATTGCATGCTGATGTTGATGGCAGCCAGGTGACTCTGCCAATCCCGTCCCTGCGAATGTTAAAACAGGCCTCAAATGCATATACACCTGAAGCTTTCAAGATGTTCCAGGGTGAGTTTGAGGCTTACATGAATTGCATGTCCTTCCCCTGCAGTGTGGTTGGCA
Source organism: Raddia distichophylla (assembly GCA_005191435.1). Taxonomy (NCBI): domain Eukaryota; kingdom Viridiplantae; phylum Streptophyta; class Magnoliopsida; order Poales; family Poaceae; genus Raddia; species Raddia distichophylla. The sequence goes on along the minus strand of SPJY01034155.1, from coordinate 1,242,034 downwards.
CAATTTCAGAGTACAAAATAACACTTGATGAGAAGCCATCAGAGAGTACTGTGAAATTTGACGCACTAGATGGCTCAGCCACTTGCAGCTGCAGGAAATTTGAATATGTTGGGATTCAATGCTGTCATGTACTAAAGGTTCTTGATCTCAAGAATATCAAGGAGCTCCCAGAACAATACATTTTGAAGAGATGGAGGAAAGATGCCCGTTCTGTTAGAATGGGGGAAGACCTTGCACCTGGCAGTAGCATGCGCTCAGCCTCAGAAGTTCGCTTGAGTAACATGTGCCGTTTCATTGGCCTAATAGCTTCAAGGGCTGCCAGGTCTGAGGAGGCAATGTCATACATTGAAAATCAATCAAATGTTCTCCTGAAACAACTAGATGATATTCTTCAGACAGGCTATCCTGAAATTGGAAATCATACTGTTGCTTCAAGTAGTCAAGCAATGTCTTTTGTAAGAAACCAACATCCTGACCATACATCACAAGCAAGAGCAGTTTCACGAACAACAAATGGTATAATGTTTTAAGATTTCCGGTATACCATCATTTTTGGTATTGTTTCCAACAAGATCAGGTTTTTGGTCTCATGGGGGTTTAATGGCAAATTTGTACTGACCATTGTGGCAAACCATGGTGACTGGTAAGTACCTATATGCCTATATTAATGCATCCAAGATATGCGAGAATGATATTTCCTGTCACTTAACATAACATTATTGCACTGTGTAGCTAGCTGTACATACCTTAAACCGTAAATACTTGAATACTGCCGAATACTGCCTTTGGTTCCGATCCATCCTAGAGGGCATAGCAAGTCATCAGAGAGTCAGGGTTAGTGATAGGCATTAGACTCATGTAGATTTTTAAATCTAATGTCATGTACTGTGTACAATTGATAGGAGTTTTTTTTTTCCTGAATATGTGTGCATAGTAAATCAAAACACAAACAAAAAAATGATAAAATGATGATGTGTGATTAGTGACTGCAATCACCTACATCCATGTTAAAGTGTGGCATGTTTGGTGCGTAGAGTAATGCTATTTATCGAGAAGTTTTTCCTTTCAGTTGAACACAGTTGCATCATGACCTTTTCTATAAGAAAACATAATAAACTTTATTAATTTTGTCGGCTTTTAGACTCAGGCCAAGCAGATGCTCTGTCATTCATATAACACATGGAATGGGCTGGTTTCATCTGGTTATTTTACTGTAAATCAGATTTCCTGAAAACATTGTGAATTTGTTTGTGGTCACCTGCCCCTATACTTTTGGTTGTACTTGGTTTAAACTTTGAAGTTTAGGTTTTTTTTTTGTCGTGGCTTCTGAAATTGAGTCTTCAGGGCTCACCTACTGAAAATGCATACTCAACTTCATAAGTTTTCATGTGTTAATTCCTACTTTGTTGATTATATTATTTCAATTACTGATTTGTGAAAAGGTTACTAACAATTGGTGTGTTTATTTGGAACAATTTTAGGATCGACAACCTTGTTGGGGATTTATGCTGGCCCTGGACGTGTGTAATCAGTAGACAATGGAACTTGTCAGCTGGTTTTGAACATAAGTTCCAAGAAATGGCCATGTACAGTATCTAACATCTATATGTTACCATGTTGACGTAAGCAAGTGGATCTTGTAGACGCTATCATTCCCAACTTGGCAACTGTGATGTCAACTATAACCAGTATCTCACGAGCCTAATGCCTTCTCTGACTCCTTGAACATTTTTTCCATGCATTCTGTTGATTGTTCAATGGCCTATGCCTATCAAGCAAGCACTAGCATGATTTTGAAGGCAGTTATAATTAAAGAGGGAGGAGGGCTGCTAATTGCTCCTGCAAACTTGTGTATTCTTCAGTGCTAAATTTATTGGTATTCAGCTTCTATAGGTGAGCTCAGCCATCACAAATTACAACGAATACAATACATACGATCGGAGAAAGATGAAGGGCAGAAGAATGAAGTGGTGTATCCTATGTTCTTTTGCTATGTCCAAGTGCTTCACAGCGGCTACTGCAGCTGCACCTGGACCCCAGAATCATACACGGCCCCTGCCGTCCAGTTCTGTGGAATGGAGTTCGCCGGAACCAGCCACTTCCGGCTGCCGCGGGGAACTCCGCCGCTGAGCAGCATCCTTATCGACAGAGGGCCACTCGGCGGCGAGACGGCGGCCCACACTGCTCCGTGGGTCCGGCTCAGAAGCTGGCATGTCAGATTCACGGTCTGCATCAACCAACCATAAGGTATATTCAGTGCCACACAATTTTTTACCCTGCGTTGCTACGTTGCTAAGCATGGAAAGGTTTTTGTAAAATCTGATCCTAACTCTGATGAGCATGCCATGCTGCTTTGTTCTCTACATGATCTACACCGTCTGTTCTGGTTAGTGTTTTTACCTCGCAGAGCTGGACGGCGATGATGTCCTGGCTGCCCTGCTGGTACCAGATCTCGAGCTCGAGGTAGTAGGGGAAGGAGCTGCTCTCCGTGACCTTGAAGGCGATGTTCTTGCCAGGGTAGCTGCAAGAAACCCTGAGACACACAGAGAGAAGAAACCCCAAGACGATTGCAAGTTTGCAATGCAGCAAATGGGCAGTTCAGTTCGGTGCTAAACTCATTAGCAGATAATAGGTTGCCATCGTGTCCATTATTAACTCGCTGACCTCCTGTACTGGACCCCGACGTGGCCGAGGGCGAGCAGCGCCGCGGCGGCATTGGCGCTCTGCCCCATCCCGGCGAAGGCGCGCTGGCTGAGGATGAAGCCGGTGCCGTTGGCGCTCTCGCCGGAGTCGGTGATCACCACCGTCACGCCATCTGCGGCGCAGCGGTACGGATCCGTGCACCTCACCTGTTTGGCACCGAATTATGCCAAATAAACGACGGTCGTTTAGGACACGTCGCTTGCACGATAAAAATAGTGGGAATTTAGGCTGCAGCACTGTAAATTTGCATGGCTTTTGGCACATGTCAACACCTGGAGTTCTATAAATTTGCAGTGCTATAAAACTATTTTTCTTCATTAGAAATATATAGGCATGTGGGCGTGACCTGAACACTAGCCCCATGTATTTAAAATCAACCATTAACCAAACATGTTCCAGCCTACATGGCCGTCTTTTCTCTTGTCGAATTGGTTGGTATATGCGATCCATTAACACGAGAAGGCAAATAGATGGGTTTACCTGGTAGCAGGAGCCGCAGCCTACCCCATCCCTGTAGAGGCTCGCTGACGCTGCGACATTGCCGTCGTTGAGCGTCGCCCCGAATGCGCCGTACTCGCATGCTCCATCTGAAAAAAAACTCTTCATCAGATACAAGTAAGGATGGGAATGGAGAAAAAATGGATATCCGTAGATCTTTTCTAGTTCAACAAAATAAACTAGTTTTTCAATTTCTTCCTTTGCTTTTGTAAATAATAGTTGATTAAGTTGATCCAGAAAAATCCACAGATTGATCCATTCCCATCCCTAGATACAAGTGGATTATACGTCTCCGGTCTCCCTTCTCACAGAGTCATAGCACATCTACCTACAGATATCAGTACAGTTAACTCAGTTGCCTAGCATTCCAGCAAGTCTCTTCCTTTGTGAGATATTCCCTCGGTATTCCAAAGAATAGACGTATTCTAACTTCTAAGCGACCTATGAAAATCTTTTGAACTATTTAAATTGGGCAACACTTTTTATAATATCATATATTTATGTATTTTATAAATAAATTGCAATGATGATTATCGACCAAAGTTTCATTTTGAAGACCGTCCAATACGAAGAAAATGTGAGTTTTTATATGACATACGGAGCGAGTAGTACACGATTGGAGTGACACGTCCGATGAAAACATCATGCAGTCATGATCGCACTTAGGCGTTGTGCGTTTGAGCGTGCCGAGCCGTAGCGTCGCGTTCGCGGGCTCGCGCGCGCAGCGGCGGGATTTTGAATCCCGCACGCTACGCTACGCTCCCGCACGCTGTATCGCACAAGGCCTTAACCATGTTCTTTGCAGTTTCAAGTTGTTGAAACTTTCAATTTAAAAAGTAGTAACCTCTCAGAAAAGGTGTTGAAGAATTTAAAATTTACAATTTTTTGAAACTGTAGGATAAACAATTTAAAATGTCATGAAATTAACTATAAAATACTACATAGTTTGATTTGTATGAAAATAATAAATTTTAATTAAATTTAATTTAAGCCGAAAACAACATGCCCTTACTTTCGGTGCCTGTTGTATCGGAGTTGGGGTAGTACGCCGCCCTCGACGCGGTGAAGCCTGCGTCAGCGTCTGGAGCGGCCGCAGAGAAGAAGAAGAGGAGGAGAGGAAGCAAGGCTGCAGCAAGGAGACGGCGACCAAGTGCCCGAGCCATTGGCACTGTTCAGTGTGTATATATGTAGTACCAATTGGGCTGAGCAGGAGGGAGGGTATCAGTGCATGTGAGAGGGGAGAAGGTGCCATGTATTTATAGCGTTCATCTTGCTGCGTGCATGCCCTCGGGTTGATTCTGACCATGAGCTGGAATGAAGCTTCTCATTGTTTGGATGGGCGGGCGGGAGGAGGAATGGATGGATGAATGCCGATAACGTCGTTGACAGTGCTTCTCGATTGTGCGGGCTCTTGCACGTGCATCCTAACAAGTCTCAGAGGGAGGGAGGGAGGGAGAGCGCATATGTTTTTTTGTTCATCTTGTCTAATTAGGGAAAATGTAGAAACTATACGCCGATATATAAAGCTGTGCTTTTGTTGCGAGAGAGACCTAAGGTTCTGTTTTTTTTAACCTAAGGTTCTTTTTTTTAAAAAAAAAAATAAAGAGCAGCAGCTCTGCTAATACATTCTAGTAAGAGAAAAGTACAATAAATAATGAACAACATGACGTCTCACCACATCGCAGCTCATATGCTGCCAACCGGTCTAAGGCCGCATCACAACACAACTCAATGCTGCCACATTGTGAAGACAACAACACAATGGTCGGCCACCACCACCAAACAACAACAACCACAATGAAACGTTGCCAAACTTAACCTTTTTTGAACAACACAACGGGCATAACAACATGACAGCTAACACCAAGCAACTCTCACGACAACACAGATTGGCCAAAACCGATCCTCCCAAGCCCATCGCACAAGAGACGATGACTAAGTTACCAAAGAGACTCTACTGGATACCCACAGCACAAAAAGATCACCAGCGACGCATTCAACGAGGAAACGACAACGAGCTCACTATCGACGCTTGACCATAATGGGGTTTTCACCTGATAGCGAAGGAGCACCAACAACGGTGCCAACAAGAAGAAAAACGGCGCTGGGAAGGCGTCATCATTACCATCCCAAGAGGGCAAAGTTTTCGCCCAGCACCCCGTCACCATGAACCCGCGCTACAAGGGAATAGAGGGTCAACATGAACGGACCGTAGCTTCTGGTCATTGCCACTGTGTCCACCATTGGAGGCCGCTGAGAATAGTTGGTCCCACAACCACTCTAATGCAACACAACTCCCACGAGAGGGTGGGGGTAGCCAAGAAGGAGGAAATCTGCATAGGGATTGACAACGGCGAAAACCGTGACGGACCAAGGGTTGCACCAACTACGTCGCACCACCTAAACAAGGACTGGCACGAGGGCTTCCAAGCCACCACCCGGCTAGCACACCACCTTGATGTGGGGCTTAACCGAGCCACACTGCATCGTTGCTATGGTGAAGAGAGAGAGAGGTGGCTGCGATGAGGTGGGATGGCAGGGGCAAAGTTTTTTTGCTCGGGCGACGAAGTCCCCCCTGGGTGCGACCATCCATCTAAGGTTCTGTTTTGAGAGAAGAAATGTAGCAAACTTCTTTAGTAATTCATCTACTCCCTCCATCTTTAAATAGTAGTGGTTTTAAACTTATTCTAAGTCAAAGTTTTAAACTTTATCCACAAAAACCTTTCGAGCTATATGGATATGGCACATGAAAACCATACATATAAATTCATCACAAAAAACACTTTCATGATATTATTTTTTATGGATTTTATAAATAAACTCCAATGGTGTTTGATGGTAAACATTATATTTTTAAAATTGTGCCAATGTCCAAAACAACTACTCCCTCTAGTTCCATAATATACGTTTTAGATTTGTCCTAAATCAAATTTTAAAACTTTATTTATGAAAACCGACGAAATTACAGCCTTATTTTCGTCGGTTTTTTAAAACCGACGAAATTAATATGGGCCGACGAAAACACTTCGTTTTCCTGTAGTAAATTTGTATATATATTCGTGTTTGTATATAGCCCGAAATTCGTGTTTGTATATATATTCCTTGAAAAATACTTTCACAATATCATATTTTCGTAAATTTTGTAAATATGTATCATTAGTAATTGATGGTCGAAATTGCATTTCGAAAACTTTGTTAATGTCTAAAATGACAAGTATTATGAAACTGGAGGAAGTACTAACGAAGTATGGAGAGAGTACTTTGTACCAATAAATAAATAAAATTAGCACAATTCTCTACTTTCGACGACCAATAGCCCCTTTTTTCGTTTGTCGGGTAGAAAAGGTTATTAAATGTCTCGTACTGGCACGCAAGCTCAAACAAACAGGAGTACCCAATTTTACAATACTTTCTACCTCGTGTTACCTTAAATCAACCACTCATTTACCTACATCCAATAACAATAGCTCTTGAAAGGTGGTAATTTTTGATAACACCATCGAAATCAGCGAACAGGCGGCCTTGCCCTAGCCCTCGAGTGTCTCTCCCCCCCCCCCCTCTCTCTATCTATACACACAAATGGGCTAATCGGTTTGCGCTATCCATCGAGCTAACTTTATGGTCTGATCATTCTTTAAACTCTTCTGTCGTGTTTGTTGCCATATTTGGTTGTGAAGAAAAGATAATATCTTTTGCTCAAAATTGCAAACTTCATCGGCCATATTCTTCAAATTTCACTCTCGATGCAAATGTTTTGTGCAAGAGGGAGTAGTTCCTTTGAAGATGTCATTACTCAATAACTTTGCATGATGAAATCTGATCGATTTCCTAATGTTTGTTTTCTCTCTCCTTTTTTCTTTTCCTTTGATATGGATCATGCCATGTATATTTTTCTGAGTAATATATTCCCGTGAGTAACCCCTGAAATCTTTTCCTAAAAAAATAGACGGGCAAATCATTGTTATTGCTGCCAGTATCCAACCAGAATGCTCCCTAGTACACCTTCTCTAAACAAATATTTATTTTCAATATTTTTTTAATTTTTATCCTCTTCAATAGGATCTTTATCCTAAAAAATATCAGGATAGGAGAGAAAATTCTTAAATATAGAAATCTGGAGAGAATATCTAAATTTAGAGACATGGGAATTTTGTTCGAGCGATAGAGATCAACCATCTCTAAATGTAGAGAGTATGCATTCCCACGCTAATGCTTGATAAGGTTATGTTCTTTTCAGTTTAATAGCTTAATGGCTTAACAACTTGACGGCTTATCTATGTTTTGAAAATACATATGTTTTAGGTTTTCTGAGTCATTTTTTCGCTGTCTTGAACATCGGCGTTAACGCTTTAAAAAGCAAGTCAAACGAAATGGATCTGAATCTCAAAACTACGTCGAAAAGCTCTCACAATTCAGTCATTTTAGCTGTTCATATTGATCCAAAAGAACAGAACCTCCGAGGCAACTGCCGTTTGCAGCATGCATCGCGCGCTAGCCATCGAATACTCGAGTCAGTGAGTCACTGAATAATCCGACCCACAGAGCACGCATGAACTGAAACCAAGCATGCAGTAAGACGTACAAAAATGCCATGTAATTGCATGGGCGTCATCGTCATGAGCGACAAACGATGAAGCGAAGAATAAAGCAAAGACGGTGGCCGGCTTCAAACGAAGGAAAAAGATTGACCAAGATTGGAGAACCTGGAGGAACTAGATAGCAAATCGTTGAAAGCCATCTCTACCTTTTGGGGAAGAAAAAAGGTTTAATGCTTTCTTACCAACAAGATGTTGACAGGCACAAGGGCAGAGCGTTTCCACACCACTGTTCGAGTCAACGATATAAAGCAATACAACGTTGAGAAGTTGTCCTGCGGTTTTGCTTATATTCAAAAATTCTAGCCGGTTAAATCCAAAGCGATATTAGGACGACAATTCAGCAACGTGGACTACCATGTCATCTACACACATGGCCCTGTTTCTTGCAAATCAAACTCAAATCTGAATGCTAGATAACCCAAAAATAACAGGGGTCGAGGTCGGTTAGTGAGAAAACGAGGATAAGCGGAACCGGCTCGGATTACCAGCTATGGTCATATATGACAAGCTTAATGATGAAGGAGGTAGGGGTCCAAAAACAACAGGAGGTTTGCCTAGAAGCTGGAAATTGGAATGTACCATCCATCTTGCTAATGCTCTCCCCAATAATTTTAAAAATGCATGTGGTAAAGACTGAAAAGGAAACCGATTGACAAGACTTTTAAATCTCACGACCATTTAGCGACAGATCAACGTGTAATCTCACAATCTAGTTCCTAGTTTATGTTAATCACCCTACTTTGCAATTATCGGAAAGAGAACAAAAAAACTGACATGCAACCTCTCGAAGAACAGGGAAAATTGCAACGACTCCAAATGGGCAAACGAACCTCGGGGCTGCAACTTTCCGTAGGTACTCTAGTATGAACCAGATCAAAATCTTGAAATGTGCACAACGATGATATGATCAACCAAGGTAGGCAAGAAGGAACAAGGGTGGCTGCTGCCAGGAAGGACCACATGCTTCATCTCGATCACATCATAGCTGACATGGATAGCACTAGCTGACTCTTAACAGCCTACCAGGAGCCAAATGGCGATGCATAGGAGCACGAGAGTGTCATCAGGAACAATAGCATCATGCCTTTGCAGTGGAGACCTGGAACAATTTATATCGAGACTGCAGCCCACGCAATCGGCTGCGCAGATGCATCCACGAACAGTACAGCAACAATGGCCGGCACTATCACGATGCCTTCATTCACCATTGACAAGGATTGACCACTGTGGACAATAGAACCCGAGCATAGCTGCAAATTGGAAATATACATGAGACACGGACGGTTACACTGCTGGAGAGGGATGCACGCATCAAAAAAAAAGAAAGAAAAAAGAGCAGAGTTGACAACAGATTTTCTAGAAAGGGATGACCATCATAAGTTGTTGCTTGTTATACAAGTAGGCATCCAGAACATATTTGACACTGGAGGTAAACTTATGACTTCAATTATTTATTAATCTGTGTTCAATACCTGAAAAGATTATTAACATTTGCAGAAAATAATAGTTGAAGTCCTGGTTACAAAACTACTCTTTGAGATACTAAAAATAGGAGGGTGACAGAGATACAAATGTACAACAGATTTAAAACGTGACATACATGAAGCATCTATTGCACCCCCAATTTCCGAGTGTACCTCTAGTGTATGAGATTAAATTTAACTGAGACAATGTCATGTTCTATTACATGACGGCTTCATGAAAACAATCGAGACTGGATATCGCAAATGGCTATATTTCCCGATATCCAAAAATGGCCTAAGGTAAATTGTACACGGTCAATAAAACAGACATTATACAGTGTAAGTCGAGCTCTAGTCTTTCTTGTATACTATTGTTGGGTAGACTGGACTCCACATGTTGGTCTTGACATATTCAGCTGTTTCTTCCTGCATCACGAAGAGTTTTAGATTATGAAGTAAAGAAGAATAAAACCATAATAATAGAAGTTTCGACATTGAAGAGATTAACCACCTCACTGAGACTTGCTAGTTCACGTGCATCCATATCACGATATCCCTCAGCTAGATCCTCTATAACAGCTTCCCTCACAACAGCGGCTGCTACCTCCTTAGTGATGTCACGTATTCTGCATGTATAGTATATCAGAAGGCATAACACAGCAAAAACTGGAACATCAGTATCAAAATTATAGAACCTGGAGATCGGAGGGTAAATTATCCCTTGGAGAACCTCCTCTTCCTTCATGTATGAAGCCAATCTAAACAATATGTCATGATTAGAAAAATAGAATATTAAACAAGTAGTTCGATTCCGTAAAACAATCTTCTGATTAGAGGTCAGGGGAGTCACCGCTCAGCCGCAGCCTGGAGCATTCCATCAGAGATAACCCGTGCACCAGACAGAAGGGTTCCAAGCCCTATTCTGCACGGCGGTGACGCAAAATAAATGAAAACATAATTTGACAAGAACAAAGTCAAATTGCATGGTGTGTGATATAATCATAACAGAACTAACCCAGGAAAGAGGTACATGTTGTTCCCTTGATTAGAGTGGCCGATCTTCCCATTACCTGCAAGAGAAACCATTAATAGTTAAACTCTGAGTAACACCTTACAGATTCAGTATTCCACAATCCATTGATGTTTCCATTAATTAAAGGTGTCTTGACAACAATTAAAGAATCTTAGCATTTGATTATTTATATAGCCGATGCAAGCATAGATACAACTGGTGAGCTTGGTATTAGGAGAAATGAGAGACAACAACTTGTGAAGAACTGCATAAAGGACGCATAACCATATGAATGAACATACATACCGAGATCCACATCATCAAATGGGCTTCCACTGGCAAAGATGATTTTTTCACCAATAGTTGAAAAGGCTTCTTTAGGTGTGCATTCAGCTATTATGTGGAACCAACACGGCATTAGATAACAACAAATAATAAACTTCATAGTAAAGTTACACATTACAAACCATTCTTCGTTGGATTTGACATTGCAAAAATTGCTGGTCTGGAAGAGGATGAATCTTTCAGTGCTTCCAAAACCTGTAGATGCAAGAAGCCCACAATCAGCATGCACTTCAATTATTGAAATGACTTGAGACTGCAATAGCCAATAAATATTCACAATACGTAGGCATCGATAAATGACCAACAATTTGTCTACTAGCACATTATATAGCCATGTAGAAATCCCAATATATCTGAAGAGTTATTGATTCTTCTTTTGCAACATATTTAATTTATGTAGCTTAGCTGGTGTATAACTAGTTACTGAAATAAGTGGACAAAACTGACATATATCATAAAATTAGTATTATTACTCTAGACTTCACAATAAATGTCTTGGAATCAGTATTGAACAGAAATTGGTGGCATGTAGTTCATAAGATATCATACCTCCTTTGAAAACAAACCACCAACAGCAGATAATCCAAGTATTACATCAGGTTTCACCTTTTTAACCTGTTCAATAGATAAGAAAGGTTCATTATAAACAGCTCAGCACAAGTTCTAGTTGGTAACATAAATGTAAATTTAAGTAGATTTAACAAACTGAGGAATAAAATACTTCATAAATAATAGTTTTCAAAAGAGAATTTATAAAAAAATCAAACTTAGCACCACCAATGATGGTGTCAGACCACAAAAGGATAGAAGTAATTGGAAAATCCAAAGATTGTTGTCGTGAACAACCCGTAATCTGAGTTATCTAATCCCATGAGGAATGAGTGAATATCATGCATCACATCACAACACAACACAACACTACACTGGGCATTGGAGCAACAATGCTAGAAATATTGGTGTCCAGAATTGAGACTTATCTCTGAACATTTTTATCAAATGTTTGTTAAAATTCCTTCGAAAGAGTATTTTTCAAATAATGAAATATTGAAATGCTTCGCCAACAAGCTAGAAAAAATGTCGCAACAATTTGCCCCAATCTAACAAATTTGAGACAAAACTTCCTATGCCACAACAGAATACCACTAACCCTTCCATGCCATCACTGAACCACCTCACTTCTTCGAGCCATCGCATTTGCTAGTTGTTCCCTTTTAAATATCGCTCCCTTCTATGGCAGCGTTGACCATTATTGCCACGATGAAGAAAAGACGAGTTTGCCCCTGATTATTACTATACCAAAAAAGTATATAAGCCTAAAAACTTGTAGAAAAATCATAAAATTATGAACAAAAAAAAACTATGAGTTTAAGAAAATATGTGTACCTCAAATATGCAATATTTAGATGTCTCATTTAGTTGTCTCATTTTGTAAAAAAATTGTAGTAAGCTTCGTGAAAAAAAGAGCAAATAAAGAAAATTTAAACTTACAACAAGTAACACATAATTTTACATAAATTTGGAAATCTAAATCACTCAATTTGGAGCTAGAAGGCTAAAACATAGAAAACATAGAGCATGTTCGGAGTGGCTGAGTTGAAGTGAATTAAATGTTAGGCTAGAATTTTGAAGGTTCTTAAATCTGCTTCTCAAAGATGATCCGCTCCGTTTATGTTATTTTAAAGAGATTTTAAAGGTGACTTCATGATTAAAAAACTGGACTAAAAGGGTTTTTAATTTTTTCTAGCCAAATAAGCTTAAGCCACTTTAAACATGCTAATGATATTTGAAGTTTTAAATCGAAAAAAGCAAAAAGGGCAGTTTGGGCATTGTGGCATGCTTTCTAATAGTGTTAACTAATAGAGGAGCTAGCGATGGTGCCATACAAGGGAACCACTGGGAAACACAATGACACGTCTGGGATTAAGACTTCAGTGATGCCATAGAAGGGTTTGGGCACTTATTTAGTGGCATACAAATATGTTGCGCAGCAAATTTTGGGAAGACATGTCCTTTCATATATTACGAATTAAAATCAGTCCCATGGGAGATGGGAGCAAAAGCCAACATGTATTGATGTATATGGGACCAAATGTCAAAAGGCAAATAAGCATAAAACACCCCATAAAAAGAAAAACTAAGGATATAGTCTCAACTGCCTATAACAGTACATATGCTGAGCCTGTGAAGCACTGAAAACCAGCAATAAAAGCAACTAAATAGAGAAGTTAAGATGATACCACTTCAATCAAGCTTGCCCCCTCACTTAGGCCTTGGTGACCCAATTCACTCTTTTTCCTGGCAAAAGGGCGTGCACCTGGGTCGATGTCTGCACGGTCCTCTGTTATTAGACCCTGCAAATAAGAGAACATAGATGATAGTATGATTAGATTTTCATAGAGTGAAAACAAGAACAAAAGTGAACATAAACAGAAATAAAAAAAAATAGACTGCGTCAAAACATTGCTGACAAAGTTTAACAAATGGCTGAAAAGCATGGGCGACACCCTAAACAGCAACATGGATAGAAGTAGCACCCATGAATTTTATTTTAATAGAAAAACTGAGTAGTGCAATTGCAAGCCTTTTTGGTATTTAGAATTTTAGATATTACCCCCAACAACTACCAGAAAAATCCTGCAGATGCGTTAAAAAATTCATAGTTATTTGACTCACATGAGCATCAACTATCCAGAATTGACTCCTGGCACTCTCAAAAGCAACCTCGTTGTTTCCCAACATCCTTGCCATTGTCCTGCTTGCAGCATTCACCACACCAATCCCAGCACTGCAAAGAGTGCCACGTAGTTAGGTAATACTTTTGAAATAAGTCCAATCAAAATTCAAAAGAAACTATGATGTGTTGACCTGTACATATTGGTGCAATTTCATCTTTGTTCATACCCTTTCAGAAGAATCAGAACTGAGTTTGAAACACAGATCTTCCTAGAACTAATATTTGGTATAGGGAAACAAATTCCTAGGAAGTAAAATAATCACCAACCATTTGTACTCTTCATATTATAATGAGTTAAAAAAGGGGTGTGTTCCAAACCTGCCAGCACCAGCAACAACAATCTTTTGCTTTGGGAAGTCCAACATTGGCCTTCCTTGTGCCCTTACAGCTCCTAGTAGACCAGCTATTGCTACGCCAGCAGTCCCCTTTTTACATAAAGAATAGTCATTCCAAATATTTTTTTACTATTTTAGGTAGTACAGGAAGGGGAAGGTACTAACTATAACAAAAGGCTCTATCAGCAATAGTAGATGCTCAGAGCTCAAAACATCAAGCATGATTTTAACATAAGTTCTTGAAGATGAAAATATGTTGACAAATATTGCAAGTAATAGTATATCTGGCAGTTCTATTACTGCAAGGCACAGCACATCTCTTTCATGAGCATAAACAGTAGTGCTCAATGTGGATAATAACAGATATATATATATATATCTGCTAAATATCTCAGATTCTGGGCAAGTGGTAGTGTGGGTGTAGTACAAGTCTTTGGGGTCATGAAAAGTCAGTATATCTCAAAAAAGACAAAAAAATATCACAGGCAGCCCAAGAAGAGACATAATAAAATTTTACGAACTTACATAAGCTAAAACATTTTTACCTGGACATCATCATTAAACATGCGATAAGTCTTTCTGTAACGCTGCAATAACCTGAAGGCCCACTTGCTTTGGAAATCTTCAAACTGTGAGAATGCAATAGAAGTATTAGTAAAGATATTCCAGGTAAAACCACATACAACAAAAAAAATTGACCAAACAACGAACACAAAAAGAACACCTGCACAATCACATTGGGCCACCGAGAAAAAACAGCTTCCATGAATTCATCGATAATTGCAACATATTCTTCTCCCTCAAGCCGGTGTTCTTGTAGTCCAAGATCTGTATAATACAAAATATAGAAAAGATCAACAGAAGACACTTATTCAATCACTAGCTAGATTACAGTTTAACGCATGTTTACACGTCTAATGAAATATATGGTAGGTAGGTGACATGATGAATGTGAAAACTAGAAATTTAACCATGTACTTGATAAATAAAAATATACTTCAAATATGGAAAATCCTACATTCAAATGTTTGAACAAGATCTTACAGAGAGGATCCTTGAGAAGTTTCTCATTGTTTGTTCCCACGTCAATCATAACCGGAAGAACCTAGAAGAAATAAGAATGTAATTAAAAAGGGAAATAATATAAATATATAAACTATGCTAACGCATGAGAAGAAGTAAACAATAAAAAATAAATAGCAGTAAAACCCATTGAGATTTATATGCTGGCGATGCAAAGGGCTAGCTGGCACAGTTTGAACAGCTTTCATCCTGATTCGGTACGGAAATGAGCCAAGACTGGTAAAATTCTAGAAGTTATTGGGCTTGTTTGGTTCATAGCCCTCCTTGGCCATGCCAATGATGGTCATAACCAATTGAGGGCATGACCTTTTGTTGGTAAAATTTATGCCGTTTGGTTCATAGTTAATTGAGGGTAGCCAATTGTAGGTAAAATCGGTGATATGTTTGGTTGATTACCAAATAATAATGTGCCAATTGTTCTTATGGTAAAATAAAAATCATATAAACTTGCATAAATTTTAATAAATTTAAAAATATGCAAATGAAATTGATTTTAACATTTGAAAAAGAACATAAAAAATGAAAAACCATTCCAAAAAACAAAAAAATGAATAAAAAATGCAAAATGTACCATATAAACTGTAAAAATAAAAAAATTAAAAATATAAAAATGGCTATAAAAATGGGTTGGTTAGGATTTTACATGAATTACAAAATTTGTTTCACGTAATTTGGATACTATACAAAATAGATATGAAAATTAGAAGATAAAATTAACTAAATGAACTGCATGACTAGCTACTAGCTAGCACTGCTGCTGCTCTCCGCGGTGAGTGCGAGCGATTGTTTTGGCGAGATGGCGAGGGCGAGCAATTCGATCACCATTGTTTTGGTTCAGAGTGCAGTCTAAAAAATTTGGCATGGCTAATTTTTCCATTGGCACGCAGCCAAATTTGGCATGGCAAACGAGGGCTACGAACCAAAGTTTATCTCACAAAGTACGAATTATCGTGCAAAGGGGCCACAGAATACAAATGTTACTTCTAGTCTATAAAATACCAGTAGATGTTAAATATAGCATTATGATTGTATAAATCCACCATATTCTTTAATCTATTCAAACAATGTGCTTCATTGAAAAGGTTCTTAGTTTATCTGATTAACTCCTGAAACATAAACCACACTGAACAAATGGACACTGTAATTCTGATCATTGGAACATTATACCACTAAAAATTTCATTCATGTAAGGTACATCTAACAATAGGCAAAATTGGATAGATGCCTCTCCTCGATTTCCAGTTTAGAAAAATGCCACTCCATTTGTCAATGAAATGTGGGACCAGCAGACACATGATGACATTTTTTTGAAAGCAGAAATCAAGGGGTGGCATCTATTGAAATCACCCGCAACAATAGAATATGGAGAAGATACCTAAAAACATACCCTCTGAGGATTTATTCCAGCAGCAGCGACATATAAATCTAGCTTTCCAATAGCAATACCAATGCCTTGCACTCCCAGATCACCCAGGCCCAATATCCTGCTTCCATCAGTCACCACAATCATGTCAACCTGCAAAAGATTGGCCAGTTTTATTTATTTAAAAATATGAGTAATTTTCCTCCAGCAAGACTAACTCCTAGTATGTATTCAAAAAGATAAAGGTAAGATTCTCTATTAGCCTTACCAAAATATATCTGCAAGTCAATGGAAGAGTTACTACAGGAGATCAATTCAGTAACTGGACAAGAGCAAGTACATACCTGATCAGCTGGCCAGTTGTACACCATGGACATCATTTCGCCCCGATCTTCTGCACTAAAATACATTCCCCTAGGTCGTCTAAATAAACCACTGTAGTTTTGGCAAACACGTCCAACAGTAGGTGTGTAAACAATAGGTGCATGCTCCTCAATGTTATCTATTAAGACCTATTTGAGGATCAAAATGAGGCAAAATAAGGTAACCAATTTCAAAAGGTCCCTACATCCAAGATTACAGTAGCAGAAAAATTAATAAAAAAGAAGAAGAATATATTGTGAGTGTGAACCATCGTACTCTGTAGTTCAAATGATCTTAATAGAATATACATGAACAATAAAATTGCACCCAGCGGATATGTGAACTGAGAGATTACGCACCTTGTAGTACATTGTTTCATTTCTGTCATGCAGTCTGTTGAGGATACGCCATTTTGCTAATTGATAAGTATCAGAAGGCCCATCTCTCGCATATCGCTCCAGCCGTTTCAGGTCAAGCACTGTTATCGAAGTTGAAGACAAGTAAATTTACCTCAGCAGACACTTGCAGAAGAGTCAATATAATCTTCTTCTTCTTTTTGCGCTTTTCAAAGATGGTCCATGGGAAACTCAGCTGACCTAGCACTACATCCTCATACAGACATGCACTCAAGCTCCAAATGTAAGTAGCAGGTTCAGCATGGGCCACACAGACGTTTGGACAGATTTTATCAATGTTTGAGGTTGACTCGTTTGATCCAATTTTTCTACATAAACTTTTTGTCCACATCAAGTGCAACTTTTCAAAGGTACCAACTGTTGGAGTTTAATTAGCCAAGAAGCTGAGCTTAGACTTTTTGACTTCTCAATGGTACAAACTTTTGGCGCATAATTAGCCTAGAAGCTGGGCTCAAACTTTCAAACTCGACCAAAGTGAGATTCAACGCAAAAAAAGCATGCGACTGAAAAGTAGGATTTATCCTGCAGATCTTCATAAATGGATGATAGGCACTGCGGTGAAACCCACATCCCAAATTCACAATGTCTATGAATTGGAGTAGCCCAATTTGATAGAAGCAGCAACCGAGATCCACAAAGCCAGCAACGATGGATGCAAGGGCGGGGAGGGAGGGAGGAAACGAGCGGTCAGGGGAGGGGGAGGCGGCGCTGCCGTACTGAATCGGTCGATCTGCTGCTGCGACGAGACTACGTTGGGCGGGAGCAGGCCGCGGAGGCCGAGGCGGTCCCTCTCCGTCATCGAGAACGCCGTGCCCTGCAGAGACGCGGAGCGGCATCAGGGCAGGCGGCGGCGGCGGCGCGCGAGCGCGCGGGCGCGGACGTACGTACGCACCCGGTTGAACCATGGGTCGTGGAGGATGTCGGAGCCGCGCTTGTGGAGGACGACGGGGCGGTGGCACTCCGCCGTGACGTACCCGCGCCGCTGCTGCTGCAGCTGCAGCCGGAGGAGGAGGCCGGAGGCGAGGGATCGGCGGAGGCTCCGCGAGACGGACGCCGCCGCGATCGCCATCCCCCGTTCGCGCGCGCCCCGCGGGGTCGATGGGAGCTGGTGCTGGGGGAGGAAGGAAAGGAGGCGACCACCTACCAGTGGAGGTGGAACTGTGGAAGAGGAAGCGGAGCACTGGAGTCGTAGCATTTTTTTTATTAGTATTATTATTGTGGAGGGACGCGGGGATCTGGCGGTCGGCTTGGCTGCGACGACGCGGTGGTGGGCCTGGTGGCCGACACGGCGGGGGAGAGGAGGCCCGGCCGCCTCCCGCTATGACACGCGCAACGACTTCGATCTGTAACGAGTTGTGCGTCACACGCGGGGATCGAAGTTGTGACCGGTAACCAGTTGTGAGGACAGGTTGACAATTCCAGCCGGCCGGTCGCTGGACCGGTTGTCCGGCGGATGATCTTGCGATGCCTCGTTTTGTCCTGACAGCTGAACGGTTGACCTAAGGTTCCGCTCATTCGGAACAGCTGAACAGTTAAAATGATTGAATTTGAAGAACTTTTTAAGATAATTTTAAGACTCGGATCCATTTCGATTCATTTTTAAAAAAAAACGTTAGGACCCACCTTATAGACAGCGAAAACGGACTCTAAAAACCTAAAACATATGTCTTTTTAAAACGTAGATAAGCCGTTAAACTATTAAACCAAAAACAAAAGGCCTTAGTTTTTTATAGCTTGAAGAAATGGGTTTGAGATGGTAAGAAAGCGTCAAGTAAGTGGCTTATTTTCGTTTGGCTTAAAAAATAATTTGTCTTTTAGAGTTTATTTTTTCTATCATAAAACCATATTAAAAAGATATTAACAATGACAATAGTAAAATGGACTAATTTTAAAAAGAAAATTTAAAAACCTCTCCAAGTTTAACTTAACATTTAGCTCACTTCAACTTAGCCAACTTATTCATTGAGTTTAGCCACCCTGAATGTGCTAATAGTGATTGACTTTGTAATTGGTACCGAGCCAAGCTACAATGAGACTGTATTTTGTGTTTGATTAAATAATTTAATTTTATTATTATTATATCAAATATGTGCTATCATATATTCGAATAATATTGAAATGCGTGTTGCCTTACCCTCCTCTTTTCTGACTTAAAAGGCAACTAAAAGTTACAACTTGAAATTTGTTGTTTTTGTACAGGCCATAAGTTGTAACACTTCATAATTATTTCTTCAAGCATTTTAGTGGTTCTTCCCAAATATATCAAAAATATTTTAATATAATTTTTAGCCTTTTTGAGGGCCTTCAGCTTTTCATATTATAAGTTAAATTAACTTTTCAGCCAATTAATATGTAAATATGGTTATATCGAATTATTCAATATCTTTACCTCCTAAAAAGAGGACTTGGTGGTGATGGTTCATCTATCATCACCACTAGCCCACTATGGCATAAGCTCAAACGAATGGACCAACCACAAGGTTGTACAAACATCAAGCTCATAGGCATGGGCATAAAAAACACATGAACTTGAAGTCGTCGTGTCGCACCTTTGTCCAAAGCTGACCAACCCTTATTTCCACGTGTTGCCTTTTTTCCTCATTCTACACATGTCAGCTCCTCCTAAAAACTCGTCCCCTATCAACGATCTCCTTCATATGAGTGTGGATGAGGTGGTAGTGAAGGAGAAGGGCGAGGGCATGGTGGATCCAGTGGAGGTGCCAAAGCAAAAGGCAAACAAGGTGGGCGGTGAAGTTGGAGAGAGGGGAGGAGAATGATGGGGTGTTAGACAACATTGTCGGGTGATGAAGTTGGAGTGCTAGCGCTGGAAAGGTAGGGCTAGAAAGTTGTGCTAGCGATGATGCTAGTGTGTTGATGAAGACTAGGGGAATGAGAGGATGAGGAAAATGTTGTCGTGCCATGGTGTGAGAGGATGAGGGGGTAACATTAAGAGGAAAGAGGGGTGATGGATAGCGATGTCCATAGTGGGTAGAGGATGGAGCGGTGATGCTAGGAGGGGAAGGGGGGATGGGGTGCTCCCTGTACTAGGCTTACAAAGGTTGTAATAGCACAACTATCAGAGTTTGGATAAATATCCTCTCAATTGGACCTAATGAGAAATATGCCCTCAAGGTACATGCTCGGGAAGAATAATGGAAGAGAGAAAGCTCGGGTTTCGTGGCACACCTTAGGATACTTTAGTAAGGCCCAATATCTTCTATATATAGACAATTCTTAGGGTGCAAGCAAGCGTAATTTTGGAACATATTCGTAGATATAATACTATTCTAGATTATATAGATAGTTCTTCGGTTCACATAGAATCAGGACCGTGTATACCTCCAATAGTGCTAGGGGCGTCAAATTATATCTCTGCAATCTTGCTACAATGACACAAATGCCACCGTGCAACTGGACTAGGGAGCAATCGTTGTTTGATCCCAACTATGCTGACGAATAGAATAATTCTATCTTACAAAGCCACTAACTTACTGCTCTCTCGTGCGTCCACGTCAACGCGTCCCGGCGCCTCCACGCTCGGCTGGCCCCGCGCCGCCACGTCGACGGAAAAAACACGGCCGTTCGATCGCTACCAATGGTTAAATCCGACCGCCCATTTATAATTAATATATAAAACGATTTCTTTGACCAAAATTTCAACGGTGTGGGCCATTTGCTCCATTGGTCTTGCGAGCTAACTCTCGCGTGGCCGGTCAGGGTTCGAATCCTAGCCTCCCTCTTTTTTTTCTGGGTTTTTCCATTTCTTCTTCTATCCTCTATTTTTCAGCCATTCTCGCCATTGTCACCATTGTGCTGGAGCCTTTTTTTTTGGCAACTTTACCAGGTTTGGAAATGCAAAAAAATCCTTTCCATGTTTTTTTAGGTGCGGGAATAAAAAAAAGACCATAGACCAGATGTGAAAATACAAAAAAAATCCTTTCCATATTTTTCCAGATGAGGAAATAAATAAAAAAAAAGAAAATAGGCCAAAGTTTTATGGTAAGGGTTCAAACCCATTGTTTCTTTCGTTCTCAAATTTTTTTGGATAAAACATAGAAAAAGTTTTTTTAAAAAAAAATCTCATAATGCATTAGTGAGGTTTCATAAATGATTTTAAATTTTTTGGGATAGAAAAATAAGAAAGGGTCATAATATCACGGTCTGGGTCTATAAAAAGGGTTATCCATTTCTCAAAAATTAGGTTAGTTCAGAAATGAACAAAGAGATAAGAGATAAGGCATTTTTCCCTTTCGTGCTTCCTTTTTATTGCCAACTAAAAAATTCTTTTAATAACAAATCTTTACAGACGAATTAGGAAAATAAGCCATTCTTTATGTTCGTTCTTCCTTTTTTGGCCAATTTAAAAGATAGTTTAAGACCAACCCTTTACGGATGAATCAAAAAATTATTTTCTTTCGTTCTAGCTTTTGGTGGCCAACTCAAAAAAAATCATTTAGGATCAAACCTTTACAACATAAAATCATTATTTCATGGTAAGAGTCATAAAAATATTTACACATTAAAATAAAAAAAAATTAAAAAGAAAGCTTGCAAATATGGAATCTTCACCATATAGTTTCATGATAGGAGTCCATAAAAGGATCTAGATGTTAAAGATAAATAGGATTCAGTGAAAATAAATTAAGAATAATAGGAATTAAAGAAATTTTGTTGTGAGAGTGTAAAAATATTTAGCCATTTCTAAATTTTTCAGGATTCACGGAAAAATTGTCATGTTTTAGTACATCCCTTTGTCTTTTTGCTTTTCATGGGCATCAAATGTTTTTTAAGTACGATAAGCATATAATACTTATTTATGGTTTAGGGTTTAGAATGAAATAAAAAATTAATAAAGGGTTCTGTGCATAAACCCTAAGCCCTAAACTATATAATACTTTTGAATGACGAAATAAAAGACGCTAGAACCTTCATTCAGCCTTTGTACTTACCTTTAAAAAATCCTATAAATCCAAACCATTATAGAATTGAACCATAATTTCATGCTAAGATTTCATGAAAATATTTAGACATTACAGAAAATAATAAATAATTAATCAACAATGGAGACGAAGGATACAAGAGAGAGACTGGAAAAAGTATAATTCAAGTTGAAGGCCAACGATATGTGGAATAAAAAAGAAAATAAGGCTTAAAGATGGAAACATAACCATATTTGCACGGTACAGGTCCGTCAAAATATTTGGGCATAAAAAAAACAGGTTTCACAATGTTGATTAAATCATTATGTCCGTTCTTTTTTGCCAAAAAATCTTTTAAATTTTATCTTCTGCACTTTAACGGGCCACTGATTTTAACCTCACCAAAATAAAATGTTGGCTATTTCTTTAGACTAATTCTTATCATTGAGACCAATTAGCCGACGCGCCACGGGCGCGCTTCCATCGCTAGTAGAATAACACGGTGCATGCCATCAAACAAAGATTCTTGATCACATGAATTCTTCGTTAAGTGGCACTCTCGGTGAATAACATTCTACGCTTAAAATAGGCCCGGTGCTTTTCAGCTTAAATTAAAATTAGAAGTCACCGTTTAAATTTGTTATTTTTTACAAGCCAAATGTTGTCACATTTTATAGTAATTTTTGTAAGACTTTTAGTGGTTATTCTCAAAGCTCCCAAAAACCACTTTTTAATTCTTTTTTGTGCCTTCGCAACTCTTATCAAGCGCCCATAACTTTTCCAGATTATAATATATCGTTGATTTTAGCTGAAACTAGTGCTAGAATATGCCTGTTAAAGAACAAACTAGCAGCACAAATAATTTTAAAAAGTTGTGAACCCTCGAAATAGGGGTTGAAGAGTACAAAAAACTGTAAAAATAGTTTTGGAATCTTTGAGAAAAAACCAAAAGCCTTACAAAAATTATTATAAATTGCTATTACGTTTGGTTAGTATAAAACAACAAATTACCGACTGTAGCTTTTTAATTTTAATTTAAGCCGAAAAGAATAAGGAGACTCCAAGAAAACATAGAATCTTAAGGCCTTGTACAATACAAGGTGCTTTTGTACCAATGTTTAAAGAGAGAGGATGTTGACACATCATTGGCGTCTAAGCAAAGAAGTTACAATGCAAAAATGTTTACACATATGCTTATATTTTACAATTTACACTAAGCAGCCTCTAAGCGTTGATGCTCAATTAAGCATCTCTTCTCCCTATTTAGGCTCTTTTTTCAGCTTAACAACTTAACAACTCAACGACTTATCTATGTTTCGAAAATACATATGATTTGCCTTTTTTAGTACATTTTTTTGCTGTTTTGAAGGTGCGACCTAACGCTTTAAAACGCAAGTCAAACGAAATGGATATGAATCTCGAAACTACATCTAGAAGCTCTCAAAATTCAGTCATTTCAATCGTTCAGCTATTCAATTGTTCAGATCAGCTCAAAAGAACAAGATCTTAATCACCAAATGCTATCATATGTGGCAAAAATGGTTTTCTTCTCTATACATCTCTTATCCACATCTCCTACTCCATCCTCCTACTTTATTTCACTATTACCTTGTAACATCCCAAATTTTTAAAACCAATTTGGCACGTTAATAGTTTCTTAAACTGCATGATTTAAAAATATTAAAAATACTTATTATGGATAGCCTCATCATCGCATGCATCGTCTTCGAAATAAAAATTAGTGTATTAAAATTTCTACCGTAAAAACCTTTTGGCAAAATATAGTAACTGGTTTAATAGGTAAGGTTTCCTTAGAATCAAATCCTAAAATTATTAATTTAATCTGGGATAGCTATTTCTAAAAGGCAAAGTCATTTCACCAAGATATTGCTTATTTAAAAAGATTATTCAAAAATAAATTCTAGGGGGAACCAGAAAATTCAAAATGTTTTTATCCTCTCATGGCCCAAGCTTCGGCCCACTTCCTCTCTTTCCCTTTCTTTTATCCGCTCCCTCCTTTTCCCCTTTGTTCGGGCCGCCGGTGCCGCACTGGCCCATTCCGCTGCAGCCCACCTCCCTTGCTCCCGTGCGACGAGGCTCCGCTGATAGGTGGGCCCCTTTGTCAACCTCTTCTTCCTCTTCTCCCCTGGGTCTCTTCTCCCCTGTTCGTCGGTCGCCTCCTCTGTTCCTCTCCTCTCCCAAAGGCTCGTTTCTCTTTTCCCGCGCGATCGTTTCCCCTTATCGCCTTCCTCCGTACCCTTCCATCTCGCTGCCTTCTTATCTTGTCGCCAGCCAAGTCCGACGTGATGCCATCGCGTCCAGCGTTCTCCTCCACGCCATCGGGCGGAATTCGCGCGGGCGTTGCCGACCAACCTTGCGCGACGCGTTAAAGCTTCCCGGGCGAAGCGTACCTTTAAAAGGGGAACTGCTCCCCCATTGTCTCTGCTTCGCGCTACCACATCGTTGTTTGCCCAAGCCGATGCGCCGCTGCCCTGTTCCACCACAATCTCCCCTTGCCCTCTCCTACCTCGCCCTCGTTTCATTCGATCCATACTCACCTTGGGTTTGGCCGCAGGTCGTCCCAGTGGAGCTCGCGCCCAGTAGATTGGAGCCGTGTGGTCCGCGCGCGTGCCCCCGGAGCCCACGCTGTCGCCGTCACCGTGGTTCCGTCGCCCTACTGCTTCCTTCGTCCCGGCGAGCTCGAAGGTAGCCTCCTCCGTCCACCCCTGTCCTTTTCGGCCAGGGGTGATATGCTCGGAGTGAGAGCCTCGGCGGAGCCGTGTGGTCCGTGGGTCGTCGCCGCCGCAAGTCGCCTTGCCGCTTGCCCTGTCCGTCTCGTGGGGCGCCAAGCCACCTTGCCCAAGATTTTTTCTGCATATATTTGTAAGTTCAAGGTATAACTTGTGTTATTTTGGTGATTAATGACAAACACACTTAATGACAATGCTTGGTTTAGTGTTTACTTATATTGCTATGAGACTAACATGTTTATTGCCAAGTTGAACATTAGTCTCATCTATTTAGAGAAGAATCAAATGTAACAAGTGGACAAGCTCTCAATCTTAGAAAGGTATGATCATGTTTTATGTTGAGGCTAACACACTTGATTATAGATTTCCCTTAGTCTCATATGTGCAAATAGGATGGATGACTAATTGAGGTATGCAATCTCGGTATGCTTGATCTACATTTGTTATTGCATTTCTCATGTGCAAGTGCTCTATATATTATCTAGAATTAAACTTCATATTGCTATAAATGGAATTGGTGCATGTATGCTGTCGACGGTTGAGATATCGATCTCAAGTCAACCAAGGTTCTTCAAGAGTGAGATAGGAGACACGTCGAACAGAACGAACAACAGCGAACAGGGAGACAGGGTTTTTATCCTGGTTCAGGCCTCTCGGGAGAGATAATAGCCCTACGTCCAGCCTTTCTTATATATCAAAGATGATTACAAGAGGTGGCTCGACGAGACGAACAAGTCTCGGCGAGATTGTGGTGTTCAGGGAGCAAAGTGCTATGATCAGGTGTCTAACAGATGCTAAAAGCTAGATCAAGTCCCCTCTACACGCCGTAGGGGCCCTGTTTATATAGTGTAGATGAACCAACCTACCGAGGAATATCGGGCCGGGCTAACTACGAGATCGTAACGAACTCAGTACATGCCAAATACGTCCTACAGTAGATAAGGTAATCTCCTAGTCTTGGGGATCACGACTCCTAATCCAATCCGGGAAACCACGTCCGGGTCTTCACGTAGCCGTGCAGAACTCTGTTTGAGTCGGACTCAAACAGGAATCCTAGGCCATTACGCACCGTGCCAACCCGGAGGCTGTTCGGCAGGATACATATGGGCCAGATAGAACCTTCCAGGGAACTGGGCCCTGGTAGGCTGTTCGACTGGGCCGTCAGGGAGTGGGCCATGGCAATGGGCCGTAATTTTATCCCCGACAAACTCATAGTTAGCCCGGACCGATTATCCTCCGGTAGGTCGGTTCCTCAACCATGTCAAGCCCTCCTCACTTTGATGAGCTGCATTAGTTCATGAATCATCCCCTTTAGGCTGTCTCCAACAGTAATCCCTAAATTTGATCCCCTATAGCCTCATTTACAGGCTCCCGTAAACAAAATCCACTCCCTATATTTTTCTCATCTCCAACAGTGCCCCCTATATGGAGAATTGTATAGGGGGAGGAGAGAGAACCCCTATATATAAGGGAATGGAGAGAAAAACTCTATTTTACGGAATGGTATAGGGAGAGCTGTTGGAGCATATAGGGGAAGAATCCATCCCCTATTTTAGGGTAGAGGATGCTTTAGGGTGTGCTGTTGGAGACAGCCTAAGTTTCAATTAGTTTCAGTTTTAGCCTTAATTTGCTGCAAAAACATAATGACCAAAACAACTTATATATGATGCTTGTCATCGGTTTGGAAACTACATGCTGTGATGAAAAAAAATTGCCGCAATAACATGGGTGGAGGTGCATCAACGAAATTTATGTTATGCCCAAGCTTCCTTGATTCATGACAAGATGATATATGGCACCACATTGTTCAACTATTGTATGACAGCTTAAGACACAGGTTTATAACTTTGTAGTAATATAGATCGATGGTCGTGTGCATTAACCCTGCGATGCATAAGATGAATAACTTTATTCCATTGTTTTGAAAAGAATAGAATGTTTTTAAACCCGTCAATCTACCATTTTAACTTTTGTGTCGCTCGTCGAGCAAACACTCACTGTCGGCCGGGGCAGTATCATGGCATCCGTGCACCTCAAGCAAGGCAACACATGCACTGAGCCTCAAGCTAGCGAGAGCACACACGGATGATGAAAGCTGAGCTAGCCAGCAGCACCAGTGCCTTTCTTGAAGGCCAAACTAATTAAAGCCAAACTAATTAAAGCTATATATGGCCGTCTTCGTCATGTGAATAATTAGCAGCTACATGTGCGTGTCTTTGTGTGGTTAGCTAATTAATTGGATAGTCGACCCACCTTAATTAAGCCTTGCCTTCGGCATCCGGCAGTTCTGATTGCTATGTATTCCACCTATTTACAGTTTTCGAAATACAATTTTGACGATCAATCACCACTGTATTTTTATTTGTAAAATCCGCAAAAAAAATGATATTATAGAAATGTTTTTCTGAGACGAATTTATATATATATTTTTGTTCAATCCAAATAATTTAAAAGATTTTTATGAGTAAAGTTTTAAAATTTTGATTTAGGGCAAGTCAAACATAAAGGGAGTTGCAACTAACCTCACTGTTAACACAAGTAATTCGTAAAAACATGCTATTACAAAAAAAAAGCGACAGACAGGAGCTTCTTAATTGCTTACTTCTCAGCTTTGTTCACGTGTAAAAGTATGGGATTCTGGAAGCTTGGCAAAAGAAGATCATTCCTTCCAAAAAAAAAAAAGATCGAGTACTATAACTATTCTCCCTTGAATTCTTTTGAAAGTACTATGGAATACAACGATTCGATCATGCGTCCATAACACACCTCTAAAACTAGACCCGAATGTTTAGTATCTCCGTAAAAATTTGAACTCAGATAGGGGTTTCACAACCAACTAGGCAACTAACCAAACACCTTACCACTTGTTCTAAGACCATCTCCAAGAGAGTCCCTTTTCAGGGGTCAAATTCTATTCACGAAGAAATTCTGATGCTCTAACAGAATCTCGTCGCGATTCTCGTCAGAAGAAATTTCTTTCTGCATTCCCTTTAAAACGAGATTCTCTCTCCGTTTTCTTCATAAATTTCTTCGAAGGATGCTGTTGAAGATGGTAGGAAATGAAGGGAATGAATGTGGGGAAAAGAATGGGGGAAGAGAATGAAATAAAGGGAATATGGTTGGAGTTAGAAAGAAAAAATAAGCAACAACGGGCAAAGCACCCTGGTGATAAACAGAAGAAACGGAAAAGCAAAAACCGTAAAAGAGAGGGGCCCGTTAGTTAAAGTGGCACAACTGCAGACACCCCATTCCTCCTCACACATCCATCCATCCTCGCCTCCACCTCTTGTTCGTTGCCTCGCCCCCACCTCGGCCGCCGGCGACCGATCGCCGCCGCCGCCGCCGCCATGGGCACCCACCGCGCGGACCTCGCGCGCCTCTGCAGCGGGCGCAACTGGTCCAAGGCCATCCGGCTCCTCGACACGCTCCTCGCCCATTCCCCGCCCTCCATCCACGACCTCTGGTACTTCCCCCGATCCGCCCCGTGGCGTGGGATCTCTCGTCTCGTCTAGGGTTCTGCCCTCTCTGACCCCGAATTCGGCCTCCCCCTCGCAGCAACCGGGCCTTCTGCTACTCCCAGCTCGAGCTCCACAAGCACGTCGTCAAGGACTGCGACCGCGCGCTGCACCTCGACCCCCGCCTGCTCCAGGCCTACGTCCTCAAAGGTTCATGCCTTCTCTTCCTTCTCTCACTTCCTCGTGCGCTCGCTTGCGCTTTGGTTCTCATGGGAGTGTGGATTTGCCTGGCCTACTCTATGCTTAAGTATGCACCGTCACTGCTCGATGTATGTCCAATGCAAGCTAAACATATTGATTATTGTGGCTTCAGACTTGTAGGTCTCACTGTTTCCAAATTAGAGTCTAAATTTACCATGTATCAAGGAGCACTCTCTTTTTAAACAAGCAAGCCTCATTCGCATTTGAGAACTCGTCTATGTAGCACTGATACGTCCAGCATCTGCCGTATCCGTGTCGGATATGCATCCGATATGGATACGTCTCAGACACGTGGCCGATATTGGATAATTAGCTAATTAAGACAAATACTTTCTAGTTCCGATACGCTTGGGGAACAGCTCGGACATGCGAAAGACCGATACAGCGCCACTATAGAGGACAAGTGGTGATGGGAGGGATGTGAACCAGCCAACCAGGGAAAAGAGAGCAGCTATGCGGGACAAGGGGGCTAGAGGGCGTCAGCATGGAAAGAAGACCAGCAGCATGGGGGAGGAAGGTGGGCAAAGCAGCGACGGCGTGTGGTGGACGGGCAGTGAGGGGAGGAACCAGAGCAACAGCATGGGGGTAAAAAAGACCAGCAGTATGGGGGAGGAAGAAGGGCGGATGGGGACGGCGCCAAAATCGGAGAGGACGGAGGCGCAGGGAGGCAGGGACATCCACACAGCCTGGGGAAAGAGGATGAGGTGTAGGTGGCATGGGAGGGAGGCAGCGGCGGGGGCTTTGGATAGGGAGGTAGGTACTGAGGAGAGGGGAGTTAGAGCTAGGGTTAGCGGCAGGCCTTAGCTGTTTAGTAAGAATTGTATGGGCTAGGCCTAGAGATTGAGTTAGGAAGATGGGAGGAGTTGGACCTAGCTTTGAAGTTGGGCTAGATCTACACGAAATTAATATGTAAAATGGTAGCTAAGTTATCAAGGAAGTATCTTGAGCACAGGTGAACAAAATTATAAGTGTTTTGCTGATTTTAGGGAAACACATATACGTGGATAACATTAGTGTAGAAAGAGTACTTGTTTGAAAAAGAAGTAAATCATTAGTTTTCATTTGCAAGTGAAAACTTCTGGGTAAATCATGAAGAAAACATTAGAAGGACAAAACTTGGAAGTTTTTTTTTTCCGCTTTACTTTTTAAGGAAACATGCACTTATGGATAACATCAGTGTACAGCTTTTTTGGTTGGGGCTTGGGGGTACCCGTACGAACAGTGTGTGTGAAGTTGGCTGCATGAACAGTAGCGTTTGGATTAGGAAGTATTAGTGAATATAGTTTGTATGATATGGTTTAGTTGGTTG
Organism: Raddia distichophylla; assembly: GCA_005191435.1. Lineage (NCBI taxonomy): Eukaryota > Viridiplantae > Streptophyta > Magnoliopsida > Poales > Poaceae > Raddia > Raddia distichophylla. The sequence continues at coordinate 1,212,427 of SPJY01034155.1, read as the reverse complement.
GTATATTATCTGTTTGCTAAGAAAGGTTATCTATTAGGAAGGTTATGATTTAGAATTTTAGATGGAGCTTGTCTATAGTTATAAGGACAGTACTCTCTATTATATTAGTACTACCACTACTACACCACAACCTTTTGGAAACAATGTCCTCAGTAAATTTTATATCGCTGTTATTTTTCCTTCAGGCAAGGCGCTCTCTGCATTAGGGAAAAAAGAGGAAGCTTTGATTGTTTGGGAGCAAGGACATGAAGTTGCTGTCCATGATACAATGGACCTGAAACAATTGCTTGAGTTGGAAGAATTGGTTTCTTCTGTTAAAATTTGTGAAACAATTGAGTGTGACGACCGTGTTATGGATGCATCACCATGTGATACCAAAGTTGTCATATCAGAAGATCGTATTATTGATATGTCATTCACTGCAACTACAACGACTGATACAAAAACTGTTGTCTGTGAAGAGAATATTGGTATTTCCAAAGTTTCATCAAACTGTAATACAATTTTGGCTGACAAAAATAAAGTGAACCATAGTAAAGATGAAAATAAAGATTATAGCTGTCTGGTGAAAGACACCAAAACGACACACCAAACTCCCAAGAAAACAGCGAAGCTAGAGAGGAAGAATAAAGAAAAAGGTACAAAAGAAATAAAGAGCCATGCTGAAGGCCCGGAAGATAGAAGTCCCAGTGAAAATGAAACCATAGCACTAGATCAAACACTATGTGCTACAAAAATATCAAAATCATCAAAATCTATAAGCTTGGATTTCAGACTTTCCCGAGGCATTGCACAGGTACAAAACTATGTTTTGATGAGATTTAATCTTGTTGAAAGCAGAATAACCTCTTTATTAGAGATGTAACCTTCTGTGTCCAAGATGATTTTATGTTATTTTCTTTTAAAGTCTGTCAACCTATTGTATATGAAGTTGATAATATTTAGAAAGAGATGTTATCTTCATACCTTGACCATTCTTACTTAAGTATATATTTTCAGGTAAATGAAGGAAGGTATGACCAAGCAATATCCATTTTTGATCAGGTTTTGGTCTATTCCCTGGGATCTTTCATCGTTATCTCTAGTAGGAAAGGACCCTGAAAATTTGCCATCGGCCTTTTTAGATACTGCGAGAAACTCCAACATATCCGGAGGCACTGATTGGAAGAGGCACAGCTTATGCATTTCAAAGAGAATTGGATTCTGCTATTTCTGACTTCACCAAGGTGGAACTTTAAATTGAAAACTTCCCTTTTTGTTAAATTGCCTTATGCCCTTATGTTTGCGAGCAGGCTATACAATCAAATCCATCAGCTGGGGAGGCATGGAAGCGGCGGGGACAAGCTCGTGCTGCTTTAGGAGAGTTCACCGAAGTACATTCTCTATGTTTCTCTATAAATTTCAATACTTGCATGGATCAAGTTAATACAAAATATAGTGTAATTTTTTTCAACGAAACAACTAGTATGGTCCATCTAGCAACTCATTATCCAACATCTCACTATCTTACATTTTTTTCTCTCTTTTTCAGGCTATTGAGGACTTGACTAAAGCATTGGAATTTGAACCAAATTCTCCTGATATTTTACATGAAAGGGGTTAGTTCTGTATCCATGGTTGAATCTCACCCCTACTAATGTCATTTTTCATATGTCTATCATTCGATAGATACCAATGGGCATCCGGATTTCACTTCATGCCCAATTAATGCTATTGTGCATTTGGTAATAAAGTTGTATTGACTATGCTGTATACCATGCCGACTACTCTTGTATTCTGATGGCATATCCTGGCTAATGGTAGGAATTGTGAACTTCAAATTCAAGGACTTCAATTCTGCAGTCAAAGATCTGTCAACCTGTGTGAAGCATGACAAGAAGAACAGTTCTGCCCACACTTATCTAGTACGTAAATAGTTTCCATAAAAAATTCTTTTATCCTGCTCAAGTTAGCTATCACAAGCTTTAAATTAGTTCTTTTAATAATTAAATGGTAATACTTTCATTATGCACAAAATTATAAAGATATCCTACCATAACAATTCTACCCCATTTGTTATATTTTAAAGTTGAATAATCAATAGTGTTTCTACTATTGGAATTTTTCTTGTGAATGAAAAATCAATACACCTGCAGTTTGACCAAGTTAATTCCACACTAGAAATTTATTAGGGTTTGAGTTAACAATATTAAATGACATAAAACCGTAGGAATGTTTTTTCATGAACATGCAATAATGTATCAATTATTGAATTTTGGTCAGATGAGCTGTTAACCGATCTCGTTTGCTTATGAACTCTTTAAGTGGATTGGAGGAGAAAGTAAATCTTTCAGGCATTTGGTTGAGTGAACCGCTAGGAATTTACCTCTTTGAATATTCTTTTTCTTTGCTATTACTTTTTCAATGGATTAATATTACTATTTCAATATTGCTATAGGGTCTTACTCTTTCATCAATTGGAGAGTACAAACGTGCTGAAGATGAGCATCTTCTTGGTATAAAGTATGATGAGAATTTCTTTGACAGTTGGGCTCACCTTTCTCAGGTTTATACCATTATCTTAGAGACCTGTGCACATTTCCATGCCTTCTATCTGTCTAGTTATATATATATGTACATATTTTCATTTATTATAATAGTCCATGAAACCATGAAAAGATTACACAGAAAGCAAGGAAATTTTGGGGCTATACTGTTTAAGAGTTCTATTAGTTCAAACTGCTTCATTGAGTGCGGCAAATTCAGCTGCGCAATGATTTGACATACAGAGAAGCTAGTTACATGAAGATTACTTAATCTGTGTTACATCAACAAGTTTGGAGCTATGATTATCCTTCAGACTGCTCATTTTGGAACTTCTCAGTTATAAATGCAAAAATTGAATTATTCCTCTGCAAAAACAAAGTGTTATTCAAGAGTCTAGTACGCCTCTTTAGAAAGTTCCACTGAACAATAGTATAATTCAAGATTCTACTCTTATCAGTTCTCGTGTATTAGAAAGAAGCAGGCCATGGTCTTCAGGTGTCTTTAATGGGGTTTAGCATAGCTATATGACGTTTTGCTACCAAGCTTACACTCGTGAGTTTGTAATGTATCAAAAGCACATTCATTCTTTCAGGTGTAACTGATTTATTGCCATTTTGTGATTTCTGTTGTAGCTTTATCTTGACTTGGGTTATCCGGACAAGATGCTAGGTAGCCTTGAGAAAGTTCTTCAAATTGATCCGAGGTAAACTTTTAGTGTTTGGTATTATTTTGTTTTTTTCTTTCTTCTGGCTGACTAGATCATGTATTTTATTAGTCAATTATTTGATTGGATTGGTTATTCCTAGGTTTGCAAAAGCATACCATCTACGCGGAATTCTCTACCATGGAATGGGTAGACATAGGTAATCCTTTTCATCAGTGTTTGTCTCATGTTGACTCAGCCTTCTATATATACCAGCATGTGGCACTGTTTAAATGAAGATATATATTAATTTGTTTTACTGCTGATGGAGTCATGGTACACACATTTACATCTTAATGTTTGATGTGATTCTCTATGTGATTCTCTTATGCTGCTGTTGTGTTTAGGTCATACATCTCCTTAGTCGGGTATAATTATATTGCCATTTTTTTTATATTTCATGGTGTATAGAATGAAAATTAAAATCTTTTAGTTTTACTGGCATACTTTTGCGTGTTGATGTGATAGTGGTTATCTTCTGATGAATTTGTTCTGGATGTGATTGGAAGAGCTTTATTCTCTTTTGTGGGCCATATCTTTGGTGTTTAGTGGATCAGTTACATGAGCAAAACTATTCTCGTGTGTCGTGAGCACAAGTGGGGTGTAGCTATACTACAAATACCACCATCTTTAATATTTATAAACAATTTTGGTTCCCAAGTTCCCCCTTAACCTAATTTTGATTTTGCAGGAGTGCTATTAAAGAATTGACGGTTGCTTTAACATATGAGGGTTCAACTATAGAGTGCTTATACTTGCGTGCCTCTTGCCATCATGCGATAGGAGAATTTAAGGCTGCGGTACGTTGTCGTGTCATTTGGTTAACTAGAAAATGCTAATTAATAATTATACTTCACTTGTGGTGACATGGATCCTACTAAGCTAACAACACATGATTGGTTGCATCATTTTTTTTATTTAACATATACTACTATTCTGATTGAGACCATCAACATGTAGTCATGGATTGTAGCAAACTTGAAATAGTTTTATTTATTTTTTCTTTTTCTCTTTGAAGATCAAAGATTATGATGATGTACTCGATTTGGAGCTAGACTCCATGGATAAATTTGTGCTGCAATGTTTGTCCTTCTATCAGGTAAATGATTTCTTGTTACTTATGTCAGAATTGTATATTTCTGTCATCTAAAAATCACAAAGCCATTTGAGATGCAAAAAATAATGGATGCTTTCTGTTCATACAAAATCATGAACTCTAGAATTGCAGGATCAGGATACACCATGAGGGGCTGTGTTTTTACATTGAGTCAGAAAAGTTATGGTAGTTGTTAAGTGATACTTTATTTTCTGAATGGAGCCATCGTTTTCTTTATGCCAATTATTAGTATTTATTTTTTTTGTAGACTTTGCTGTTGTTTTATCGTGACAAGTAGCATGATTGGCGATTATGTTGGCTGTTGCCTCAGCTCCTGCAGTTTTTTTATTAAGTGCAACACCTTTGCCTTGGATTTGCTATTGACTGACTTGGATTTGCTCTTATATTTGGGTAATCAGTTGTCTAATCATTTGTAGGCTATTATAACTCTGGTCTTCTCTGCAGAAGGAAATTGCTTTGTATACTGCTTCGAAGGCCAATTTTGAGTTCTGCCAGTTCAACATTGATGATGATGTTGATCCCCTATTCAAGGTTATATTCTCTCTCCTAAATCCACTACATAACTTTTGTGATGTATTAATTAAAGCTGCTATATGGACTACAGGAATATTGGTGCAAACGACTACATCCCAAAAATGTGGCTGAAAAGGTTTACCGTCAACCACCATTACGGATTTCATTGAGAAGTGGGCGCCTTAACAAGCAAGACTTCAAATTCACAAAGCATCAAACAACTCTTCTCATACTTGCGGATTCAATTGGGAAGAAGATTCAGTATAATTGTCATGGCTTTTTGCCAAATCAACGTCAGGTATTCCTCGGAAGCTTTTCTGATTCTCTATTGCCTTTTTCATCATTCAAATTCCCCACTGTTCAAATGTTCAACAACTCTAAGATGGATGGAACATCTAATGAATTTAAATATCCCTCCAGTTTTCCCTGTTTTTTTGATATACAAGACTTGGTGCTTGGTTAATGGTCACAAGTCACAACTATGTGCATCTATAGAGTGAACTAACTTGTTGGGACTTTGGAATATGACCCTAAGGATAAATAAAGTTTGCTTGTGGGTATACATAACTTTGTTATTTTCCCCTTATTTCTTGTGCTCTTTTATAGTACCTGAAGATCGACATGAGCTATGCAATGTTTATTATCAAATGGATCAGATTAGTGAAGATTAAGTTATGCTTCTCTTGCTAAGATTACAAATCCCTCAAGGGCTAAAATTGTAATTATCCAACTTTTTAACTATATTAAGGTCCATCAGCCCATCTATCCTAGGCCCATATTCAGTGTATGTATAATTATATACACATCAAGGCTGTCGTATGGACTATCTTGTCTTCCACAAATCTTCTCCAAAGGTAACATTGTACCAGAGCAGATATCAGGATTACGGTTAGGGTAAATCTAACCTACCCACAACCCCTTTCCATCACCATCAACTTGTGCAGCTGCAGCCGGTTGCTGCCCTGTTCCAACCGCCGCTTGTGGTCACGTTCGTCTCTGCAGTCTGTCACTGCGGCCGTGTCCCAGCCGCTGCCCCTCTGCAGATCTAACGAGGAGTTGCTGTCTGTCACTGTCTGTGGCCAGTTTGGAATGAATATCCATGGTCAGACTAGAAATTTTCTACCAGCGTTTGCTCCTAAAAATTGGGTGGCCAAATTTTGCGACAAAAAGTTAAAATGGTCTCAACAAATCAATGTTCAGATTTAATGTAGATGATACTGAATCCTTATTTCTTATCTGGATGCTTTAAATGATAGGGTTAAATTCCATTTTATGTTGAAACTGTGCACAGTAGGTGATTTCAATTACATTAAAGTAATGAAATTGCATGAGTCTAGTTGCCTTTTAAGTTGTAAATTCTGATGGTTCTTTTGATGATGCCCCCAACAACTGCCTCCATTTTGGGGTTTGGTGATTTTGGCCAACGGCACACTTGAGTGCTCCTTGTTTCTTTTTTCTCTTTTGTCATAGTTTAAATCTTTATAGTTTGGATCAAAATGGTGCCTGTCCTACATGTCGTTTCATTGGAAGTCTGGAATGGTTTGATTTTTGCCTAGATTATTTGGTTGACTGTCTGGCCTTATATTTTCTGTCATTTTATGAATTTGAAATGCTTTTGTTTATCAACGTGCTTTAGTCAAGAGTCCCTTTACTGAATGCCTTGATTAATAATAGTTTATCTTCTTTTGTAGTACCGTATGGCTGGGTTGGCTGCTATTGAGATTGCTCAGAAAGTTTCCAAAGCTTGGCGCTTTCTGAAAAATCCAAAGAACAGTGTAAAGTTAGCTAGGCGAAGGGATAAGCTTAATGCGAGCCAGAACAGGGGAGGTTATTGTAGCACCAGTACTTTGTCTGGATCTCCAACATCCAGTCCAAGTGAGGACAAAGTTTCCTCTTTGATTTCTCTCTCTTGGCATGATGTCTACAACATTGCTGTTAAATGGAGACAAATTTCTGAACCATGTGATCCAGTTGTTTGGGTCAATAAATTAAGGTGAGCTAAATGCCAGTACATCCTTGTTCTCTTCAGCTTCAATTAAAATTAAAAGGTACAGCTAGAAATTTATCATTTTTGTACAAACCAAAACGCTGTAGTACTTTGTAGCCATTTTTTAAAGGCTTTTAGTGGCTCTTCTCAAAGGTCCCAAAACCATTTTCCTATATTTTTGGGGCTCTCCAAGCCCCTAGCGAGAGCCCACAGCTTTTTTACATTATAATATACAGCTGGATTAAACTGAAAATAAATATTAATCTTTTTTGCTTTCTGCTATACCAGTGAAGAGTTCAATTCCGGATTTGGTTCTCATACCCCAATGGTTCTTGGTCAAGCAAAAGTTATTCGTTACTACCCATATTACCAAAGGTTTGTGGATACCCTGTTGTATTTAATTTTGTTTGGTTATACATAGTGAGTCACTTATGGTCTTAGCTTATCTTCTCTTATATGCCAGAATTTTGGAAGCTGCAAAGACCATCATGCTTGACTTGAAGTATGTCAACAATGCAGAGGATCGCACAATTTTTCTTACAGATATTGAGAAGTTGAAAAAAGTAAGCTGTATAGCAGTTTGTCAAGTGAATTCAAATCGATGCGTCTCTTGTCAGAGAACTTTTGTCCATGTAATTCTGGTAAATTGAGAAACCAAAATTCCAAGCGGCGTATTTCTACCACTACATGCTGCTTGGAGTTGATAAAAATTTCCAAGAGACCAATCAGAGCATTCTAAGCTTGTTGCATCTACATAATTCTACACTCATATTGGACCATTAACATAACATAATCATATGCAGTGCTCAATATTCAATCAGTTCTGATATCTCAAGGTCATATTTCTTATCGGATGAGTTTGTTTGGTTGATTAAGAGTTGATGGATTCTCATAATGTTATATATTGTTTGCCATATTCCACTTCCCATAGTACATGTGCATTCTATCATGTTATGTTTTTAAACTACCAATGCTCACTAGAAATAAATACGCAGATAGAAGTTGCTTCATCATGCTCAGATCTGTACAATATAGTTGGTGAGACCTACTGGGTTGCTACTAGATGCGACAGTATTTCATTTCAGGGGTAATTAACTCTAACTTGGTGGGATATATGTATATTTGGATTCGTCATTTGCTCTCATGCAATACTTGCGCAAAGTTCTGGAAAAGAGTACTGCACTATCATTGAGCATATTCACTAACACAGCATGAGCTCTTTCAGGAGGCGTCTTGAAGGGACAAGAATTACAACTCAAAACATGTAGGCTGTCCAGACCCTTTTCTTTGCTCGTTTTATTTTGTTCTCCTGTTATGTCTCTGCTTAAATTAATTAATTACAGGGGCAAGACTGGATTTGATTTTGCAATACGAACACCTTGTACACCATCTAGATGGGAGGAATATGATGAAGAAATGACTGCAGCTTGGGAGGTACAGTTTATATGTCCTATACCATTAACTTTGTTGATTATGATCTCTTGAGTTTACAAGGTATAGGGGAGTTTTTTAGGGCAAAGAGTTAATGCTGCTCTTGTATGATACCACATCCCCTCTTAATCTGTCTCTCTGGCTTCTTGAATCACTGTATTTGGAGCCTTAGCTTGAGGCGAACTTAGAAATAACTATGTGATCTGCAGGCCATTTGCGATGCATATTGTAGTGACACAAACCCTACGCGGGACCCTGATACACTTGATGCGGTGAAGGCGGCAGTATTACACATGACATATTACTGGTAATGATCGCTAACAGTTCTTTGTTCCCTCCCTCTGCCGAATTTTTTAATCATGCCAATCAATTTATGGTGCTTGCAGGTACAACTTCATGCCACTTTCAAGAGGCTCAGCTGTAGTTGGTTACGTGGTGTTGCTTGGCTTATTTCTGGCAGCAAACATGGAGGTGACTGCTAGCATTCCAAAGGGAGTTCAGGTTGATTGGGAGGCAATTCTATCTCCAGATGCTGATACATTTGTTGATGCCGTCAAGCCCTGGCTGTACCCATCCATAAAAACAAGCAAAAATCTAAAAGATTACGGAGATGTTAGTTCTATTTTCGGCACAACAGGATCAGTCATAGCGGCACTAGCTTCTGTTGATCTATGAGTTGTGCACAATTTCGTTAAATGCTATAGGTCGGTTCTGTTAATGCTATAGGTTGGTCCCCGTATTGGAGTATTTGTTTTACTATAGCTTGAAGTGCTAAACTTGTTGATATTCTTGCGGTTTGGCTGTAAACAAGTATGTTGTAATGCTGCATACAAGTGATCCTTTTCATTACAAAAATGTTTCTTTTTCCCCCCAATAAGTAGCAATGTATTTGTGCATGTGACTATGTGAGTAACTCGCATTGGATCGCTCTAAAATTGTCATGATTGGTTGGTGCTGTGACTCGGCGGCCCACTTCAGTTTTCACATCTTCTCTCGTCTCCACTTCAGTATTCTTCTCTTGGTGAGAGAGAGGGAGATACATGAAGCTGTTTTCTGGCAAATTTCCTGTCAAGTTTTGCTTCGGCCAAGCGTCGCCGTTTCTCTCGTGGCCATACGACATGTATATGTTTGTGGTCTTCTTCGTCGACAACTCGACTGTACGCAAAGCGATGCCCTGTTTGCCCTCCCTCCTCCGGAAAGTCATGGAAAATTGCAAGAATTACCTGCCCATATGGCACCATCAAGTTCTTAGGAGTGGTATCTGGCCTGACATGACTCAAATCAAATCAAAATACTTCCATCTTTAAGGTTATACCGATTAAGAGATCAAGTATCAATAATGCTACATATACTAGTTAGGAAAAGTTTGCCAGCAAAAGACAAAATAGAAAGGAGAGAGCAACTGGGTAAGCGGAGATTGTGTTACATATGGCATTTTTCATACTTACCTACCGTGTAGGTTAAGATGTGTAACATATTTTTTTTTATTTTGGGTAGCTGCTCCCTAGCTTCATGTCATTTTCGTTAGTACACTAATTATACTACTTTAGACAACTAATCCTTATCACCGATCCTGTCTTGGTCAGAGAGGTGTTCCAAACTTTTCAAGCTTTTTTTTTTAGAAAAACGGGCAAGGGCTCTGCCATGCCATTAAAGAAGAAAGCACTGTACACTATACAAGAGGGAGCGGGGAACTGGAAACTTCCAAGCTTCCAATGGAGATAGTGTTATCTCTATTGGAAGCTCAAAGCTGAAATACTATCTCAAAGCTGAGATAGTGTTATCTCCATTGGAAGCTTAATGGAGATAGATAGTGTTATCTTCCATTCAAAGCTTCCTAGGTGAAGTGGCCGGCAGATCCTTCTCCTCCTTGATCGGCAGATGCTCAAAGCTGCTTGCGCCATGCAATATTGACAAGGAGATGAGCCTGCGGAGGCTGCATGTGCGATATGCTGCCCCGGCTTAATTCGCGTCGCCGTCGAGGAGGCCGAGGGCCGGCCCATCACAGGCCAAGCCATGCTTCAGCAGCTCAACACGCTCAGGCATGAGATGTATAGGGGCTACGTACTACGTGCTTGACAAGCTGAGATGCATGCCAAGCACAAGATGCTGATCATCATCGAGTTTCTTTGCACTGTCAAATTACGTTCTGCCAAGCATCACCGTTTCTCTCTTAGCCCTATAGACTTTAGAAAAATGAGTTGGAACATACGGTCTAGAGTGTAGAGATCGCTATTGCTGGCATGAACGAGTTTGATATGTTTCTCAATAAGTATCCTTCACTATGCCGCCAACCATATAGCATGTGTGTATATATATGTTCATGGACAACTGCATGTTTGGCCGTCAAGCGGAGATGGAATCATGGAACGGGTCATCAACTTCTTGATGGCTAAAGATCCTTCAGGCTCGGGAAACTTTGAGTGTCCTACCGATTATTGGTCCAGCAAAGATTGGAAAGAGCACACTTGTTGAGCATGTTTGCGTCGATGAAAGGGTGCGTAAACACTTCTCTCGTATCATCTACTTTGGTGAGAATGATTTTGGACAAGAAAAACCACGCACCTTCAAAGATGGAGTCATGAAACATCAAAAATAGCCACCCTAATGAAGAGAAGTTGCTGGTTGTTATTGAGCTAGTTAAGAGTATGGATGATGATACATGGGAAAAGTTGTACTCTACCTCTAAACGTTGCTTTTCACCGGGCAGTAAAATCATAATCACAAGCCAATCTGACAAGATCATAGAGTTTGGAACGACACAACCTCTCTATCTAAACTATTTGTCTTGAGAAGCGTATTGGTACTTCTTCAAGGTGCCGGCGTTCGGAAACTCGGATCGTGAAGACCAACCAAAGCTAGCATCCATTGCAATGGGGATATTTGATAAGTATTTTGGCCTATAGAGATATCTCAGCAGTTCACTAGGCCTTTTATAGATGCAAGCAGCATGGCTGGGCAAAAAATTTATTTTTTAACCTTTTTTAAAAAATTATTTTAATTTTAATCCCCGGGCTGAAGAATTTGCAAATCTAACCCTTTTGGCCGCGCCAAGCCGCGCGGCAGAGGTTGCCACGCTGGCGGCCCCGGCGGGCTACCGATAGAATGACAAGTGGGGCGGTCTTGTCGCGCCATCCCGCTTGGCGCGGCAGAATGTACTTGCCGCGCCACCCCGCTTGGTGCGGCAGCATGAATTTGCCGCGCCGGGCGGCTTGGCGCGGCCAAAAGGGTTAGATTTGAAAAAACTTTTGACCCGGGGTTAAAAATAAAATATCTATTTCAAAAGGGTTAAAAATAAAAAATCTGGCCATGGCTGGCTTCCTTAGAGCTAGTGGTGACTTGCAGCATTGGTGTATGCTTCTTGAATGCTTAAGGGAGAGAGATCACAAGGACCAGCTCCTACTTACTACAGATCCAAATGATCTGGGTGAAAAGAAAACATATTTTACTTCGGAAAATAGGTGAAGTCAGTATTATATACTGTGAGATTTATAACCAGGGTTGAGTAGCGCTTGCTCATGAAAATGCCCCCATAATTACCCTGAAGAAGCTTATGTCTGGAAATGTCTCACCAAAAGGCAGATTTGAGGTTATGTTATGGAAATCTCACTTACCGCCCTATTACAACTACATCTATAGCTGCGAGATTCGCGGGCTGAAGTGTACTTTATGCCGGAAGAGAAAGGCTCTGATATAATTTTGACATGATATTTATGCTGACTGTTATAGAGTTGTCATGTTGTGATCTCCTCCACAATGTAGTGTGTCACTGGCCTACTGCACTGTCACTAGCATTTTCTTCGTCCTTTTAATTCCTCTGCTCTCTGTTTATGTAATGAACACTTTTATATATGTATTGGTAAATATATTAGGATGGTTGTATAATTCAGATTTGACCGTCCATTAAAAAAGTCTCCCACGCAAAACATAAAAAAAAATCAATTTGAACTGTTAGATCGAAAAGGGATGGATGGTTCATATTCAATAATGTGTACTCTGTGTGTGTGTAGATTATAATCCGAAAAGTTGTGCACCCTTGAATCTTTGCATGGATTAATGATTAAAAGAAATCCTCAGAAAAAGAAATCTCGTTTGCAAATTAAAGAAGTCTCTTTATGGTTTAATTAAAGTAATGTCCTAGACTAATACAAGAGATTTGACTCTTTATGTTCTCGATTTCATTATAAACACTACAGTTGGCACCTTGACTACTTCTTTCACTATAAATAAATAACAGCAACATTTTAAAATCGCCCAAAAAATGGGATGTTACACATCAGACCTGCATTCTTGATGGCATTTTTGTGGCACTTAAGAATCCAGAAGAGCCAGCCGATCCACGAAAAAAAAAAATGAATTGTACATACGACGGGGATGGTTTATGACCTAAAAAACAAGAAGGAACGCTGAATCTCTGAGATGATCTGAACATCAACTAGCGCAGAGAGAGAGAGAGAGTCGAAGCCGCCGGAGACGCGCGGCACATTTCCTAATCGGTTTTGCTTGTCACTAGTTGCCTGGGTTGCTGCGTATCACGACGCAGTCGTTTTTTCCATCTATCGTCAGCCGTTCGCTGCGTTTTTTTCATTGAGATTCGTGTTTTCATTTTATTTGAATATTTTTTGCACATCGGTTTGCGCGCCCATCAGCTCCGGAGAAGAAACCAAGAGGGGTGGCCATTCGCCATGGAAGCATATCCCCTGCAGTTCTGTGCAGCACTGCAGAGGGCAGTTCTCTCACTGCATGTGGGTCCCACGTGGGCCCACGTGGGACCCACATGCAGTGAGAGAACTGCTCTCTGCAGTACTGCAGGGGATATGCTTCCGCTCGCCATGGGTTGGCTATTTTTTTTGTGTTGCCATCGTCCGCTGATTCCGCGGCGAGGCGGCGTGATCTCCCACGGCGAGGCAGCAAGGCGGGATCCCCCTGCTGTCCCCTGCAGCGCAAGGCACCGGTGCAGCACTAGCGACATCTTCGACGAGGGCTTGGCGGCGAGCCGGGATCTGTCGCAGCGTGAGGCGGGGACGCATCGGCGCAGCAACAACAATATCCACGACGAGCACGAGGTAGAGCTTTTTTGTTTTTTTTTTGAAGAAACTGGCAGGAGTACTGCCTAAGCTTTATTAAGGTAGGAGCAATACAGAGAACAAACCAACTTGACCGTAACAGAAAGCAGTACAGAGCAGAGAGCAGCAGGGACCTAATTACAAATCAATTAAAAAGCCCGGGAAAAACTGGAGGAAGAAACGGCGTGTAGATTAGTAAGCAGCAGCGTGCCGATCCGGAAGTTTGTTCCCAAAGAAAAATGAAAGCAACCTGAGAAGGCCATGTCCTCCTCCAACGATTCGGTGAAGGGAAACCGGGCAAGCACATCTTCCAGAACCAGAGAATTTCTTCCAGAACCAGGGAAACCGTAACCCAACGTCGGGTTCGAGTAGAGCTTTTTTGTTGGTGTGTTTCTTTTCCGCGATTCAACACAACGCGCATTTGTGTGTTTTTTTTTCTAGGGTTTAACATTCGGGGGTTGCTCATTTTGGTGAAATTGGAATCGATTTGTAGATCGACATAGCTAAATAGAGGTTGTAGTGATCAAAACGAGTTAATGTTGAAGCAATTCATGGAATTCGTCTTTGCAGCGGAGTGGGTTTTGTGTTAAGATTTTTGGGCCTTTTTTTTTTGTTGTGCTTTAGCAATGGTAGTTCATGTCGCTCTGGACCGATAGTTTGTGGGAACAGTTGCGATGTGGCGACATGGGAAAAGAAGAGGGAGGCGATGTGGTGGTAGGGATGGGGGAGGGGAGGGATGTGTCATGTGTGTTCTTGTCTCCAACGATCAATCACCAAGCACCACATTTGGGGGTCTTTGAGACATACATTTCTATTTACGTTCCCTTTTTTGAGAAGTTAATGATGCAGGTGTTTTTGATCTGATGATTGAAAACGATCCATTCTAAAGTGGTTATTTTTTTCAGCTATTTTGAGCCACCTTTTACACATCGTTTTTTATTTTGAAAACCATACATAATGTTGCATGAAAACCATATACCACTATCATATGGGTTAAGTTGGGGAACGAGAACTCTAAATATTTTTTCATGATTTAGCTACTGATCGTCATCGTCGTAATTCTATCTCAACCCTAGCTTTTAGTCATGAGGCCAAAGCTGAGATCCATCTTGCCATTGGTGTTTGAAATTTTTTTAAATTGTTCTACTGCTTTGATGGTATTGATGTTCCCTCCTTTTTTATTCCTGCACTAAAACCTTTTGCTCTAGGGTTTTGTCACTCTTCTATTAATTCATGTAATAGTAATTGTTTTTTGCCATTTACCATCAAGATAAAGCATATCCAGTGATCGAATGGCCGGGAGTATAATACACAAGAATACTTCTTAAGACTGTTCTTTTTAATTTTCTCGTTTGTATGAATGTATGGTGAGCAGGGTAGCGCCAGGCCAGAATCTTTTCTGTCACGCTCTCCCCATTGTCCCCAAGGATAGCAAACTTGACCTATCCAGAAGTCATGGCTTGCCATTGCTAGTTTTTTTGTGTGTTGTATCCAGAAGGTCTTTTGTTTTCTTACTCCAGTATTTTGCAGAAAAACAATATAATCGGGGTCAATATAATCCCAGAAGAGATTGGGAAGCTAGAAAATCTTAGTGAACCTTTCCCATGGCCACTTTTTTTTAAAACCTCGTGCACATGTGAGTGGAGGCGTGGAGCTAGCTCGACAATGCAAGTATCTAGTGATGTTGTTTTTTACTCTTCTTCTATCATGCTAAGCTGGGTTTTAATTAATTTCAATGTGATTAGGAGGCTAAACAACAACACTGTATGTCCATGTTCTTCCAGCATCAGCTGATTTATCCTCCTGCACTTCCTACAATCATTTCTTTTACTGTTTTCGTGTTGTTGTCCAGGTAAATTAATCAGTCTGCTTAATTAGTCTGATTTGTGGTTTGTAACTACTTCCTCACAAGTCGAACGGGGCTAATGGTTTTTCTAGCCTTTTTACTAAAAAAAATTGTTGGCATTTCATTAAAGAAAACTTTTATTGTCTTTGTCATGATTTCTTTCGTGCGCAAGTCAATTTATAAACTATAAATGATTATTTCATCAACCTGGTTCCTAAAGTTAATACCCCTCTCTGTATTGAGGACTTTCGCCCAATTTTTTCACTTTTCTCAATTGTGATATCAAAATCCTCACATTTTCTGTTGTCTAACTGGCTACAAGGGTTTATTACTCGGCTGATGCATGAAAACTAATATGGTTTCATCAAAAAGAGGGGCATACAAGATTTGTCTAGCTTTGGTCTTCTTAATTTCTCCATTTTGTAAACTTAGTGGAAGACCTATTTTGTTCTCTTTAAGATTGATTTTTGCAGGCGTTTGACACGATAGAACATTCTGCACTCCTGGCCATCTTTGTAAACAGCGGATGTTGGTTTCATTGAGACAGAGTAAAATGGTTCAATGCTAAGTGGTTAACTGTGAAGTGGTATTTTGATCTTTTTCAGTTACTTAAGGCAATTTTTTCATACCATCTTGTTGTGAAAATCATTCGAATATTTTTTGAAATAAATAGCAATATGCATTTTTTAGCATGTATATCTGCAATTGTTCTTTTTGAAATAATGAATATTGTTTTAGATATCCACTTGGTCCTAGGTATCCCTTGTGTGGGATTGGAGATAAGCAAAGCTACAGAGGTTGAGAAATTTATTTTTCTAAGTTTATTCAACCAATCAGCATGCAAAATATTAAATTTTTTAGCAATCTGCTAGCACAACCTGGTTTGAGCAAAGAGCAGATGTTTAGATTGTTTTTACTTGTAGCCTTGCCCACCTTTTTATGCCCCAACTCATCAACATTTCCAAGCACAAAATTACTTTTCTTGTATTAAACAACAAACATGCAGTTATTTTTTCCTTTTTTCATTGCATTGCTAGTAAAAAAAATACTCTGGTTAGTGCTTAAATTAACATTACACTCAAGAATACATTTTCTTTTACATACCAGACATGTATTTGTCACATGTCACATCAGTAAAATTTACTCTGAGTTACGATGAAATAAATTGCTATGTGGGGTGTGCCTGGGAGGGGGGATGTGGGGAAATAAACACATAGTAGTCTAGTTTTTTCTAAGAAGTTGCTTGTGCTATCTTACGATAAACAAAGCTGTTTTTTTAGAAAACAATAAGTTTCAATGTTCCTTTCGCCACATTCGAACATTTATGAATTGTTTTATCAGGAGGGGTGTGGGTGGTATAAGTGAGAACAATGCCAGTTTATTTCTTTTTGTCTTACCATATAACTATAAAATATTAGATGGGGGTGGAAAGGCTATTATCATGCAAAATACCTCTGTTGAGTTGTTCATTGACTTCTCTTGCGCTGTTATAGTTTCCTCATCCAATATGTTGCTTGATAGTTCAACCATCACAAAATATGACTATCATGCACAACGGCTCAGAGTAAACATCTTAAAAGAGAATTCAAAATAATATTACACAATAAAACACACGCAATTTTTTTTTTGTGTTTTTCATTGCATTACTAGTAAAACATACACCAACTAGTGCTTAAAATAATATTATAGACAAGAATACATTTTCTTTCACATGACAGACATGTGTATTTCACATGTCACATTAGTGAAATTTACTTTAAGTAATAATGAATAAACTGTTGTGTGGGGGAGGACGAAAAAGGATGTGGGGGAATGAACACATATTAGTCTAGTATTCAGGTTGGCAGTTTTTTATTTTATATTACGCGACAGCAGGTATCAACACGTATCTTTTTTACTGATTTTATGGTTCTTACTTTTGCTTTTACTAGTGAAATATACGATGATTGTGTTGTTAATTTCCTAGAGGGGAAATTGAAAAAAATAGATTAACTCAATCAATGAGACATTTTTTGACATGATTACATGTAAAATACATCATGATATTTTGTTGGTGGAGAGGGAGGCTTTTTGACATGTTTTTGCATAACAGGCATTCATTACATAGAAAACATGCAGAAAATGATTGGTTTTCTTTTTCTATGTAGTCAAATTCTAAAAAACACAAGGATGATGAAAAGAATTCTTGAACAGAGATAGAGAGGTGGTAGAAGAATCTCAAGAAATCTGATAGCAGGGCAACTAAAGAAAAATGATTTTAAGAGAGATAAGCATCCACACTACGTGATCATTTACTTAATCTGTATCATCTTCACCAGCGTTTACTTCCAACAACTGATTCCTAGTTGTTAGCGCGGCGCAGCCCCATGTTTAGTACCAATTAAAAGGTTAATTAAGACCAATTAATACAACGTCGGATGAACTAGAAAATATAGATTCCCCAGACAGATCATGCATTCATGTTGATGATGGTGATCGATGGAGTACATTTCATCGGAGCTTGCAGCTATATATGTGGTAAAGTTAGCTTCCCTTGACTTCAGGCGAGAGCAATGGAGCTGCCTCCTATAGCGATGATGATGAAGGACGCGATCTTGTCTGCTCTGATGGGCGAGCTCGCCCACCGATCCATCTCTTTCCTCGTCGACGGCTGCCGGAAGCGGGCGGCGCCGACGGCGGAGGAGATGCTGGGCAGCCTTCGCCGGCTGCTGCTCCGCGTCCGCGCCGCCGTCGAGGAGGCGGAGGGGCGGCGCATCACCAGCCACGCCTTGCTGCTGCAGCTGGACACGCTGAGGAAGGAGATGCACAGGGGCTACCACGCGCTCGACACCATGATCACATGCCGAGCCCAATTCCATGGCGAGGTCACTCACTGCCACTCGTCGTCGTCGTTTCTTCCTCATCTTGTCTCTAAATTGATCGGTCCTGCCAAGCGTAAGCAGCGCTGCATCAGTACTGGCACTGGCACTGCTGCTGGATGCGATGATATTGGATTTGTGACGGAGGAGGAGCTGCAGCGAGTTCTTGGGAGCCTGGAATCCGCGGCTCAAAATCTGGCAGAGTTCATCGCACTTTCAGGTAGATATCCCCGGCTATTCTGCCAGCCTTATAGCATGCACTTGGTCTTGGACAATTGCATCTTCGGCCGTCAGATGGAGATGGAACATGTCATCAGCTTCCTGCTGCATGATGATCATCAGGCTCCTGCTCCAGCTGCTGCTGCTGCTGCTGCTCACGAACAGCAGCAACATCTTGCTGTCCTGCCCATCATTGGCCCGGGAAAAGTTGGGAAGAGCACCCTCGTGGCGCATGTCTGCCTCGACCAAAGGGCGCGGGATCACTTCTCGCGGATTGTGCATTTCAGCGCTGGGAATCTCAACAGCAAAGATGTCGGAGATGGCCGTGTGATGAATCTGATCGGGGAAAGGGAGCTGATCATCATCGAGCTGGACGGGGATCATATCATCGCTGAGGATAACCCATGGGCAAGGCTGATCACCGGCTGCAACTCAGCAGCTTCAAGAGGCAGCAAGATGATAGTCACGAGCCGATCCGACAAGATCGCGGGCTTGGGGACAGTGGCGCCGCTCAGGCTCAAGTTCCTGACCCCAGAAGCCTACTGGTACCTGTTCAAGGTGCGCACGTTCGGGAGCACGGACGCCGAGGAGCACACGAAGCTCGCATCCATAGCAATGGAGCTGGCCAGGGAGATGAACGGCTGCTTCATGGCCGCGGACATGAACTCTGCCATGATGAGATCCAACTTCAGCGCCCGTTTCTGGAGCATCACGCTCGCATCCTACAGAAACTTCAAGAACAGGAACCGAGCTTGGTACGATGCCGTTGATCCCTGGGAGGTTCGTGGCCCCATACACATCCCGTTGGGAGGTGGCAAAGCATCTCCTAAGCTTGTGGTTTTTGGCGACTATCAAACAGCTCCTGCTCAGGGCCAGGCAGCAGCAGCAGCAGCTTCATCGCCTGCTGATCGTGGTGAAGATGAGAGCAGGATGCTGCTGCATGATGTCACCTTTGGGAGCGCTAGGCCTCGAGGGAAATTCGCTGCCATTGCATGCGCGGCTCACATACCACCTTACTATAACTGTGTGTTCAGCTGCAAGATAGTTCAGGCCGGGGCACAGCGTGTGGCCTCCAAGAAGAAGGCGAGTCACAGGATTGGCAGCAGCTATAGCTGACCTGACCAGGCATGCATCCTCTTTGTGCTCACCTCTACAAACACTTCTAAACTCAAGGCTCAAGCTGTAGCCTAATCTCTGGATGGTGTTTTTTTTTTTTACTATCTGTGTACGTGTAATGTTACGAAGTTACTGTTATTGGAATAAATATGTTACCCATGCTGAACTAGATAGGCATGTCTTTTAATTTGTGCTAAGATCCGTGCATACAGAATGCAGGGAATGATATGTAAGAGGATGGATATGCGACATTGGATACGGAGTAATTTATATGAAGCCTCGAGTGCGTTTATATAGGCACACGATGTTTTAGATTTTAAGCAATGCTAGAGATAAAGATGAAATCTTATCATGAATATTACAACCAATCAATCCTAATAAACACTATCCTAACATAGCAACCAGATCCTTCATGATCATACCATATGCTCTTTAACATTATGTAAAGGAGCATGCTCACGCAAGACTGGAGAGAGAGCTATCGGAGAAAGCCAACATCCCCTGCAGTAGTAGGAGCGTCGTGCACAGTCAGACCGGAGAAGAAGTCGATGAGTTTGCCCTACGTCGTGAGCCTCCACTCCGTATCGTCGTCCTGCACCATCCCTAATGTCAGCACCCCCAAGCCACTTTGTGGCACGTGTCACCATGTGCACCTACGACTACGTCATTCAACCTGCCTCCCCGTTTGACGGCGTGCTATCGCTCATGTCGTCCTATTCAGTCAGTATGTCACCATCTTTCGATGTAGCGGATAAGGTCTTTGCTCCTAAGAACATCATGAGGCCACGCATAGGTGGATAGCAAGGCCGCAAAGTAGTGGTTCTCGTCTCCGATGTCAGCCAAGTAGCGAGATCCGTCGTCTTCCACTCCGTCGCCTTCTGTGGAAGGCGGTTCGCAGCCATCGTCACCCTTCTTAAGAGGGGGGATGGCCAAAATTGTCTTTCCAACATGCTCAAAGCCCTCTAGACTAATCGAATATGATGGAATGGTATTTTACAAAAACATATTGATCTTGAAGTGATATTTTATAGAACGGAGTTTTTTCTTGGTATAGTTTGAAAGTGTCGATCTTTTTTTTTGGTACACAGTAAATTCTGCACAAAAAAAAACGAAGAAATCTTTCTTGCCGTCCTGCAAAGCAAGGATAAGCCATTGCTTCCTCCCATGTCCGTCGTTCCCGCCCTCGCTCCCGCCCCCGCCTCCGCACACCATGGCGCCCTCACCGCCGACCACGCGGCTGCGCTCCTCGCCGGCTGCCCTTCCGCCCGCCGCGCCTCCGAGCTCCACGCCGCCGCGCTCCGCGCCGGCGTCGACCGCGACAGGGCCGTCGACTTCCGCCTCCAGCGCGCGTACGCCGCGTCCGGCCGCCTCGACCTCTCCCTCGCCCTCCTCCGCCTCACCCCCGCCCCCACCGCCGTCTTCTACACCTCCGCCATCCACGCCCACTCCTCCCGCGGCCTCCACCTCGCCGCCCTCGCTCTCCTCTCCGACATGCTCTCCGGCGGCCTCCTCCCCACCGCGCACACCCTCTCCGCCTCCCTCCCGGCCTGCCATGGCCTCCCCCTAGGGCGCGCACTGCACGCCTACGCTTTCAAGCTGGCCCTCTCCACCGACCCCTACGTCGCCACCGCGCTCCTCGGCATGTACGCGCGGGCGGGGGACGCCGCCGCCGCGCGCGCGCTGTTCGACGAAATGCCCGACCCGCACGTCGTGTCCGTCACGGCGATGCTCACCTGCTACGCCAAGATGGGGGCGTTGGACGACGCGCGGAGCCTGTTCGACGGCCTGCCCAGCAAGGACTTCATCTGCTGGAACGCTATGCTTGACGGGTACACGCAGCACGGTAGGCCTAACGAGGCGCTCCAGCTATTCCGGCAGATGCTGAGGTCGGGTGCTGAGCCTGATGAGGTGACCGTCGTGCTGGTGCTCTCCGCGGTTGCGCAGCTTGGCACGGTTGAGTCAGGGAAATGGCTCCATTCCTACGTCAGGAATAGTTCCCGAGTGCGACTCAATGCCAGAGTTGGCACCACACTCGTCAACATGTACTGCAAGTGTGGAAGCTTGGAGGATGCCGTCTCTGTGTTCAATGGCATCAGTGACAAAGATATTGTTCTATGGAATGCTATGATCAATGGGTACGCGATGCACGGCCAGAGCAGAAAGGCACTGGAGATGTTCATGCGGTTGCGGGCGCAGGGTCTCCAGCCAACTGATATCACCTTCATTGGGTTGCTCAATGCCTGCAGTCATTCTGGGTTAGTTGATGAGGGCCGTGAGTTCCTCCAGTCCATGAAACAGGACTATGGCATTGAGCCCAAGATTGAGCACTATGGTTGCATGGTCGATCTTCTTGGTCGCGCTGGTCTCATAGAAGAAGCATTCCATCTTGTCCAGAGCATGCCTATCACCCCTGATGCCGTCATGTGGGTGTCACTACTTGCTGCATGTCGACTCCACAATAACATGGAGTTGGGCCAGAGGATTGCTGATTATCTTGTTGCCAAGGGGCTTGCCAACTCTGGGATGTATATCCTCCTATCGAACATCTATGCGGCTGTTGGTAACTGGGAAGAAGTTGCAAGGGTGCGGTCAATGATGAAGGCTAGCGGCATCCAGAAGGAACCTGGGTGCAGTGCCATTGAGATCGGGCACAAGGTATTTGAGTTTGTTGCTGGGGATATGAGCCACCCCCACACTGACGAAATATATGCCATGTTAAACAAGATGAATGGCCTTGTGAAGGAGCATGGGCATGTTCCACAGACTGAGCTGGTTCTGCATGACCTGGACGATGCAATGAAGGAGAAGGCGCTTGCAGTCCACAGTGAGAAGCTTGCTGTTGCATTTGGACTCATAAGCACGCCACCTGGAACGACAATCAAGATTGTCAAGAACCTCCGGGCATGCTCTGACTGCCATGCTGTGTTGAAACTAATATCGAAGATTACAGGCAGGAAGATTGTCTTCAGAGACAGGAATAGGTTCCATCATTTTGTGGATGGATCCTGCACTTGTGGGGATTACTGGTGATGCCGTTGATGGCATCTGAAACTTTTTACATTTTGAGTAGGCTACTGACATCTCGTTTCTACTGATTAGAGGCTTAGAGCAGAATTACAACAGATGTACCATATCATGTGAAAATTACAGCAGGAATAAAGGGGGTGATGTGTCCACTAGAGTTCTACGCCCCCTGGTGCGGCCACTGCCAGGCGATCGCCACGGACTATGCTGCCACCTTCTCCCAGCTCGCCCTCCAACCTCAGGACGTCGCCCTCACCAAGGTCGATGCCAGCGAGGACACCGATCTCGCCCAAAAGTACGACGTCCAGGGATTCCCCACCATCCTCTTCTTCATCGACGGCGTCCCCAAGGACTACACTGGTGCAAGAACCAGGTAAACCGCTTTTCTCTTCTTTTTTTTTGTTTTCTTTTTTATCTGCTCTGCCATGAGAAAATGTATATTTTTTGTTCATAACATTAATGCCATATGATTTTGGAATTTGGATGCAGATATATGCGCCACGGTGTGGGCATTGTCAGGCACTAGAGCCCACTTACAAGTTACGACAAGTTAGCCAAACATCTCCATGGCATTGACTCCCTTGTTGTAGCCAAAATGGATGGCACTGCTAATGAGCATCCACGTGCCAAGGTCTGTCTCATTGTCTATTGATTTTGGCGGTTTCCCTTTAGTTCTATTTAGATTTGTACTTTGTCTAAGCTTAGGAGGCACTGCCATGTCTGAGTTTTATCATGATATTCTACCAGCAAGCACAGTTACATGTGCTACATGAAACGTTGCTAGTTGTGAAACATATGAAAGTTTTTAATCCTTCTTTCTTGGCTCAAGTTGCACTTGTTTTCAGTGCACAAAACATATAGATCTTTTCCTTATCTGTGGCTATATACATTTCAGTATATTTACTTCCCAGTTCCCATGTATGTATACATGAGTCACATTGTCATGATACAGTACTCTCAACAATGCTACAGTATCTTGAATGCTTGTTGCGAGAGAAACAGGGTACCGTAGCCCTTTGAATTATGGTTTTTGAAACAAAGGGTCCATTTCCTACTCCATATATTTTAAGGTTGGCTCTCATTGTAGCCATAATTGGCAATGTTTGCTTTTAGTTATCTTTTTTAATTAATTTTCAATGCATGGAATGCACATACCTGATTTTTAACTCACAATATGCTGACTCTGCAGAATATGGAATTGACACTTTTTTTTTTGTTACAGCCTGATGGATTCCCCACGATCTTCTTCTATCCAGCAGGCAAGAAAAGCTTTGATGAGCCTGTAAGTGCTTAAATCTGTTGTTTTACTTCTTATTGAGCAATGTATCTGAAACTGTATTTCATCTTTCGGTTGGTTGTTTTCTACCCGCTTTGAAAGGTTTCTTGTCAGCGCTATCTGTTGTGCTCAATTGGAACTGTATACTTCAGTAAAATTCAACTAATAATTAAATGCCTGTTTGGTTTTATGTAAAGCTGGTTAGAGTATAAAAGGATATGTTTGATGTACAACTAAAAACTGCAGATTTATCCTTGGCTCCTTGCTAAAACCTAAAAAGATGCTGCGTCCATACCCCTGCAGATCTGTAATCATTTTTAAATATGCCACTGTAGAGGTTTACCATTAGTCACATCTTGCAATTCTTCACCGAATACACTTTATTATTTCACTATTTGGTGACTTGAGCAATGCCAGATCCAGTAGACAGCCAGTGTAAGCTCACGGCTGGAGCATAGTTTGAAAAATCGGACAGGACTGCCGGTTAAACATGAAAAGATCGGAGCCAAATTCTACACAGGCTTGGCTAGATTTAACTGTAAGTGTCATCGAACCGCAAAACCTGGATGAACAGGACGGTTTATCTGAGAACCACCAAACTGGACGACTGGCAGTGAACTGTGTGGTCCGCAATTGTGTGCCTTCACGGCCACACGCTGTCACACAAGCACACACTTATGTTCATTTTATATATTTTAAATGGAACCTAGGTTCATTTTATAGATGCCCGGGCCATCGCTCCTGCTCTTCCATTAGCGATGTGATACTATTCTCATTGTTGCTGGCCCTGCGTCCTGTGCGGTTGCGTATGTGCGATTGTGCTCAGCCCATGAAGCTATTGCTGAAATCTGGACTTTGCGGCCATGCGTTGTGCTCAGCGGCTCAGCCCATAAGGGAGCTCATATACGTGCTAGGCAACCAGGCCCTTGCTGGCTGGACCATAAGGTCACGATGCTAGTACGACGGAAACCAGGAAGTGGCTGCGACTGACATTGGCTTGTGTCGATTAAAAAGAAAAATATGTGGCTTGTGGGTTAAATGTGGATGGTAGACTTTTGGCACATAGAGGGGTTTTAAATTGTTATAAACAAGTGATCATCGCAGCATTCTATTTTTTTTAAAGAAATAAATTACGGAACGGGTGAGCGTGGACCGAAGTCTAGAGCGAACTGGGATTAATATACTGGTTTAGAGATAAGCCCAGCAGTTCCAAACTGGGATTAATATACTAGGAAACCAGTTATATTTGTTGTTTCAAAGCATCTCCTAAGAAACGATAACGTACTAACTTGATCTGTTTATTTGTTTTCACTGAACTTTGTAGATTACTTTTGAGGGGGACAAAACTGTGGTAGAGATGTACAAGTTCATCAAGAAGCATGCTAGTATCCCTTTCAAGCTGAAGCGCCCGGACTCATCCGCGACAATAACTGAGAGTGCTCAGGTCTCAGTTTCAGCAGAGGACAAAAAGGGCTCAAGTTCAAACCTAAAGGACGAATTGTAGGGCACTACACTATTGAACAACTAAATGCTGGCTGCTAGTTTTGATGTCGACCCTCTCCTGAAATATTAGGTTGCCCTAGCTAGTAATTTTCGGAGGAAGCCTGATGAGGTAAAAAAAGGGTATAGGTGGCTAAGTGCCTAAGCTTGAGGAGCTTGATGTGTATGGTGAGATGAGGAAGGAATCGAATGAAATAAAAGAGATCCTCTTGCTTTCCTGGATTCCTTTGGTGTGTCTGTTCTCTAGTTTTTGTTGTGTCTGTTTCTGAAGAATGGATCCAGGGCTGACTCGATCTCAGATGTTTATATAGGGAAAAAAATTGAGAGAGTTATTATTCATACAAGAAGGCGAAGGTCCCAGCTGAAAACTATGTACTATACAGAATGGTGGAACATACATGTATTGGACTCTGGAGGAGTGAGGGTGAGGAGGATATGAATTAGGGCGGAGGCAGAGCGGTCTCAAGGTCTGCCTCAGAAGCAGGGGGGGCTTGTTGAGGTGGGCGCTCAGCTGCTGCTTGTTGCTGGGGCTCTGGCTCAGGCTCAGGCTCAGGCGACTCCCTGGCTCTCCACCTCATGATCTGGAGGAGGACGGCGTTGCCGCAGATCGCCACGCCGAAGCCGGCGAAGGTGGACAGGATGATGGCGATCACCGCTTGCATCCGCACCTGCGTTGCATTGCCATTGTTGTCCACAGATTGCATGTATATCATCCGTATCCATATATGTATGTATGCGCGCATGCATGCGTAGATTATAGATTTCTGAACGTACGTATCTGTAGAAGAGGTGGGTGAAGAGCACGATGAAGAGGAACTGAACCGCTGAGTGGATCCACACGTATCGCCTCGATACTGCGCTTGTGCAAGCAATTAAGCAGATAGGTTATGTAAAGCTCGTATTGAGCAGGCACGTGCGTGCGCTTACTTACCCATCTTTGTGGTGGTGAGGGAGGAGAAGAGGCCGAGGACGCAGGCGAAGGGCAGAGAGATGGCGAGAGCGGCCGTGCCGTGGTCGCCAAGCAGCAGCTGCTCCAGGAAGCAGAAGTAGGCGAGCATGCTGATGATCACTAGAATGGGGGTGCCGTGCCACTGCCACGCTCGGTGCCGGCCACCGCCATGCTGCTGGATGCTGGTTGCCGCCGCCGCCGCCGCCGCCGCCGCCGCAGGATCATGGCGAGCTGCGGCGGCGGCGCTGCGGAGCGTGACGGGGAGGTTGAGCACCTGCTGGTTGCAGACGTCGCAGCTGGCGTTGCCCTTGATGCTGAACCACTTGACGGCGCAGTCCCTGTGCGCCAGCGCCAGCTCACCCTTGCACCAGCACTCCAGCTTCAGCGTCTGCGTCTCGCTCCCCTCCGACAGCGCCACCATGCAGATCCGGCACACCGCCTCCTCCTCACCTGCACCATTGCCATTAGCCAGGGAGCTCGAGTCCGCCACTCTCTTCAAGCCTTTCCCTTTCGAGCTCAATCTCCTGATGCTCATGGGTACAGACTGCGAACGGCAAATATGCCTCGCTTCCTGCTCCTTCCTCGCCGTCTTCTTTGCTGCTGCGGCATCGGCAGCGGCGAGCTCATCAGGCTGCTGATGCACTGAGCTAGAGCTGTCATCGATATCCAAGCTCAAGGACAGCGACGACGGCGCCCTCGAGATCCTGAAGCTCAAGAGCTTGGAGAAGGACAGGGACCGAACGTCCCTGTTGTCCTTCTCATGAGCACTAGCTGATGCTGGTCTCATGCTGCGTGCTGGTGCTGCTGCCCACAGGAGGCTCTTCGCTGACACCAATGGCTTGGTCGACGGCTCAGGGCCATCAGCTGGCAAGGCACCAGAGGCGGGGGAGCAAGCTGCAGGCGATGCTTGGTGCTTTGCAGTTGCAGGCTGCCAATCCACCCCGCGCCCGCGCCCGTGCTCTTCTTCTTCCTCCTCCTTCACCGTCGGCGTCGGCATGCAGCCAGAACCAGTTGCGCTTTCCTGCTCAACATCGATGGGATAGAGTGGTTAAAGAACCGCATCTGCATGTTTGTTGCGTTTTCCTGCTCATGCATATGCAATCAAGTAATCCTCTCAAATCAAGTAAGTAGCTGGCTAGCAACCTAACCTGAAGTTTGTGCGGAGCCATGGCGATAGATGAGGCAGGCAAGCAACACGCCAACACCTCAAGAGGAAAGAGCAGAGCACACGGTTGAACTGAAGCAACCAAACTCCAAGACCACAAAAATTAGCAGCCTAATTAACCGATCTAGCCTCGCCTTTTCAAACACGGCTAGAGCAATCGGACAGCGATCGATCGGTTGATTGATTGAATGCTCAAGTTGAGCCCGGTGGGAACGGGAGAAACTAGAGGATTGATTGGATCGACGTGGGCGGGAATAGCTCGGCTAGCTTGTGACTGGATCCGCGAGTGAGAGAGGTAGTGAAGTGATGTGTCATCGGCTAGCAACCACCGTCCGTGGAGTTTGGAGTGAGCTGAGCATCCATGATCCATCCCGATACACAGGTGCATGATCAACACCTGATCAAATTCAAGATAGCACCAATTATTGGCTCTCCTAATCGAGCATAAAAACGTTAATTGTTAGTTGTTACTACACAGTCGGAGTCACGTTGCTGTTGCTTCCCTTGTACCCATGGACTTCGAAATCCACTCGTCGCCACACATAACATCAGATTTTTCTTCCCCCTCTTGCGCAACTTCATTTTGATGTATGCTTTGCACCAAAATGCATTAAATGGAGCATAACACACTGACAGCGCATGGAGCCATCCAGAACAAGGGATCTTTAGCCCTGAAAAAAAAAAAAAAAAGGGCAGTGCTACGGATTGGACGTCTGATCCGTAATAAAAAATTGGATGTTTTTTCAACATGCGCTTTTTAAAATATAAACATGACACTAATGTTAGTATCATTGAAATAAAAAAAGATTTGTTCGATGAAACATTGACAAACATGCCGAAACATAATGAAACCCGCCTGACCGGGCGGTCATAATCCAAGGATAACTTCTGAGCTTCATTGTCGACGAGATTGTATCCACCAAAGACGAGTTTTACACAGATCGATGGAGAAACTGTCCTCCTATAAGGACGGGTGAACCAACGTAATCATCCTACAAGGCCACATTGAGCGATGCAAGATGGAGAAACTGTCTTGCACCCTTCCAAAGAAGATGTCTCCACCCTCGCCGTCATCCTTCAGGAATTTGGAGCTATCACAGGCCTCCGCACAAACTTCTCTAAAAGCCAAGTCGTGCCAATCAGATGTGACGAACTCAACCTCCATGCCATCCTGCACGACTTCCCTGCCGAAAGAACCACCTTCCCTATCAAATACCTGGGGATCCCGCTATCCACCAGGAGACTACGCCATGTCCACTTCCAGCCACTCCTTGACATGGTCGCCTCCAGGTTGGCAGGCTGGCGAGGACCGCTAATGTCGAAGGGGGGTCGCCTCACCTTCCTCAAGGCAGTCCTATCTGCGCTGCCAACTTACGTCCTGTCGGCTGTTCAACCGCCTCCGTCCGTCTTGAAGAAAGTCGACTCCATCCGCAGATCTTGGCTGTGGAAAGGAACGGACTCAACCATCGGTGGGGGCAGGGTGAACTGGACCACGGTCTGCTCCCCCACCTCTCTTGGGGGCCTCGGCGTTCTAGACCTTCACCGCTTCGCCCGGGCTCTCAGGCTGCGATGGCTCTGGATCAACAAATCCTCTCAACCGCCCATCTGGGATGGTCGCGGTTTTGACATCGATGCAGCCCTGCTTCGGGCAGGTTGCTCCGCGATCCTGCGTAATGGCGCCTCCCTCTCCTTTTGGGAAGATAAATGGCTCTCCGGCTGCGCACCAAATCAGATAGCCCCATCACTTTTCATTGCTACATCCAGCAAGCATCGATCCGTTCTTGATGCCGTCACAAACAACAACTGGATATTGGACCTAAGGTGCAACCTTTCCCCGGACATGATCCCGCAGCTGGTCGATCTTCTCAGACGGATTGCCCAAACTGCTGTGAGATCAAGCCTCCCCATGGGCTTATTGATTTTGGTAATTGATGGCAACTAGGCCGTACAGCTGGAACGCCAAGGATAAGGATCTTTATTTTATAGTTCTTCTATTTTCCTTGTGTGTGTCTTCGGCGCGTCTACATCTCTCTGGTTGCAGGGTCCCACTGAGCACAGGTCACGGGGTTCCGAGAGTGACAGGTGTTAGGTTTGAGCGAACCATCTAGAGCGAGTCCACCTGTCTATGTTCGAGAAGGTTCGGGGGTTCAACTTTTCAGGGTTTCGTAGCCTCTAAGCAACCCAAGCCAAATATTAGGTTTTAGGCGCGAAACTTCCCGCCCAAATGATTTGAACCTCCCGCCGTGTCCACAAATCGACAAACGTGTCCCAAGATCCGAGGCGTGGTGACGAGAGGGGGCGAGTGAGAGGCAAGTCCGAAGGGGCAAAGTTTCAGCCCCATCGGACGCCGTCCGATCGGCATCGGACGGCATCTGGAGAGCCCTAGCCAAAATTCGGCTAAGTCCCAAAATCACCGCCTCTGTCGGACGGCGTCCGACAGCTATCGGACGGTGTCCGACAACAACGATTCCCAAAGAGAGAGCTCGAAAATGGCTAAGTCCCAGGCGACACCGCCCCTGTCGGACGGCGTCCGACAACCACCGGACGGCGTCCGATGAAGTTCACTGTGACAGCGTCCGACGGCCTCCGGACGGCGTCTGGTCAACCGGGTGCTACACTACCCACTGTCGGACGGCGTCCGACGCGGACCGGACAGCGTCCGATGACGGCTTGGCACACGACCAAACACCTGGCGGGCGTCTCGTTTGCACGCACTAGCGCCCTGTCGGACGCGTCCGGTAAGCCACCGGACGGCGTCCGACGAAGCACAAAAATGGCACATTCCTTCTGTCGGACGGCGTCCGACGGCGACCGGACGGCGTCCGATCAGTCGATCCAGATTTCGCGATTAAATCTGAGCCGTCCGTTTCTAGGTTTTCGCCTTGGGCCTATAAATAGGGGCTAGGAGCACGGGAAACACTTGAGAGAGCCTACCCTAGCAGCCACCTTTTGCCCTAGCCATCTAGAGAGCTCCTCCCATGGTTCCCACCTCCATCTAGGGTTCCATGTGCTTGAGAGATTGAAGAGAGAGTGAGGAAGAAGAAGAGGGCATCCCCTAGCCTCCTCCTCGTCGTCTCCAAGGTTTGTACCCTCTCCATGGTTGCCTTGCCATCCTCCATGGTGGGTTGAGGGTTGAGAGTCTCCGGTCTTGTGCTCTTGGGATTCTTGCCACCGGGAGACATCGTCGTCGCCGAGCTTCATCAAGCATACCGAGTTCTTATTTGGAATCAATATCGATAGTAGAATCCCTCCTCCCAAAAAACATAAAATAGCTCATGGTTGTTAGAGTAGTGTCGTCGCCATTACTGATCAAGTTCACCGATTGGCAATGTTGTTTCATCTTAAATGAGGCTGAACTATAATGTAAGATATACAACGTTGTGTGTAGATAATCGATTATATGTATCCGGTGATAACCGGAATAGACATGGCCCTCTTTCTTTTAGCATATATAAGTCTATTTAAAAACATAAAGCTGGCTTAAAATTTATTTTTACAGATCATTCGATATACTTTGGAGTAATTTCTCAATGTTGCCGCTGCGACGATCGTGAGCAACTTCCTCCCGCCGCGCGTCTTCTTGCTGGCAACGGAGCGCACGAGGGTAAAGAAGTACCACACCCGCTCGTCCCGTCGCCAGTGCTGGGAACAGCGCCAAGCCCCACCACCAGCTCGTCGTGAGGCGCAGATTAGACGTTGAGGTCGTGGATCAAGCCGCCGACGGCAAGGGGGAGGCGCTGGCCGGCGAGCCTAGGATGTGCTCGTGCATGATAGAATATGAGAGACGATGATCTTGAGTCGATGAAGACGATGGAGCGCGCGTGGAAACTGGAAAGATGATGGAGTCATGCATTGTCAGTGCCCTCATTTCTGCTCTCATGATTTATTGCTTGGGTCTCATCTGCTCCTCCTCGAGGATGAAGTCGCACTTAGTCCTAGACGCGGCCGTGAAGAGGAGACTGTGCCTGAGGAGACAGTGCTCGCAGTTACCGAGGTGTTGCAGCGCTCCTCGGCCCTCCGTGTTTCTGAGTACTGCTCAACGAGCAACACAGCGCGCGGCTTGATGAGTTGGCTAGACGAGCTAGTGTTCGCTCAGGAGACCAGGGTTCGAACCCTCGCTTTGCCATTTTTCAGCACCCATTTTTCCCTCGCCTGTTTTTCCCCTACCTGCGCAGCGTACATGTGGCTACAGCGCGCCCGACCTAGTATATTACTCCCTCCATTCCAAAATATAAGACATATTTTGACTCCATAAAAATTTTTAAAGGTATAGTTTAACCATTAGATTCCTCTGTTACTCATATATTATGAATTGTTACAATATAATATTGTATCAAAAGGCACTTTGAAATATGAACAATTTGGTACAACTTTGGTATACTACCAATGCATATTATTTGATTTATTTATAGTCAAAATTTGTTAAGTTTGACTTTTCTTCGGTCAAAATACGTCTTATATTTTGGAACGGAGGTAGTACTATAAAGGGAAAAATATTTACAAAGAACGATTCAATGAATGACGCATGTCATCATGCCAACCCTCCAAGCTTCTATTATGAACCTTTTCCGTCCTCACTACTCCCAAGCTCGGGGAAGCCCTCCTGCTATACCTCTCGAAAAAATCAAGTATCAGATCAGAAGTATCATCAAGTATTAGGTCAAAAAATCAAATATCGGATCAGAAGTATCATAGGTTATCTGGTCAAAAAACAGGTATCGGATCAAAAGTATCATCGAAAAAATCAAGTATCAGATCAGAAGTATCATCAAGTATTAGGTCAAAAAATCAAATATCGGATCAGAAGTATCATAGGTTATCTGGTCAAAAAACAGGTATCGGATCAAAAGTATCATCGAGTATTGGGTCAATAAAAACAAGTATCGTATTCATAATAACCAAGTATCGAATCACAAGTATCATCAATTATCAGGTCAAAAAAATCATGTATCGGATCAAAGGTATCATCAAGTATCGACTCAAAAAAATCAAGTATCGAATAAGAAGTATCATCGAGTATCGGGTCAAAAAATTAGGTATCAGATCATAAGTATCATCGAGTATCGGATAAAAAACAAGTATCGGATAAAAAACAAGTATCGGATTTAAAAAAAATATCAGATCACAAAATATCATCGATTATCAGGTCAAAAAATAATGTATCGGATCAGAAGTATCAGTGCTATCGTCGAGTTTCAGTATCGAAAAAAGGTATCATGAGGGTATCACATATCACAAACTAAAAATTATTGGGTATTGGATGGTATCAGGTTGGTGGTATTGTCGAGTTTCATGTTATTATTGAGGTATCAAAGAAAAGGTATCATACATCACAAACAAGTATAAAAATCTAGTTAAATATTAGATATACTTCTAAAATAAAAGCTAGGACAAGGAAAAATGTGAACCTTATTTTAGATGAATTATGAAATTTGTTCTACGCAATTTGGACTTCATACAAAAAAGATATAAAAATAAAAAATTTAAATACAAATAAAACGAACGGCACATACGAAGTAGTAAGGAAACTCTTCTGTGTCCCCGTGCGCTGGCAAGATCGGCATCCGACGGCTAGGATAGACCCATCCCTGTGATCGCGGGACACAAGACGCTCACGCGAGATGAAAAGTGTGTCGTTTTATCGTTTTCCTGTCCTGTCCTCGTGCGGGATCCTGTTGCTGAGAATTTCACTATCACAAAGTATCGGGGATGGTGTCAAGTATCGGTGGTATTGGGTTGGTGGTATCGTCGAGTATCGGTGGTATCATCGAGTATCAGGTCAATATGGTACCATAAATACGAGTATCAGGTCCGAAGTATCATAAAAATAGATATCAAAATTAAGGGTTTCATAATTACAAAGAATTTCACTTTAAAACTCTAGTAAAAATTATTAAATCAATTAGGAAAATTAGACTTTAATTTTAGACAAGATATGAATTTTATTGTGTATATAAAGGATTTCACTTGAAAAATAGAGTAAAAAATATGGAATTAAAAATCAAAACAAAATAAATTGTATGCATGTATGGCAATGCATGCATGTAACTAAGGTGCGTGCGCATATGCAGCGAATAGCTACGAGGAGACGTGCGCGGGAACGCAGGGCAACGAGCGCGTAGGAACGGATCGGACGGCTCGCACCCCATCCCGTCCGCATGTAGCCAGCACGGGATCCCGCCGCGTAGACTTTCTGTTAAAAAAAATATAAATAACCTACCCAAAAAGAAAAGAAGACCACCCTTATTCGGGGTTGGTTTTATACTAGCTAGCCCAAAATTTCTGTCGTCTCGGCCTTTTGGGCTCGGAGTCGTGTGATCCACGTGATTGTCAGTGGGCCGGGCACAAACACTGGAGAGAGAGAGACACACACAGAGAAGTTCACAGAATTTACGAAATGAAAGTTCTTCATCCAAAAAAAAAAAGAAATGAAAGTTCGTATATGTATCTGCATATCGGATAAAACATGGTCGTTATAGCTTTTGGGCACTGCAAATTGCTGGCATCACACACCAAGTTGAAGAACAGGTGACTCAGTGCAGCTGGCATCAAGGAACACCATTCGGCATAATGCAAACGTCAGTGATCATCCCCGAGTGCCTACCTGCAGCTTGTGCAAGCATACAAACTTGAAGAAACTTGCCACTTTTTTTACCATAGCAAGTCAACAGATCCCACTATCCCAGGCTCCTGGAGCGGATTATCCAACGCCTTTTACAAACGTTTTTCCTTTCATCAACTAATTTAAGAAATTATTATAAAAAATGTACAGGATGTTTGGACTCAATAGCAGCCAAGTTGTGGGGGGAGGCCGGATTATACCAGTAAAGAGAATCTACACTCCTGATGATTACAATCACCTCACGATCACCCTCATAGAAATCTCCAAGAATTGCATGCATCCCTGCGCACGACTTCGACCAAACTATGCCTCAAGACGCAGCAGTAGCGTTACTACCAGGAGGGCATCTTGGCCTGCGACATCGTCTCGTTGTTCGTCCCCATCCAATCATATCCACACCATCAGCTTCCAAGTTTCTTGTGTCACATTTCACAGGCGGACTAACAGGAGTTTCCTCCTCTTCAACAGGAGCATCCGCGGTTTTTCGGGGTTTCCTACCCCGTGCCCGACCACCGTTCCGGCCCCGCCTACCTGAGCCCATCTCCCAGGATCCACCAGATGCCCTCACTAACCCTTCAAGTAACTGAAAGTCCTCTGTGACTTCATGCCGTGCGAGTGATATGAGACCAGGCAATACATCTTTCTGGAAGTCCCTCTTCTGTCGTCGTCTCCTTTGTTGGCCCCTTCTTGGTTTGGTCAAGAGAAGTGCAGCAGAGACTATTTCTTCGCTGGCTGGAGCCTCAGGTGCCTGTGGTCTGTTCCAGTACTCATCAATCTTAGTCTCTTCCAGCTTAAGTGTCAAGTACTCGAATGAATCAGGCCCGTCATCGCTGGAGCGATTGGCGTTACAGTCTCGGGTTTCTGCTTGCAAGGTAGGGCCACCAACGCTCGATGTGGCAAGATCGGCAAACCACTGCAACAATTGATCATCAACTTTATCTGAGGTTATTACTGTGTCCATCGACATGGCAATGATGTCCTTTGCTGCACTTACATCAGCAAATGTGTCGTCGACATTCAACAAAATATCAGGTGTATTGTCCTCTTCACATGCTGGTGCTTCCAAATCAATCTCAAATGCACGTCTAGAATTTCCATTTGGTATGGATGTGTTGTGGCATTCATGTGACACTACAGACTCCTCTGAATTTTCTTCGTTTGGTAATTCATTGTTCAGATCGATCAAGGGTGCACTTTTCTTAACAACTACTTCAGCAGCTTGTTTATCTAACAATACATTATTGTGGCACGATGGAGCTAAGACCATACCGTTATCCTGAACTCGAGCAGAAATATCTTCATTGGTCTTATCCCTCAGAGCAATGCAACCTCGGGATGTTGAAGCAGAAACTGACAAGTCATGAAAAGGTGGGGTCGACTCCTTCCCATCTCTGTCATCTTCCAGGTCAAGAACAACTACATTTGAATAGCCAAATGCTTTCTGAGACTTCTCCAAACCCATATAGCCATCACAGGTAGCTTTCCTTTTGAGCCAGGGAATCCCTGAGATCAATCCCTTGCCTTTACTATGCTCTAAGCTGACTGTGCATCTACCATCTTGCACTTCAGAACCATCTTCAGGACCATCCAAAGGTGTCTCATTCAAATTGAAACCCTTGCTCTTTTCACTCTGGACATTACAAAACTGAGGACTGCGAGAAGTTTGTCCAGCTAAGTGCTCAAACATAAGGAAATTGCTTTGCTCCAAATTACTAGAATTTGCAATCTTATGCTGCTCATGCATTGCAGAAAATGAATCCAGAGGGAAACCATGGTAGAAGCCATTCAAATTCTCAACGTTTTTCAGTTTAAGACCCATTGTTCCCATGCTTTGAGGCATGATATCAGGTTTTGTATATGAATTTATGGTTGAAAGTGCAAAACGTGGGTCAGTTTCTTGGGAAGTAGGAACATTGTTTGTTCTGTTTCTGGGGTTATTAGTGCAAGATCCAAAGGGAGAAGCATTAGATAGTTGGTCTACACGAGGAACAGATAACGCCATAATAGGCGGAAGATGAGAGCGATCTGAGCGGTCAAATATGGGCAGATTATGCATGGGAGTGGCTTCGCGTGGATTCCGCAAGAACCATCCAACAGAATTATTTTGATCTGAGCACACAATCTGATTACTTCTTGCGAATCTCTCATCAACACCTTTGAAGGCTTTCTGCAACTGAGTGTCGCAGAATCTTGGTGCAAAAAAATTCATGTGGCTAGCCTGTTTCCCTGGAAGCATGAAATGGAAGAATGCTTAAATCCAATGAAGTTAACTATAACAAGAAATAATCACTACCAAGAAGCTAAAATATTTGTTCCAATCATTCAGCATTTTACAAATAACAAAGTAGCAGCTTGATAGTATGAGAAGATGTTTCTCGGTATGTACTTATGTAGCATAAGAACCACAGTAAAGGCATGTATGCCACTAATGCCAAGGAACAAAATGACAGAAGATTAACATAACAATACAAAAAAAACTGAGAAAGGAGCATCATGTGATCTTCCAGGGAGGCTCAGATAGGAGTTATATAAAGGCTAATAAAACTCAGAAGCATATGCAGAATTAAGAATTTAACCGCTATAGTTAATATACATAATGTTAATATAGTGTCATGTCCACAAAAGGGAATAATCTCAAGATGATATGATTTTTTATATGTATTAGTGTTTTTTCTCAACATGCAAATGTCCTAGTAAAATTTGCGCAAACAACAAATGTATATGCTCTCATCATCATGGTATTACCTTTATCAACTATCGGTTTCTCTCGTTTTATTTTGTCATTCATGTCACAGAAGTTCGAGCATGTCCCTTCATCAGCATGTCCATTACTGGAGTTATCTCTATGGGAACCGAAGTAACTTGCACTTGATCTAACTTCATTGCGCCAAGAGTTCTCAATGTGATACTGTTTTGGGACAACAGGACCTCTATATGCTGAATCACATGTTCCGCTAAAATATATGCCAGTGATTGGCTCATTAAGATCAGCCATTTGCTTGCCTCTCTGATTACTTGTAGCATGCAAATCTGACAATGAATTGTTTCCACCTAGCCTTCTCAAATCATCTCCATTTTGTAATGTCAGCTCAGCATCACTCCTAGGTTTTGGATTTGATATTGCACCAAAAAAATCTATAGGCTTATTCTCCGACGCGTCTTCATCGTCAACATAGCAATCAGCTGGAAGCTGAAGATCAAAATTGTTCCTTCTGCTCTTTTGAGAGACCCCACATGGTGGAACACCATTTGGAGATGACTGAACACTGCCTTCCCTAAGGAATTTATAGGAGTAATCCTTATTATTGAGCTCTATTGCAGGAGTCTTCACGCATGCTGGAACTACTTCTGCCGTCTGCATCTGCCAGGCCATTTTTGCCTTGCTAGGCGGGATTTGCGATGAAAATGAATTTGTTTGTGATGCATCTGCAGCCATCATGTAAGAGCATATCGGTTTGTTGTCATAATCTTTCATCAGATCTCTTTGTGCTTTGTAAACCCGGTGCAGTTCATACACCTAAGCATAAACCAATAACTGTGTCAAACATGACAGAGGCAAAACAAAAGCTTATAGAGAATGCAGAAAAGCTGAAGAATGCTATCCTAATTTTGAAGCTTTTAGATTTGTTATGCACAAGGAACCCAACATGGTTAGACCAGTAATGCGAAGGTGCCAACCTGATGCCTGAATACAGCTTCATGTTCAAGCATTGTACGCTTGAGCCTTTCTCTATCATATTCTTGGTATCCGTTTGACTGGTTTTGCATGAAGCCATTGCTCAGCTGGCCACCTGATGCATTCTCTCTGTAGTATGGAGACCAGCTACCATTTGCATTCAGATTGAGATCCCTCATGACATAATATCCAGGCATGTGGCTTTCCCCTTCTACTTTCGCTCCCATTCTTAATGCAATTTGTTCAACAGACAAGTCAAACAATGAATCATCCTACAAAACCATATGGCGGTGCAGTTCAATTAAACTTGAAAATCTCAATGAACAGACGCTGTGGTAGGCATCTAAAGAATGCCAGGTTTGGCAGGTGAAGTAGACACGATGAGAGCATGTAAGCATGTAAAAAGGTCACCTAATTATTGATCCATGTGCTCAGTAATACTTTTAGTTTTCATTGATGGTTATGGGTGGCAGAAATCAATTTTTCAACCTGACAGGATTTGTGATTCGGGTTGGTGGAGGCAGGGCTGAACTTCATACAGCTCCATCCCAGGCCACAAACAACCTTCTTATTGCACGACTCCAAACCAGGACCATTGCCTCATGGTGAACCACTTACCACAAATCATGAAGAATGCTATCCTTTCCGTTTGGACTCTGGACTTCGCCAATACTAATGTGCTGCAATTGTGAACTTGATGAAGGTGGGTCAAGGTTTTTTTGAAGCACATGGGAAGGCACTGAAACTGGCTTTACAGCACTGGATCGAGGTTGTGGCCTGTGAGTATTAAATTTCACAAATATACCATTATTTCTTAGCGTTATAATTTTTGCATTGGATATTGCTGCTTTGCTCACATGTGCGTGAAAAGAGGCTACTTGCTGGTATCAGTTCACTTTTGATTATTAAATAAGGTGTTAAATTTGATCATAAAAGGACCACAGCTTGCTGTAGAAAAAAATTATGACCCTTACTTGCTAAAAAATTCTCTTGCAGAATTTTCAATGTACCCGTGCCATGTATCAACCCACCGCATAGGTACATGCAACGTGCACGACACCCTTTTTATAGTCCTTGCCTTACTACCTTTTTTACAAAAATCCTGAGATGTCCTTGGTAAGTTCCTGCTTCTCTTGTCTTTAAGCAAAAGAGCAATTCTGTTGTCTCCAAAATATCAAGACCTATAATTTGTTGGCTACATAAAATCTAGTGAATTGTAACTTGTTTAGTTCCAGTGCTTCCTCGCATTGTGGCGCATTTAGGGCTCCATTGATTTCATCGATTTCGCTTGGTATCAGCAAACTAGTTCACTCTTCCTTATGAAATAAAGCTAGATCGTTAGAAAGAGTTTGATCGTGTTCAAATAGTTGATTACGTGCTCAGATTGCTCATGGTCACCACTAGGCTCAACTTTTGTTTAAGATTGTTGGAGCAATGGTGATTCGTGACAATGAGGTGTAGATGTTTTTATTTATTTCTTTACTTCTTAGCTGTTGTTGACAACAAAACAGTCCATTTTGTAACCAATGTGTGCTAATAATTCATATCATATGCCATCAAAATATGTGCCAGGTTAAATCATGATGATGTATTTTAAAGTTTTGTATGTAACTACATACTCCCTACAATATATATTGCAAAAATATGCTCGCTTCCTAGTAACCCCCTAAAGCTTGGAATTTTTTATTGCCAATAACTGCCATGGATTGCTGGAAGGTGAAAAGAAACATATTGACAGTTTTTTAGGCATTGCACAATCCAGCAACAAAATGTGGATTGCTGGCAAGCTCTGCAATCGTAGTGAACATCTAGAAATCGTGTTGAGCAGTGCAATGCTAAGATCAAGTATGTCAATCAAATGACAAGCACATCGATCACAGGATGGAGGAGTGAGTCCTTACCAAATCAGAAACAATGCGTTGTTAGCAAAAACTTCCAATCAAGCCTGAAATGTGGCCCTTCACTGAAGAATCCATGATCATCACCACACGAGACACCAACCCAAAAATTGCAATGTCAGTGCAGGTGTGCAATGGGATTCTTCATCAGCAGTTCTGAGCTCAATGGATTGCTCAGGCTATTTAATGGTTACACCAGACTAAAAGACTTCGCCGGATACCTGTTGATTTGTCACCATATTGAGCCATTAGCAATGATCTAAAGCAAGACATTGACACTAAATATATCATAGCACGAGTACACCGTGTCGTTATGACAT
This sequence comes from Raddia distichophylla, assembly GCA_005191435.1. NCBI lineage: Eukaryota > Viridiplantae > Streptophyta > Magnoliopsida > Poales > Poaceae > Raddia > Raddia distichophylla. The sequence continues at coordinate 1,172,615 of SPJY01034155.1, read as the reverse complement.
TATCCGTGATTATTATTCTTAAGAAAGCAGGGGGAAGCAACGAAAAGGAAAGGTCAATTTTTTTATTATTGTTTGGATATCAACTCCTCGGAAATAACTCAAAGTGAGAAGATAAGTCAAACCGAACAGCTCAGACAAATCAAGCTCTTGCTAAACACCAGAGAGAATTACACATTTAACCGCACACAAAATCCAACAGAAAACAGCACCATCCAAGGACAGTACAAGGAAACACACACATACACACAAACACACACACAAGAAAGAAAGAAAGAAAGAAAGAAAGAAAGAGAGAGAGAAAGAAAGAAAGAACAAGCAACACATAAAAAGAAGAAAAATGTAATCTGTAATGTTAATCAGCTAAAAATCTCACCTCACCGATCCTTGGCGCTGCGCTGCAGCGGGCTGAGCCTGACCACCCGCAGCATCCATGGGACGACGAGCCAGGAAGGCATCTCCATGGCCTCTCCTCTCTAAGAAGCCCAAGAACCCCCAGAAGCGCACCAGCGAGCAGATTTAGGGACAGGACGAAGTGCAATTCGAGAGGAGGGCGACAAAAATCGCCGCGATTTCCACTCCAACCACCGCAGAAACCACCAAAGGCGCCACCTTTCTCCGCACTAGAACCCCAAGAAACGCAAGAAGACTGTATTTTGCAGCGACGGGGGGATGGAATTACAGGGCATGAAGCAGCCGCGACGGGCCGAGCGGCGGATTCGGGGAAAGAATTGGATCTGATGGGGGAGAAGAGGAGGGGAAGAGGGGAAGGAATTGGATCTGGTCTCTTGTTCTTGTTCGTTTGTCTGAGAGACTGAGAAAGAAAGAGAGAGGAGAGTTGTTGTTTCTTTCCCCTTGCGTTGGTTGGTTTCTGTGGGTTTTCTGCTTCCTCTCTCCACATAGAAAGGGAAGGGACAGCAACTTTGTCAACATCTGGTCTTTTCTCTCTCCTCCTGGTCTCCCTTCCCTGCTAGTCTGATCTCATACGAAGTCTGAAAATCTTGCATGCTAATTATTTTGGTTTTGTTGCCAGGATGAATGCCAATGAGCCAATCTGAAGTTTTTATCACTGAATCACTTGGGAATTTCAGGATTCACAATTTTTCCCAGCGTGGGAGGGGTTTATGAGGGCATTATTCCAGCATCTATAGTATTTCTTTTTACTCAAGGGGGAGGAGGGACTAGGGAGTACTTGATATAAAATTCAATGGATTGCCACACAGCTGAGGACAGTACCATATATACCTCCAAATCTTACTAAAACAACCTGTCCTTTTTTCCCCTCTGATATACTTTGTCCTCCATTTTTACAGTACAATCCCCTAGTGTTAATAATACACAATCATGGCGTCCTTATATTACCCATAAGTACAGCTTTTTTCTCCAGAAAAAAAAAAGTACAGCTCAAAGTGCTCCCAGTTTTTTCAAGGCATTGCATCTGTTCTTCATATCCTTGCCACGTCATTGTCCAGTGCATTGCTCCTGGGGTTTAATCTACGCAAGCAGTATATGCTTTGACATTAAAATCCCTAAAATGCTGCAATGAGGAGGAGTCCTGGTCAATTATTGTAATAAGCCCATATTTCCACTGGTTGGATGGAAGAAAGGACCATAACAGCATTTGTTTAATGCTCTCTTTCAATACCTCTTGATGAAAAAAAGAGAGAGAGAAGCTGACATGTATAGTTAACATCCTATTCAATGCACACCTAAAGCACAACTAACTTCTACCTTCAAAAGCAAAAGATTGTGTCACGAATTTAGTAGGGACGGACAAAAAAAACCATTATTCTAAAATAAATAAATAAAAAGAGGTCACTCTGTATTCTCTTCTGTACATCGTTTCCTCCCAGATTAATCAATCCGCCTCTGTGTTTATTACCGCGTCATTCGAACGTCGAAAATAACAATAGCTCGTTGAGAAATGTGTTAATTTTTCATGCAATATTTTCTAGATCAATTCATGTATTTCCAAACATGCACTATGCAGCAAAAATAGGACGTGATTGGATGCTTGGCTGGGTGCTCTTATTGCTACTCTCTGCAACACTGTTTCTCCCAGGTACAATACAATAAACAAGGTCAGATGCACAAATAAGCTTGGACTATAGTAATGGGAGAACAACAATTTATTGAATCTTCTTCTAGCTTTCGGCTGATCCAATGGCTGCAACTGGCCCGTGCTGCTGGGCAGGATGCGGGCCCCCAGTGAGGGAGATATTATCCTACTGCCATGTGGGACCACCCATGTTAATTAACATAAAACCCATCAAAGAACACTCTTAGTGGCAGTATGTTAGATTACTCTTTAACTAATTCACAGTGCGTGGTGAGTGAGTGACTAGTGGGAGACTGGGAGTACTAGATTACTCTTGAACTAATATATTAGCACGAGCGAGTGCCTCCAGGCTCCAGCTACCCAGATCTTTTTCATTGAAATTAGGCACATGATTTTGAGAAGCCCAGAGAATCATGTGCTATCGCTGCTTCTTGAGATCACAGCCATCACACTTACATTACTGCGTATTACATTGCCCAACCACTTGCTGGATTTGATCTGAAGCCATGCCTGCATAAAGTGATCTACTGCATGCATGTCTCCTTAAAATTTGCACTGCATTGCTCCAGAGGAGGTGCTCAATGCACCCAGCCATGCCACCCAGCTACTCATGTCACTAGCTGCAACTGCTCATCACCCTCCAATTCCAGTATAGGAGTACTAGGTTTAACTAAGTAATTAATCATGCTCCATTAATTTGACCTAGGAGTCCGCAAGCATAGTGAAAGAGAGAGGGGCTCAAAAGAGGGAGGGAGAATCTCCCAACTGTTTACATGCTTGAAAACAACACAGTTGGTTGGCTCAGAATTGTGCTGCATTGGCTCGAGGAATAAACAAGAACGATAGAGAGAGAGAAGACAGGATGGCGTGCATTTGATGTGCATAGTTTGGAGCTGTCTCGAGAAAATTTCCTCCACCCGGTCGTTTTCGCAGATGAGAGGGACGTAGATTTTCATGCATATCCGCATGCATGCAGACCACACAAAAACGCTAATGCGCCACAGCAATGAGTTTATAAATATGCCCTCTCGAGTGAAAAAGGCACAACAAAAGACGATGGCCTGTTGCTGCTGCTTTTAAGTTTTGATTTTAGCCGAAGAGGATAAGACCATGGTATATTTTTTTTTCTCTACCTATAAAAAATAATATATAGTATCATATAGTAGGTATGAAGCGTTAAATTAAATTAAGTGCGATTAAGATGCCAATAGAATTTATTACCTCAAATGACATGTCACACATCGACACGGCTTGCGATTCTCTATGAGACACGGTTGTAGATGGCTTCTCCATAAAGATTCATTAATAATGGTAAGAGCATCCCCAGCAGGAGATGCAAATCGGTCTGCACAGTGCCTAAAATTTGTATCCAATCGGCGGGAAGCAGCAGGCGAGAGCAGCAGCAGCGTAGTGGGCGGGAAAAAGCTGAGTTACTGTAGCGATGCAGGCTCCTTTGGCTCTAGTGGCGGAGCTTGAACAAAAAAATAGAGGGGGCCAACACTATATTTGCCAAGGTTGGAGGGGCCATATTGCTATATTTTGCTAAAGACTTTCTTAAGATATAGCAAATATTGGTATATAATGAAAGGAAAACAATTTTGTAGGGGGGCCAGGGCCCACCCTGGCCCTAGCTAAGCTCCGCCCCTGTTTGGCTCCCCTGCTGGGGATGCTCTAAGAGTGACAAATGTTGTCATCTTCGGTTCAAAAAACAAATGTTGTTAACTTTAGTAAGGATTATAAGCTTCCCCATGACATCTCTTACTCGTACTGCAGGTTATTAGAACCAAATAGAATTTATTGCCTCAAATGACATGTCACACATCGACACGGCTTGCGATTCTCTATAAGAGACGCAGTTGTAAATGGCTTCTCCATAAAGATCCATTAATAATGGTAAGAGTGACAAATTTTGTCATCTTCGGTTCAAAAACAAATGTTGTTAACTTTAGCAAGGATTATAAGCCTCCCCCATGACATCTCTTACTCGTACCGCATGTTATTAGAACCAAATATTATAATCATAGAGAAATTTGTTGTGGACCGCTTCAAATTGCATGCATGGCTTTGCTCATTAACTCATATATGTTCTCACGGCCCACATGTCAGCTAGTGGCACATGAAGTGGTTTTATGGCAAAGACATGAATTTACGATATTTATTACCTAATAAAAAATATTGCTAAGATTGATAAAAAAAATGTTAAGAACATTGTCAACATGATCTCTATATTTTTTTCTAAATCAATATTCGCTCCTTACATTTCCATCATCCCCAGCAAAGCCTCTATCATCGAAAAGATACAGAGATCCTCTAGAGAATATCTAAATTTAGAGACTGAGATAGAGACCGTGCTGAAATATTACAGAGAGTGAGGTTGTTCGCACATGTATACGTATAGATAAAAAAAAATCGCATGGGCAGCAGTTGTACTGCTGGGTGGACCCTAGGGGAGGGGCAAAACGGGGAAGCTATATAGAAGCAGAAGCAGAAGAAGGTCCGAATCCGAATTGATGGGCGGCGCTGGGACCTGGGTTTGATGAAGGCGTGGGTGGGTACATGTGAGCTCGTATCCATTGGCATTCGGCAGCAGGGGCAGGGGGGGCACCCGCACCCTTCCTGTGAAAGCAACCAACTCAACTCCCCACACCTTTTATACTTGCCAGCAAGCCACCTCCCCCTCTCACTCTCCTTCCCTGCTCTTCATTCTCTCCTGCATTCATCTCTCTCTCGGTCTCTCTTGCCCCACCGGGGGGAGGGGGGGCAGCTGATTCTTACCTAGCTATTATTTTTTAGTATCATTAAACAACTTATTAATTCATGCCACTGCAAAGTAATTATTTTTTAGTATCATTAAAAAGTTTGAGATTGGACTAATACCAACGTAACACAGGATTAAACAGCTTGGTACACTATGAGGCAATTTTTCTCTCCCTTCTTCTCAGGTGCTTACTTCCACCGCAGCCCACACCTTAGGTATTGTTCTTTTTCGTCTGAAACAGCGGTAGATTATAATCTGAAAAATTCTTGCACTCTTAATAAGGGGTTCAAAGAATCTAAAGGAATATTTTCAATTTCTTTGAAAGCTTTGAGAAAGACCTCTCAAAGCTCTAAAGCCTTTCTTTTTTTCTTCTCGTTCCTCTACCTCGTTTTATGTCTTCTACTGGACCACGGCTGCACTACTTCCATATCCATACTTCGAATAATAGTCGTTTTAGACATTAACACAACATTTCCAAATATGGTTAAAGCACGTTGTTCAAATAAATATATAAAAAAAATAAGATTTGATAATCATGCTATGCTATCTAGCAGAGTTACAGAGTTTAGCCTCTTTTAACATAATCCATACACTACTGCCCAACAGCATGTATTAAGCATTCGCTGCACGGCTCAATAACCGTTAGCTTCACAGTCGAGGGCACTCTACCCTCGATATACCTCTGAATGGCGACGCGAGCCTTTCCAGCCTCCACACGCTCATCGCTATTCAGCGGCCAGCATTTGCCAACCTTGGCATTCCTCAAGTCATGGCCACGGGTAGTGTCTAATGTAAGACACTCCAGTGACTTTGATTTCTCGATGATATGGATGGTAAGCTCGATCATGCTCCTCGCGGAGCAAAAGCCGGCTATCATCACCTTCTTAAGGTTGCTGTGGCAGGATTCTGTAAGGAACCTTGGACATAACGAGTCACCACCCGAGTCTTCAATTATAGAATCATGTCTTATGCTCGGTGTCAAAATCTGCACAGGGATACATCAGTTATCTTCCATAACAACCAAAATGCTTTCAATTAGGCTGGATAAACTATATGGCTTCGCCATAAATCTCTAATTCATTTACAGAAGGACATAACTAAGAAGTAAATATTCAGCCAAGAGTCATATCTAGTATCCACAATTTTCTGATTTCTTATGCTTGGAATCTAGCTTTCAGGTTTGTCCCCCTAAACAGGCCAGATTTAGGAATGGAGTGAGGCAGGTTCAGATTTATCGCCAGTTGTTTAGCTACAAGCTTAAAACTATGGTTCTTGTCATGTACTCCCTCCATTTCAAATTATAGGTCGTTTGACTTTTTGACACGTACTTTGACTATTCGTCTTATTCAAAAAAATTTATAATTATAATTTATTCTTGTTATGATTTAGTCTATCATGAAAGGTACTTTAATAATGACTTGAGTTTTTTCATATTTTCACTAATTATTTGAATAAGACGAGTAGTCAAAGTACGTGTTAAAAAAGTCAAACGACCTATAATTTGGAACGGAGGGAGTGCCTATTTAGCTTTGTGTTTTAATATAAGAGATTCCAAAACGATAGTGGGTAATTAGTTTTTAATACAGGTGGATTTTCAGAGATAAATGATGACTTACCCGTAAAACTAAAGTCTCCAATGAAGGAGAAGCATCAAGAAAGGAAACCAGAGAGTAAAAATCATAGTGTGGGGAAAATCTTGCTGAGGGCATCACCATCTCCAAGTACTTGAGCTGGAGAAATTTGCCGAACGTCATTGGTGTATTAACCGTCTAAAGAAAGAGAAGCCAAAGAGATTAATTGTCCATAGAGCATGTGTAATTGAGTACTGTAAATAACTAAATACACAACTATCCTATGACATTTTACGCTTCCTGAATAATGAATTAATTAGGGATGCTGGAACTGACCTCGTCACACGTTTGCAGAACAAGAGTTTGGACATTTGGCGCTATGAATGGAAGCTTGGTTCTAGCATAATATAGTGCATCAGGAGAACGCGTAGTATAAAATCTGACCTCCCTCACATGCGACGCATCTCCAAGTGAGATATGTATTGGATGCCCTATATAGGAGAAGCTGGAGAGATTTGGGGCATTGCTTTCAATCATCTCCAGCTTTGAGCAGCAAAACACAAATAGGACACTAAGCTGCTTCAGCAGACATGGTACTTTCAAGAAAATGATATCGTCGCAGTTGTAGATGTAAACCTTCTCCAAAGCATGACAGTTGGATAGAAAACCATAGAGTTCCTCCCCTGCAATGTGAACCGAATGCAAATCTAAATAGGTCAGGCTGCTCATGCGACCAACTTGCTCAGCGGAGTGAAAAGAACATTCAGCAAGACGAAAAAACTGAATGGAGCTACTACGCTCCCTAGATAAAACAGAACACGGGAAATCGTACTTGATGCCACGGCATCCTTTCATCGATAGTTCAAAATTTTCAATCCCGGGTGTAATGGCAGTTTGAAGCCAACGGTCAAGAATACTAGGATTCAGATATGAACAAGGGTAGGTTCGAAGGCTAAACAGCTTCACTCCGATGCCAGAGTGGTTCTGCAAAATGCTGTCAACTCTATGGATGAAATCCCTTGTTGTTTCATCATCTAGAGATGCAGATTTCTGCCAAAAATTGATGACATCCCTTTTTATTTCATCCTTTCGAGATGCATATTTATTTTGTATACGCAGTGAATCGCCGGAAAGCATGATCTTTGGATAGCATCTCCAAGAACGCAGAAAAGCACGAGACACGCAAGCGGCCCGAGCGCTATCTTCCAATGGCATGAGGGCATGTATTTCCTGAAGGATGGCCTGTGCAAATAAGCACACGAAAGAAAAATAATTAGTGGCACAGAACGGTTCCTAGTAACAGTGCTTTCATGAAGTGAACAGCATGGTGAAATACTGAAATTAATTCAGAATGCAACTGGCGCTACCAGTGAACATGATAAAATTTATACACCGTAGTTGAAAAGTGACATGGCATAAACACTACTCCCTTCGTCCCAAAATATAGTTTTTTTTTAAAGAAAATACAGGAGAACTGCCTTGTATTAATTCAATAGGAAGGCTGCAAGATCAAAATTTAGAGCATGCCCAGCAGGCCCGAAATTACTGTAGCTACAGTACACACGGGTGAAAAATTCAAACAAAAGTAGAGACACAGAGCCTTGATATAGCACAGCGCGGGTGAAAAATTTTGAAATGCAGGGGCTTGATACATGCTCTTAGGGGAGGTTTAGACGCATTCTCCCTGGCCGTTACAAGTGAGCTAACTTATTACAAGGCATAGTGCATATAAGTTTTTTACACCGTCAACATTTATAAATTTGGACTGATAATTAAGCTAAAAACATATATGTTTCGTGTTATGCACGTCATATAGTTAGATTAGTATTTGAAAGTACTTTTTATATGATGTTAATTTTGTAGTTATCGATGATATATCATAAAAAGATTAATGGTCAAACTTCTACCACCAAGACAGTGTAAAAAACTTATAGGCCCTATTTTTTATTTTATTTATTTTGGGACAGAGGGAGTATCTGAGCATCAGAATGCCATCTCATACCTCCGGAAGCTGGGCCAGCGATCCCATTGCTTTGGCACAATCAGAGTAACGAGCACGTTTAAAAGGTGGAGCCATTATTTGAGCCTTCACCTGCAAACCAGCAACACTCGACTTAGTTTAAAAGATGTAAATAACTTGGGCTGAAGAACAGTAAACCTGACAGAATCCAAGTTTAGATGATTTGAAAACCACACGAGCTGCTCGGGGGGAGGGGGGGATTGTAGTTGACGTCAAAATCAAATCTTTAGGCGCGAAATCGCCTCAAAGTTTGAGGCTTGATGCGCAAAATCTGTACCAATCCTGCTGCTACTACGTTAATCTCATGATGCGAGTCGAAGCAGCAGAACAACCTCCTCTGAGGAAGAAAAAAATTAGGAACAAAAGGCCGAGATAGAGACGAACCCGGTGCAGCGGGCAGCGGTATGAGGGGAGGGGCGCCGGCCTGGGAATCTCAGAATCTGGATTTGAAAGTACTTTTTATATGATGTTAATTTTGTAGTTATCAATGATATATCATAAAAAAAATTAATGGTCAAACTTCTACCACGAAGACAGTGTACAAAACTTATAGGGCCTTTTTTTTTTTGAGACAGAGGAAGTATCTGAGCATCAGGATGCAATCTCATACCTCCGGAAGCTGGGCCAGCGATCCCATTGCTTTGGCACAATCAGAGCCACGAGCACGTTTAAAAGGTGGAGCCATTATTTGAGCCTTTACCTGCAAACCAGCAACACTCGACTTGGGCTGAAGAACAGTAAACCTGACAGAATCCAAGTTTAGATGATTTGAAAACCACACGAGCTGCTCAGAGGGGGAGGGGGGATTGTAGTTGACGTCAAAATCAAATCTTTAGGCGCGAAATCGCCTCAAAGTTTGAGGCTTGATGCACAAAATCTGTACCAATCCTGCTGCTACTCGGTTAATCTCATGATGCGAGTCGAAGCAGCAGAACAACCTCCTCTGAGGAAGAAAAAAATTAGGAACAAAAGGCCGAGATAGAGACGAACCCGGTGCAGCGGGCAGCGGTATGAGGGGAGGGGCGCCGGCCTGGGAATCTCAGAATCTGGGATTGCTTGATGGAGGGGAGGCTTTTAAAGGGCTCGAGAAGTTGAGGAGGACCGGATCGACTTCGATTCCGAGGCGGGAGCGAATCGAATCGGTCAGAGACGGAGAGGAAGGGGGTCGGATCGGCTGGTTGCTTGCCCTTGCCGATGATGTGCTTGCGCCGGGCTAGTGCAAATATCGTTCAAAAGTTTGAAATTGGTTCAAAATTAAACAACTTGGTACGCTATGAGATGAGACGATTTTTCTCTCCCTTCTTATCGGGGGACTAAGGGCGTGTTTGGTTCGACACCGTCGCTGCCGTGCCTTCGCCGCCCGATTTGGCCGCCGCTTGGTTGGTAGCCCTCGCCCCTGCACGCCCTCGCCCGAGTGTCAGAGACACAGGGGCGCGGCGTCGGCGCGCCTTCTCAGGGTGCCAGATTTTGGAGCCGCCGGATGGCACGGGGCGCGCCCGCGCCCTGAGAAGGCACGGCGGCGATGGCCCCCAACCAAACATGCCCTAATTCCCCTACGACGCACGTCTTGTCATTGTTCTTTTCGCCTGAAACAGCGGTAGATTATAATCCGAAAAAGTCATGCACTCTAGACAAGGGGTTCGAAGAATCTAAAAATATTTTTTTGGAAGCTTTGAGGGAAAAAAACACTCAAATCTTTAAAAGATAGTTACAAAGTGATACAACATTTGGTTTGTATAAAATAATAACTTTTCGGTGGTAATTTTAAATTTTAAATTTGAGTTAAAAAGAACAATGCCTCGATGTTACCGTTGCCTCCTAAGCTTGAACACCTTGTCTTAAAAGCACCAATATCGTTGCGCTCTGGCCTCGGCATAGTCCGCTCTACCTATACCGCAAGACCTCGCCAAGATCCTTTCGCAACCACCCATTGGAAGTGCAAATCTCGATGTCCTAATATCATCGTTGCAGAAGATGTCGCTCCAAGTGGTCTTGATGTCGTGGCCGTCATGCACCACGTACCCCCACATTGGTCATTCGCAATCGTTGCACCGCTAGAGAAGAAATGCAACAAGAAAAGACTCACAACCACGAGTGCCTCATCCCCTCTCCCGACAGCTTTCGTCGAGGGAGTTATTAGTGCCACCCAAAGCAACTAGATGAGCCGAGGAGGAAAGCATTAAAGGTGGTGATAGATGAAATAGAGATGAGTTTTCTTTAGTAGAATCTGCCTAACCATTCTTGCATGACGTGCGGCAACAAAAAAAATTAAAATTATATCTTTCAAACAAATATGTCAAAGAAAAAACTCTATAGATCATGTAGAGAAACTGAACTTGTAGTTATATAGCAACCAAGTAACGTACAATGACTTTAATTTGAAGTTTTGAAGTCCGCACAAAATTGTGGATGCCATTTGCCCATTACCGTCTTATGCAGACGAGGGATTTTCAGGAAGATCGCAAGTACTTGGCACCAGAAAAATGACTGGTTTTTGTCGGCGCAGTGTTGATCGTGTTTGTCGGCGCAGTGTTGATCGTGTGAGATCATCCGCAAAAAAGATGTAAAATAAAGTGTATAGAGATAGAGTGTCTACCAGGAAAAATGAATTTTTTATAGTTTAATGTAAAGTGTGAAGAAATTTTAAAGAGAGATAGAATGGGTAATGATCAGTGTTATGCTGTGTTTATTTAGAGTGTTATGAGGTGGAGATGCTTTGACGATGCGAATACCCTGCCACAGTGCCACTTCACTCGTTCCCCAAAATACCCCAGTCGATCCCTGGCTTCGCATACATTATACGAAGTTATACGACATTTTCCCTCAAGGATCAGATCAAAATGAAATCATTCTCATTGCTCTTAAAAAATGATTTGTCCAGGGATGAAAAATAATGGAGCCACGAAGAAGGCCCGCAGGTACAGGAACAGCGAGCACTGTGCTGATCTTCTGTGACCATGCCATCCGCCACAGTGCGTCTTTTCTATTCGTACGGCCGATTTTGATTCGGACAACTCGGCCCGTGTTCGTGTTCATGTGCTAATGGTTTTATGCTTCAGAAGGTGCTACTACAGGAGGCGAGTTGGATCAAGAGCAAACCAACCAGATAGCAACAGTGACCCACATAGGAAATGTTATGGAAAATATTTTTACTATATTATCTATATTGATTTTAAGCGTCCATGGTTGATTCAACGTCCGAGGCCGATTGAGAGAGTGTTGTTTTACCGTAAATTTGAAGGGTCAATGGAGCATTTGGACCATTTTAATCTGAAAAATGAATGAATGCAATAGATTTCAAATTATAATGGCACCTACGACAATACCAATTTTGTAATGAAAAAAATCACAAAACAAACACATTATAATGGCATGGATGTAAAAAAACCTAAATAATAATGGGCGAATGGCAATCATGCCATCATGAAGTTGCAAGAATTGCAGGGTAGTTAAAAAAATATGCCGCTTAGTGGCAATTTTGCAACTTTATGATAGTATGTATGCCATTAAACCAATAATAGTTGGTTAGACAACAATGTATTGAACTTCCTTTTGAATTCTCACATGAATGTAGAATGTGGTTAATGCTCGTGCTAGAAATCCACTAAATATTGGAGAAAATTTCAAATCCTATGAAATTTCACAAAAACAGCCATACAAATCAAACAAATTTTTTTAGAACAAAAATCCCTCGGTTTTTCTTGAAATGAAAGAGCCTGAAATCAGCAAAGGCACAACACCATTGCACATGATGATATTATAAGATAAGATGCATTTGGACCGTTGGGCAATCGAACTCATGTGCCCATCCAAACTGATTGGAGTCCACAAGTCACAATGCTGTTCTTTTTATTTTGAATTAAAATGTAAAGAAATAAGTCTATTTTACGCTCCCTCAACTACATAAAAAGTTCAATCCACACCTCAAACTACAAAATCACCTTTTGAACACTCCCATCTATAAAATATGGTCTCTTTACACCCTCGGTGATTTAGGAAGTTGGTTTTGGTGATATGGCACCAGGTTCTCTCAAGTTAAAGGGTGGTTTTGGTGATATGACATCCGATTATGCCAAGTTGTATGCTTAGGTGGCCTAATTATTGATTTTTTAACTCCAAGAAATAAAAAAACTTGAAGATAGTTTAGTACGTAAGAGTCAGAAAAGAATAACTTTAAAAAGAATGTTTAAATATTTAATTAATGTTATTAGTTAGTTCAACTGAAATTTTTTTAGAAAAACTTCAAACAATTTAAAGTTCAATTTTTTTTATAAAAAACTCCTAGGATCGTTATTTATGCACCAAAGTATTCTTGAGATTTTATGGACAATTTAGGAGCTTAGAAATTACTGATTAGGCAACTTATATATGTGACGTGGATAAAAATTAGATGCCACATCACCAAAATCATCCTCCTAAACCACCGAGGATGTAAAATGATAGCTGAGGGTGTTAAATAACCGGTTTTATAGTTTAGCGTGTAGAGTGGACTTTTTAGATAGTTGAGTGGTGTTTGCTCAAAAAAAGATAGTTGGAGGTGTAAATAGGCTTATTTGAAATTTAAAAGATATTGTTGAAAATTTGTTAATTTTGTACAAACCAAACATGACATCATTTTGTAGCTATTTTTTATAAGATTTTTAGTGGTTTTTCTCCTTGGATTAAAATACTACTCAGTTAAACGCAAAAGCCAGTGAAAAATAATTAGAGCAAAAACATTAAACGGTTAACCATTCAGTTTCCCCAATTTATCAAGCATTTTTTTTTTTGGAGCGGTTCGTTTTAAAAAAAAATTCCAAGTGTAGTGGACATTACACAAAACAAAGACAGGACAAGAAATGCTCGCGCCTTTCATGATTCACTACCTTATTCGATTGCGCTCCATTGGAACAAATTGTAAATGGTATGCTCATAAAGTGCCATTTTTATTTTGGGCTAATTTTGTTTACTGTGTAATCCACAAGGTGTAGATGCCAGCATCCATTCCATTACCAGGAGAGCTGCAGTGGAAAGAGAGAAGCAAAGCAAGAAAAGGTGAAGAACAGGAGAGATTCCCCCATCCCCATGCAAGCAAATGCAATCAGGCCAGACCAACGCCGGCCATAGCATCATTCAACCTTTCTCTTTTCTATGTCATCATCATTTAACAACAGTTTAATTTAATTATTCACACTCAAAAGAGAGGGAAAAAAGAGCTGACAGTAGTAGTAGTATAAAATAGTAGAGCACTGCTGGTAATACTGGCAAACAGTGGTGAGTGGTGACATGACACAGGTAATATGACCACAGGAGCAAGCAGTACCATTGCAGCCTTTTCATCCCTTTCTCTCTATCTTCTGGTCCATTGCTAGCTTTATTATGGTTATGGCCTTCGGTTGCCCTTTTAACAACTTTTTTTTTGCTGGTTATGTTTATGGCCTTCGGTTGCCCTTTTTAAGCTTTATGGCTTATGTCTAATGGCTTTTTTCGCCATTTATACATGCAGAATGTTAACATCACCAATGTGGTTAACTTAGATCGTACTAATAATGTAGCAAATAAAATATATGTTAGAAATGAAAGTGTAGATTAATAATGATTGAATAGTGTTGAGTCGACCTAAGTTATGCATAAGTTGGTGATGCCCTAGCTTCCTAAACGTCTCAAAATTGTTTTATGAATAACACTTTTATGATACACATTAGCAAATATACTAAGTTGGTAATATAATTTAGATCTAATCGAAAGAGAGCCTTCACACAAACCATATAGTACTAGCTTATAAATACTACAATGATAGCATAAAAATTAAATCAATCGGAGACGTTTGGTTGGATGAATGATTCGCATCGAATAATGTGTAACGTAAAATTTCTTTTTATGAAACTCTTTAAGCAAACTCAACACTGCTTTGTCTAAGGCCTTGTATGGTTTAAATAGAAAGCTAATCTAAACGGCTATGCATAGAAGTGCAATTCGATTTTTTTTCTCTTTCTTACTCGGTAAGATATAAATAATTTATAATTCTTTTTTTTAAAAAAAATGTTAACACACATACAAAACGTACACTATATTCTTTCTCTTTTATTTCAGATATTGGATAATTATGCCAAAAAAATGGATATCCATTTGCACCCCGAATCACAGGCTTTCGTTTTTGGGAGCTTAAAGAGCTCCCCAAAAAAAATTTATAAAAATGGTTTTAAGCTTTGAGAAGAAACAACAAAACACCAAAGCGCATAGCTCGTAAAAAAAAGGACAATTACTCGTTGTAATTTTAAGGTAAGGCCTAAAACCCACGAAACACACATGCTTGGCAGGTTAATCGTTAACGAATGATCAGATGAAACGGCGACGTGTTTCAGAAGTTGCAGGGATGACATTGACAGAGGATTGGAATCTGGTCCTCCCCTCTGACGTGAACCGGCGATTTTAGGTAGGCGTTAATACTTAATAGGATCAGCGATGCATAGCAAGCTCTGTCTCTGTGCGCGGCAGATGGAGCAGAGCAGCTCAGCTCTGCTCTGAAGAGTGAAGACTGGTTGGTGTTCAGGCCTGACCCTGACCCTGACCCTGCCTCAGTCTTCTTGCTCCCTGTCAGCTTGGTACTTGCTGGGTGGGTAGTGCTAGGAATTTGGAGGTTCAAAGCCCAGCCCAGCAAAGCCCAGCGGATGGCATGGGCTAAGGTCTATCAGGAAGAGCCCAGTGAAGATCGTCCAATGACGGGCCTCTACTTTGGTCCATGGGAGTGTCCTGTTAGACACAGAGTGTGGTACACTGGTCTGTGTGTGCGGTTTCTTTCCAAAAATGAAATGCAAATGCAATCCAGAAGCAAGTGTATGGACCGACCAACCGAATCGATTTAGATAGTAATTTACATAGTTTTATGGACGCATCCTACAACAGGAGATGTTAAGCACATCCAAACCACCAAGTCATAAAGACAGCACACCAAGCCCCAGTTGATTAAGGAGAGACTACCTTGGGCCTCGTTTGCCCCTCTCGAAAGGAAAGACGGTCTGATCTTGTCAACCCACTTAAGCTTGTGGGTGTAAAGGGGGAGGCCTAGGTAAAAGCATGTAAAGTTCAAACGAAGTCCCGAGAAGGGGGCGACGACATTATCGAGGCCCACATTTTGCCGGTTCATAGGATACGATACATTTATGGAGGTTAGTGACACATTTATTGAGGTTAGTGCAAAGCTTGGAGACTAAATTAAAAGAGTAAAGAATGACCATTACCCCTTCAGTCTCTTATCTAAGAGGGTTGATGAAGACTTGTCATGACGACATCTGCATAGAGCAAGGTGTCAAGGGTAAGGTGGCGAGAGTGGATCTGGGAGAGCTAAGCCTTCCTCCACCACCGGCCCGAAGAGACATTGGATGGGGTCGATGGTGTTAACATTATCAATTAGATCCATCTTATGCAAGGTTGTGCAATGCCCTGCTCAAAATTGAAGCAAGAAGCTACGACTCAAGTATGCGCGGACCAGGAACCTGTTGAACATTAAAGTTGAATTTAATTGCATTTCTAGATCTTGCAAATACTTTTTTGGCACATTTTTTTAAAAAAAAGTGGCAAACAATATGAAGCAATGCTTTGATGTAAAAAATTTTATGACCGTAATGAAGCAAGAGACACTAACAAACGAAAATATAACACGTTAGCATGGAGGATTTTTCCTGTCCACCTCCACCGTTTGCTTGGGGTCCCTGTAGGTCACCTTATGTCTACTATCAATAAAATGCTCCTTGTCAACCTCCCAAGGGGTTAATTCATCATTTCTGCACAAATTCCTACAACACTTTATAATTCTAGCATTTAAGTTATCTAATACAATCTTTAGTGTTTTGGTTCGGCAACACCAACTCAAGATGTCCAACATGGTGACGACACCACCTATAGCGCCGAGCAAGCTGAGGCGAATGCTTTTGTTGATGAGATGCTTGCACAACCTTCAATCTTCTCCCCTCCTTGAGATGAAGCTTCGACGGCGTGACAAGTGAGGACAATGTTGGACAATGTTCCTGTACGTTAGTTTGAGAGCAATGTTGGTTTATGGATAATGTTGTCTGTGTCATTTGAGGACAATGTTGTTGTATGTCGACTCGATGGACTTATGTGTGTAATGTGTATGTGATTGTGGTGAATATGTGCATGTTTGATGCGTATGTGATTGCAATGATCAAATGTGGATGAATGTGGCGAAGATGTGGGTTATGAGATATGTTAGGTGTTTTCTACGGGTATAGCACCCGCTATTGATGCACTGCGATAGTGCAAATTTGTGATTTTTTTTTGTAATTTTATAGCATTTTTCTATTCCAGACTTATATAGCCGTCAACCCTAACTCTACATATGGTCGACGACTAGAGGTAGGCCGTTGACCATAAACTACGATGGAACAACCCCTGGCAACCACTATGGTAGACGGCACAGAGTGGTGGTCGGCCATAATTGAACATATGGCCGACAACCGGCAACCTAACAGCCACTATGGTATACGACATGCTGTAGCTGTCAACTAAAAGCTGACACTTGCCATTAGGTTCAAAATTATGGTAGACGACGAAGAAAAGCTGTCAACCATAGTATGGTTGATGTTTTTGGCATCTATGGTCGATGGTTTTGCCATCGACCATAAAATTATGGTTGATGACTTATTTCTGGACGGCTTATGTTCGACAGCTGGCAGTCAAGCCTAACTAGGGTAAAGGACTTTCTTGCTAGTGTAGACGACTCTAGGTGTTGAAAATAGGTGGTTTTTTTAGAGCGAAAATAAAAGTTTCGGGACTCGGACATTCGATAGGAGCCATACCATACACTAACTTGGAAATTAACCACGAAAATTAGCAATTGCAAGAACCTGTGTGTTTGAGCAGAAGTGAAAAAAAGATATAACTGACCATCGATCTTGTTTGCGGGTATGTACGTATTGTACTCGTTGCGGAGCCTTCGGGTGAAGTTGTATTTGGAGTAGTCCTTGGAATTAAGCCATGACGGGCCGACACGGCACGGCCTGTTGTGCCTCGGGTCATCATGTAACGGGACGACACGGCACAGTTAACACTTCGTATCATGTCAGGGCACGTACTACCCAAAGCCAGGCATGACACGACTGAAAAGCTCGAGGGGCTGTGACCGGGCCTGGCCGGCCCAAGCACGGTACGCTCGACAAAATAGAAAGATAAATGTTTTTCAAAAATTTATACGTTGCTCAAAGAAACAGTTGTCTACATAAAAAAGATGCATCTCGAAATTTTCTACAACTTTGGTGTAGAACTTAAATTCATCTGAGCGGTGGAATACCTTGAGAAATGTGAATTACCAAAATATGTGACGTGGGTTCTAAAACAGCCAGCGCACTAAATAATTTTTATAAAAGTCTTTATAAAAACTATAAAGGCAACATATCCGGTGTAAATAGGGGTTTCCGTGTAAACCCCGTGTACACCAACTAGTAAAAGTAATGAAAAGTTCTAAAAAATTTGCAGATGTTCTTATAAACTTTCTCTATCTATGTAAATATAGAATGAATTTGATCTTCAAACTTTATATATAAGTAGAGCAACCAATGAAGAACATCTATAGTTTTTTTAGAATTTTTTTGTACACCGATTTACACGAGAACCCCTGTGTAACGGAATATATTGCCGGCTATAAAAGGTCGTCACCGGCTACAAGTTCTTGGTGTACTACCCCGACCTCCGCCGTGCATCATCAGCTTCCGCGGCGGCCGCCCGTACGAGGACATAGCATTCAGGATCGTGAACAAGGAGTGGGATTACTCGCGGAGCAAGGGGTTCAGGTCCACCTTGGACGACAGGGGAGTCCTCCACTTGGAGTTTCGCTTCAAGCGTTGCTTCTACAGGCGCTGAGAGCAACAATTCTAAGCTTCTGCCACATATAGCTATGGAGTGATTATGATAACAGGCAAATATAATCTGAGATCAATATCAAGGATTAGACAATTATTTCTACGCTGTTTTAGAATAAAATTTAGTCAAAATCATCCCAATTTAGCCAAACAGGTCAGATGATATACGAGAAACACTGTTTAATAGCCACTGGATATAAAACTAACAATCTGAATCAACCGAACATCATACAAGTGTAATGGATAGATACCAGATTTGACAAACAGATTGCTGAAAATCACATTCAGCTCCTGCCCGTCCATGTCGGGTGTGTGCACAGATGAAGTAGAGGACGTCACCCACAAGCACGCTTCGGGGGAGTCGCAACGCAGGCGGTCTCATGCTTAACGGTGGCTTCCTCTCTCCACACGCCGGTCACCGATGTGTAGCAATACGACGACGTGACACCCTCGTCGTCGGTGACCACGTGGGCCGCGAAGAAAGCGTCGGCGTGGCAGTGGAGGTGGTTGCAGCCGCATGTGGCGCAGAGCACCGTGGTGTTCCAATCGCGTGCAACGCGCCAAACGCCCTCCGGCACCTTCAGCCTCCACCAGCTGCCCAGATGGTGAGGTCCATGGAGTCATCATCGTAACAAGTCTGAAAGAGGACACGGCCATGGTGGAAGTCGAGCACGTAGCATTCGGCGATCGTAGGTCATGGTAGGGCTTATCTGATGCTGCCGTCGTTTGTGGGGACGAAGAGAGGACGACTGGCGTCGCTCAGCCGAAAGTTGTGGGAGAAGCTGTATATTGGGCATGCTTGTATGGTGAGAATGATTAACACATGTTGGAGACTGGCACGTGTTAGGGTTCTCGAACTGTAAAAGCTAATAGGAATTAGAAGAAGTAGCTAAAGAATGTAGACAAATTAAGATCTGGATTACTGTCAAGGAGTTGTAGTTGTCTTCTTTCAAATATGATTTTATTTTTAAGATCTGGATTAGTGTCAGGGAGTTGTAGTTGGCTTCTTTCAAATCTGATTTTGTTAAAAAGATTTTTGTATTGGTGACGGGGACCTCAAATATGCTTATCTTTGAAATCTATTTATTAAACTGCACTAATCTCTAGATTGGCACACTAGTGTCTCAAATTACATAGCCGAATCGTTTCATCCATTGTAGTGTTCTTCTTTATTTACAAAATGAGGAATTAAAAAATCTACGGCCTGAGGGAAATCCATGCTTCTGTTTTACGGAAACTGGCGTTTAGAGCAGCTTGGTGCCATTGAACAGAATGTGGAAGCTGAGGAAGAATTTATCACTGAAGAGAAAAATGGTGTACAAGGTGGTGATGAAGGTTTAGATTTACTGCTTTCAACAAACCCATATTCTGAGATGATTAGCAATTTCTAATGTTTATTTTATGCGTATATGATAAACAATATTCACTATTGTTGGTCCAAAGAGCTCACGCGAACAACAAGCAAAACTCTCACAAGATCTCACACTAGTGTTCACTTATGAATCAATTGAGGCTCACTACATTGCAGCAGCGGCAGTATTCATTAATGTAGTCCTCAAGCTTGGCTTACGAGTGCTCCTATATATGTTCCATTTATAGAATAAGCTGAACTAACCTTAACTCAACCCATATATCTAGAACATTCTACATCTAGGTATTAATATTTTAGTTCTAGTTATAGCTAGATGCTTCTAGTATCTAGTATCTAGTTCATCTATGAACTAGTAGTAGAACTGAATGTTCTAGATGTTTCTAGCATCTCCCTATAGCTACCAACTAGCTACTCCTTCTACAATTTTCTAGAAGATGTCAAGATTATATCTAACAATCTTTCCCTAATCTTGACATCCTGACTCTATCTTATCGACGTATTCGGACACTCCTACGATACGCACTACACTTACTGAGAATGCATAGAATGACGACACAACTACTCAACATCCCATGCTCTACATTCGGCTTCGACTTCTGGATGGCGATGCGACTACTCAACATCCAGGACACCACTCGTCGAAACCTACTCTCGGAACCTACTCTCAAACTCGACCTCAGGATGGCGACGCCACTACTCAACATCCTGGACTCAACTCGTCAAGTTCATCTTCGTAGCAGTGCTGGTTGATCATCAACATCAATAAGGAGGTTCATCACCACTTGCTCCTTACTTCGGTTGTGGCATTCCTCAGCTAAATGCCTGAACTTCTGACAGTTGAGGCACCGAATGTTTGCCTTATCAAATTTGTGGTTCTTATCAAAATTTTTATTGTTCTTGTCCTTCAACCTTGCTTCCCACTCAGCATGAGTGAGTAGAAGCTCATTGCATTCTTCGACTCGCCGGCGGCCTCTATTCCTTTCTTCATATGCCTTGAGATGACTGACCACTTCCGTCAGCTTCTTCTTCTTTATATCAGCAAGTTGTTCAAAAGTAGAGAAGTTGATCGACACTGATAGTAATTGGGCATGATACTACAATAGCAAGAGAAGTTGATCAACACTGATACCACTATCTTTGATAAACTTTCAATCATTGATGGGCATTGGTGCATGTTACCCCAAAATTAAAGTGACCTTTATTTTTATTTGTAGGGGGCAACATGTCTAGTATACACAACATGAACTATGTACACATGCACACAACCCACCATAGCCATACCATCAAAAGCGAACAATACAAGGTTGTGTTTGCACGCCCACTTCCCCCTATATGTTAGCGCAACTTTTTCTGAAAACCCACTGTGCTCTTGCAGCATCTCTTTTCCTGTCTCTAGCTATAGTCTTAGGTAGCGAGGCCCGGCAACTAGTGAGCCTCCATCGTGCATCTCCATTGTTGGCCAGGGCCGACGAGCCACCACCTAGGGCCACACCGCATGTCTCATCTCTTGGCAGGGCTCCAAGTTGGAGCCTCCATCTTGTTGGAGGGAGTGGCTGACGAGGTGGCAGTGATTCAGCGACCTTGGACATTATTGAAAGGAGTGGTGGGTCAACGATCATGGGTCCAAGGGCTTTTGTCCTAGTTTTCTTGGAATCTATATGTAAGTTTTTTTTTTTGGGGGGGGAGGCCAGGAGGGGGGTTAATTTATTCTCAAATTGGTATTGCATCAGCAGGGTACATTTTTTTTTGTGTGTTGATTGCACATTTGAAATGTGGTTAGCAACTCAAACTTGTGCTCTGTGATTTGAATAATCCCCAGGATAAAAAAACGTGAAGTAGTTATTAAACATCAAAAGAAAGTTAAGGAGGCTGTGGCAGCTAAGGCAAGATTACCTGATGCGATGGAGATGAAACCAATGAAAGCTATGGGAGCTATGGAGGAAGGGGATACAGTATTTGGTGCAGGTGCTGAAGTGAATCAGCTGGATTCACAGGTTTGTTTTATTTCCCTTCTGGACACGAACAATAGTGTGATTTTCTTTTTATTATCTAACGAATGCATGCATGTTGTCAGCCTGTCATATTATCTTGCCCTTTAAACACAACAGCAGCTGTGATCTATACGATGAGTTGACTTGTGGTTAGGGCTATAGTACAGGTTCAATGATCTGGAGTTGTACACACGTTAATATTACTCCATTACTTTTAGATGATAGATGATTTTCTACTTTTACATGCTAGAAGCTAGTAGTTCGATGACCCATTGACCCTCCGTCAGTTGGTTGCTCATGGAAATTTGGCTGCTTACTCTGATCACAGGTGTACTGGTGGCATGCCAAGTACCGACCAAGAAAACCAAAGTGCTTCAACCGGGTGCATACGGGATATGAGTGGCATAAGTACTTCCAGACTCATTATGATCATAATAACCCACAGCCTAATATTGTTCAGGGCTACAAGTTCAATATTTTTTACCCTGATCTCGTGGATAAATCGAAAGCACCAACGTACACTACAGAGAGAGATACAGGCAGTAGGGAGACATGTGCATGCCTCATAAGGTTTCATGCTGGCCCCCCATATGAGGACATTGTAATTAGCCTGCAGTTAGATGCACATTTTACTCAAAACGATGTTTTACTCACCAGGCTTTTCGTGCTGTCAACAAATTAAGAGTGGGAGTGCTCATCTAAGAAGGGCTTCAAGTGCACATTTGATCGCGGGATTCTTCATCTCTACAGGCGATAGATACGATACATGCATTCCCCTTGATGTTAGAGATCGATCTGTAGCAAATTTTGTAGCAACCAAATATGCAGGCAGGCTCCGCTGGACATGCACCGCTGGGTGCTGTTTGGAGTCAGGCGTTTGGAGCTTAATTCGTGAGCTGATCACTCACATGCTGTTAATGCGTGATTTTCCTTGAGCTTGCAGACAGTGGCAGAACCATGATTTCTCTAAGCCCCGGGCGAACTATTAGGCTAGCCTATTTGCTTGCAATGTGATTTCCATCTAAACTATAAAACAATTTAAGAGTATTGCAGAAAGTTCCTAAGAACTATGAAAATTGCGCATAGTCTTTTCTGAACATGAAAAAATCCATAGAGACCCTTCGAATTAGTAGAAATTGAGGGAGTCATATATATCCAGGCATGAAAGCACTCTGGGAGTTCAAATTTTGACCCGAGTTTTGGATTCAAAACCTTTTGTAGCTGCTCTTGATTACTTTTGTACAATTATCTCATGAATTTGCTATTGTAATCATCAACTTTTGCCTATTTATTATATGAATTGATAATGGCAAATATGTAGGATTACTGGATATACATGAGAATTTATAAATTAAAGTCTACCTAGCACCACCCTCCTTACTAGCTAGATAGCCTAGATTACGCATAAAAGTAATCTTATGAATGAATTTTAAATTAAATTTCTTCTTTAATGTGGGGACGTCGATGAGTTCTGTGATTTGCGAGGAGCTGCCCTTGCAATTTTGGATTGTTACTTTTATTTCTGATTTGTTATTGTTATATAGCAAGTTTTTGGAACAGCCAGGTTCTGATATCGGACAGAAGGGTCCAATGACAGCAGCCATCACATTTTCAAACTTCAAGCTCACCGCCACGGAGATACTCATTAAGAAACAATGATAGTTCAGTTACTAGTCACTCAAGTTTTTTTTTCCCTTTTGCTGCATCCATTAGCAAAAAAAGGTAATTCATATCTTGCTATTATAATGCGAACTATCAACTACTATCAGGTAAAGTAATATCGTATGATGGCTATAATTTCTAACCATTTGTCATAAGGGCTGTTCAGATGGGTTTGGGTCTTAGGGTTTAGGGTTTAGGTAGTGGAGAAGCTAACTTTTTTTAGGATTTTACCATATAAATTGCATTGATGCTAGCAAGCAAATATTATGTGCTCAAATTAGACGAATGTTTAAGAAAATGGAATGATCTATGTTGTGCTAAGCTAAGGATTTTTTTTTTCATTTTTTAAGACAACAAACTGTTTAAGAACATAGCAATTTGAGTGCAAAACATTAATACTCAACGAGCCCTTCTCGGATATATTATTCTAACGTGCTTTTTACGCTTGCTAGTAGGACTCAATGAATAAGCTAATTTAATGATGAGTTTAAGCCACTTTTAAGCATATTAAGAATGATCCGTCAATCTTTAAAGAATGTTTCGCAGAGAGAAAAAAACGTTTCATAGGTGATGACACATAGCTTAGCTTAAACTGGCCACGGGCTGCCAGGAGATTTTTGTAATATTTTATTTTTTTTATTTTTTGGAATAAATACATAATATTTAAATAAAATAGATGTCTCTCACAAGATGTTATTAAAATTAACGCTTTTACTAAGTAACAGGCGACTGCGTTTGGACTAGCGTGCATGCGATTTTTCGCTTGTAGCCGGTGATTTTCCAACGCGCGCATGTGCGGTTTGCTAGCGTTAATACCGAATCGATGAGGCATGCATGGCGCGTAGCTCGTGCATTAATCGCGGAGATCATGAGATGCCCCGTTTGTTTTTCCACTTTTTTGAGTTTATATTCATGTGAAAAATGTTTTTAATACTGCATTTTCTATTTGTATTTGATTAAATCGATGTAAATGAGACCTAAATACATCAATAACAAATTATATTTAGTTGCTATGCCTATTTTGTGTTGTTTAAATTTTTTTCACATCTTTTGTACTACTTATTCAGTTGTGTTTGTCGCTGAAATTTCTGTGTTTTTATACTGAAAATTCAATCGCCTGCGCTAAATGTTACGACACAGGCGCATACGTTGTAGCTGGTCCCTAAAATTAAAACTATCCGTCGGTTTTTGAAAAAAATGACAAGAGACATCTATTTATTCGATTGTAATAAAATGATTATGATTATGATTTTATTTATTTATTTAAAAATATAAAATTTCGAGTCCAGGCCGGCAGGACAAAGCCGCATTATCCCCGACCGGATTAGTGTCCCAATTCTATAAATCCCTACCTGCGTCCCGAATCCCGATCCCCTCTCGAGTCCTGCGCTGCGACGGCGTCCTCTGCCTCCCCTCCCGGATTCCATGGCGGCAACTCACCGAGGATCCTCGGCTCCGGCGCCATTGCCGGCGCGGCGCGCGGTGCTGGTGCGCGCCCCGCGTCGGCATCGCGTCGCCCTGGACGCAGGGGAGCCTCGGGCATCCATCCACGGGGGCCGCCGCTGGAGCCGGAAGCGGCGGGACATCACTGAGAAGCAGATCCTGGAGTACACGGTTAAGAAGGCTCAGAAGAAGGTAACCGCGCCGCGGTGGCTGCTGGGGTTTTTGTTTGCAACCTCTAGGGTCTGGGTCGCAGTCGTTTGGTTTTCTGCATTGCTTACTTGTCATCGCCGTGGTTGTGCAGGCCGACAAGGTGGAGAAGAAGATGAAGGCGATTTCTGTTTTGGGCTACTCCAACGATTCGAACCCTTTTGGCGATCCCAACCTGACAAAGAAGTATGCAGATTTTTTTCCCCCTCCTGCTACATGATGCACGGCTACCATATTCCAATCAAAACAGTTTTTCGTTTTGGGGGTGGGTGGTGTGGTTGCTTATGGCTGGGAAAAAGATTTGGGGTTGTTGCTCGTGGAATTCCATCACTGTGCAATAGTTTACAACAGGCCCATTCGTCCACTGATGCATCTTTGATGCCTCTTTGATGTCCGGCCTTCTTTAGTGATAGTTTGTTCTTTTCTTAAGAAGGAAAACTAAACGCCAGCTCAACCATAATCTATAATCTTTGCAGCTTTTTTTGGCGAAAGAAGATTGAGCATGACATATGTCAAGGGCAAAAGGTGGATTTCTCTATCAAAGCTGAGAAGAAGAAACGACGTCGTCTAATGGTAATATAAGCTGTATACATTTCATGATCGTTTTGAACCGTAAAACCGATCATCGAGTTTGTTCCTATGTGGAAGACTAGTTTTCTTGATCATGAATTTGAACCAGTCTAGCCTGCAAGTTTACTAATTGTATTTATTTCTTTTTGAAGCCCGCACTTTTCTTCTAGTGACTAATCCCTGTTCTTGGACTTTCACATGTAGGCTGATATAGAGAAGGTTAAGAGAAGTAGGCTTGAACGAGCAATTGAAAAGGCACAGCATGAGGAGGAGATGGTCAGTATATATCCCTGGTTCCCATGAATCATATCTTGGTTTAATGTAATACTTCCTGTGGAACTAAATGCCTTCACTTGTACTTTGTAGGCATTGTTAGCCAGAGAAAGAGCACGTGCTGAGTTTCAAGACTGGAAGAAGAAAGAGGAAGAGGTTCGTATTTTTCAACCTGATTTACAATCTGCAATTATTATTGAATTGATATGGATCTGTTATTAATATTACGGTTTTCATGCTGAATGCAGTTTGACTTTGATCAAAGCAAAGCTAGGTCTGAGATCAGGTTACGGGAGGGGCGCCCAAAACCTATTGATCTTCTGCTAAAGAATCTTAATTTCACAGAAGAATTTGATGTTGAGTTCAATCAGCCTTACTTGGTATTCAAAGTATGTGACACTTCTTTTACCATGTTCTCATTTTGCATTATCCTTCAAATGGATGTCCCCTTAGCTGCATATCACAGATCAAGACACCATTTGTCACCTAGCGTGTATTTGTTCTTGTACAGGGTACAGCTTCATTTTTCTTAAGCATCACTTATAATTCTTCAGTAATTAGTATGGCAATGTGAGGAAGAGGATCTCCCTGTGTAGTTCTCAATGGATTTTTAAGTCCCTACTACCTACATATGACTTTCGGACAGTTGAATGATATCCTTTTTCCTTCAGCACTTACTGAAAGTCTGAAGCATATGTATTTTTTTTTCTAAATTGCAGGGATTAACAGTGAAGGAGATTGTAGAACTACGTGAAGACATTAAGCTGCATCTTGATCTAGACAGGGAAAGTCAAATGCATGTCAAGTACTGGGAGGTACATGTTTTTTGCACTTTTCCTGAATAGTCATGACTCATGAGTGATTTCTATGAAAACGATGCAACTGTGGTGCTGCTTCCTGAATAAACTTAATACCAGGACAGGAGTATAATCGTAAATAGTAACTAGCAGGGTCCTAGGCTGACAATGTTTTGATATATTGATCGTTTCTATTTCTACAGGATACCCTAATATGATAAGCTATTTGATTTCATGTTGCTTTCATTTGTCTGGCAAGATTTAAGAAATGTTCATTCATGTTTAACAAATATATTTTGAATTCCACCAGGCACTCATGGTGGTATGTGACTGGGAGCTAGCTCAGGCTCAGGGAAAAGATGCATTGAACCCGGCTAGGGTGCGAGGTGAGGAACTACCCCCTGAGGTTTGTGTGGAAAAGGGAGGCTTACATGCAAGTGTTGAAGAGGATGTAAACAATCTTTTGGAGGGCAAGGGTTCCACTGAGCTACAAGAGTTGAAAAGCCAAATTGAGTCCCAAATGCGCTCTGGAACAGCAAAAGTAGTTGAATACTGGGAAGCCATTCTGAAAAACATTCCTATTTACAAAGCAAAGGTATGCCATCCTTGTAGTTAATGCGATAGTGTTTGTATATTTGCTGTAGCCAATGTGATCTCAGCTATACCATTATGCATTTGTTCTTCATTTATTTTGTATAAGCTGTTAAATAAGTTAATGGGTGCACTAGTATTTTGAGAATTGAGGATTTTCCACTCTCAAAGAGTGCTAGTATTTTGAGAATTGAGGATTTTCGACTATCAAAGAGTGCTAATTGAGGATTCGCCACTCATGGGTCAATGGCATTTGGTCCTGGGTTCACATGCCTTTCACTTCAAATCCTCAAATGCCACTCTTTGGATTGACATTTATGTCCTCAGTTTCCAAAGTATAATTTTCAAAGTCACATGATCAAGTCTGGTTTAAATTGTGAGCGTACCTGTGGAGCTGTTTTTCTAAGTTTCTAAATTTGCAATTGATATGGTTGCATGGTTAATCAATAGATTTTATTTCTTATTTGCACTGGCATTGCAGGCTTGCCTGAGGGAAATCCATGTTTCTCTTTTACGGAAACATCTACGGCGTCTAGAGCAGCTTGGTGCCATTGAACAAAATGTATGCGTAGATGATAAACAATATTCGCTAGAACCTATAGCTGAGCAAACAGAGAGCCGTATGAACAAAGAAGCTGGCTCATTCTCCCCGGAGCTCTTGCACATCAATGAAGATGAAGATGCAATTGATCCTAAAGCGGACAAGGCAGAACTGGTACAAAGTCCTTGTTTCCTGCTATATTTTGCTTTCATATGCTGAGAAAAAAATAGTCATAGTTTTTTAATTCCATATTGCAGCTACCTGGTTAATTAGATACCAAATGCGACTTGATAGTAATTGGGCACGATACTGCACCAGCAAGAGAAGTTGATCAACACGATTACCACTGTCTTTGATAAACTTTCAAGCATTGAGGGCATTGGTGCATGTTACCCCAAAAGTGACCTTTATTTTTATTTGTAGGGGGCAACATGTCTAGTGTACACAACATGAACTGTGTACACATGCACACAACCCACCATAGCCACACCATCAAAAGCGAACGATACAAGGCATTTTTGTGTTTGCACGCCCACCTCCCCCTATATGATAGCACAACTTTTTCTGAAAACCCCCTGTGCTCTTGCAGCATCTCTTTTGCTGTCTCCAGCTATAGTCTTTAGGTAGTGATAGCGAGGACCGGCGACTAGTGAGCCTCCATCGTGCATCTCCATTGTTGGCCAAGGCCGACGAGCCACCACCTAGGGCCCCACACCGCATGTCTCATCTCTTGGCAGGGCTCCAAGCTGTAGCCTCCATCTTGTCGGAGGGAGTGGTTGACGAGGGTGCAGTGATTCGGCGACCTTGGGCATCATTGAAAGGAGTGGTGGGTCAACGGTCATGGGTCCAAAGATATTTGTCCTAGTATTTTGTGTTTTTCGTTGGTTTCTTGGAATCTATATGTAAGTTTTTTTTTTTGGGGGGGGAGACCAGCCGGGTTGTTAATTTATTCTCAAATTGGTATTGCATCAGCAGGGTACATTTTTTTTTTTGTGTTGATTGCACATTTGAAATGTGGTTATCAACTCAAACTTGTGCTCTGTTATTTGAATAATCCCCCAGTATAAAAAACGTGAAGCAGTTATTAAACATCAAAAGAAAGTTAAGGAGGCTATGGCAGCTAAGGCAAGATTACCTGATGAGATGGAGATGAAAGCAATGAAAGCTATGCGAGCTATGGAGGAAGGGGATACAATATTTGGTGCTGGTGCTGAAGTGAATCTGGATTCACAGGTTTGTTTCATTTGTCTTCTGGACACGAACAATAGTGTGATTTTTTTTTTATTATCTGACGAATGCATGCATGCTGTCAGCCTGTCATATTATCTTGCCCTTTAAACACAGCAGTAGTTGTGATCTATATGCTGAATTGACTTGTGGTTAGGGCTACAGTACAGGTTCATTGATCTGGAGTTGTACACACGTTAATATTACTCCATTTCTTTTAGATGATAGATGATTTTCTACTTTTATTTGCTAGAAGCTAGTAGTTCGATGACCCACTGACCCTCCGTCAAGTTGGTTGCTCATGGAAATTTGCCTGCTTACTCTGATCACAGGTGTACTGGTGGCATGACAAGTACCGACCAAGAAAACCAAAGTACTTCAACCGGGTGCATATTGGATATGAGTGGCATAAGTACAACCAGACTCATTATGATCATGATAACCCACCGCCTAAGACTGTTCAGGGCTACAAGTTCAATATTTTTTACCCTGATCTTGTGGATAAATCAAAAGCACCAACGTACACTATAGAGAGAGAGACAGGCAGTAGGGAGACATGCCTCATAAGGTTTCATGCTGGCCCCCCATATGAGGACATTGTAAGTATTATTTTGCACCTCATGTATTAATTAGCCCGCAGTTAGATGCACATTTTACTCAAACGATGTTTTACTCGCCAGGCTTTTCGTGTTGTCAACAAAGAGTGGGAGTACTCATCTAAGAAGGGCTTCAAGTGCACATTTGATCGCGGGATTCTTCATCTCTACGTCAACTTCAAGCGGCATCGCTACAGGCGATAGATACGATACGTGCATTCCCCATGATGTTAGATCGATCTGTAGCAAATTTTGTACCGACCAAATATGCAGGCAGGCTCCGCTGGACATGCACCGCTGGCCGGGTGCTGTTTGGAGTCAGGCGTTTGGCGCTTAATTCGTGAGCTGATCACTCACATGCTGTAATGCGTGATTTCTCCTTGAGTTTGCAGATCCTGTCAAGTTCCTCTGCGAGTGCCTGCCTAATGATTGTGTACGTTATCATCTGTCTTCTGCTCCGTGGCATGTAGTATTAAGCATCACGGATCACCGTGTTTCGAAGATCTTTTTTGGAAATCACTATTTGTTTTCTATACTTTTATCCCTTCAAAAAGATATAGAGATCGTATAGAGTCTCAAAATATAGAGATTGAGAGAAAGGGTTTCTAAATTGAGAGATTGACATAGAATGATATAGAGAATGAGGTTGGTCGCACAGTGTTTTAGGAACCCGCTGAACATTGTCTCAGTAGCTGTATGACTGGAGTATGCAGCGGCTGCCCATTTTATTTTCTATTTTATTTTAATTTAACAAGCTGATCAATGGCCGGAATCTGAGTGGCCTTGGCATGCCCATGTGTCAATTGTTGAAAGAACTCCAGCAAAACGTGTCAATGGCCTTTTCAAAGCAGATTAACAGTAGGAAGGAAGGTCACAGAAACTCAACCCGCTAGTGCGCTTTTATCCATTCAAGAATTAACTTTTTCTGTAAAATTATGCAAATTTCAGTTCCAAACAGGCGAGTTTTTTTAATGTTTGGATTCAGCTGGTTGTAAAGGATCTCCTGAGCATAAATTGCTAGCAATGTTCTCCGACTATAAATAGTGAACTTAATTTGAGATGAAGTCATGCTGTAAATACTTTTTTTTGGTCTTTTAAAAAGAGACTATTCTCCTCGGTTAATTCATATTTCTATTTTCTTGGCTTCGTCAGCACTCCTGCTCTGCTCTCGTGCGCTTCCTTGCAAGAAAAAGCCATCGAAAATTCATTCAATTGAGGAAAATGATTCCCTAAATTTCTTATAAAAAATATTAACCGTTTTAGATTCTTTGGTCGAAACAAAACAAAAAACAAAAAATACTAGTTCCTTTGGTTCTTGTAGCAATTTTTCTTTCATATTTCTGGCATTTTATTGTGTTTTTATTTTTTTCGAAAAAGACGGCTAACCCGTAAATGCTAACCGATTTTTCTTTTTTGAAATTCAAATTTGAGTTTATCCACCGTTTTTCAGACCGCGTTGAGAGTAAAAACGGCTTTTTATCTCATTTTGGAGTTTATCCCATTTTGAGTTTATCCCATTTTGGAGGTTTTTTATCGGTTAACCGCCGTTTTTTCAGACCGCGTCGAGAGTAAAAACGGCTTCGCCGACCCTGCTTGTAATGAACTACAGTAACTATTTTCAAGGCAATGGTCTATATTTTTATTTGAGTAAATTGCATAGGTACCTAAAGTTGTTCCGAGCGATCACATAGGTCCCAAATCATGAAAACTGCATATTCTAGTATCTAAAGTTGTGTAAATGGGTCATGCAGGTCCCAAAGGACATGAGGTGGCCAAATTTAGTGACGTGGCATGCCACGTCACATGTCCACGTGGCATAAATACTTTGAAAAAATTCAAATAATTCCAAAAAATCACAAAAAATTCAGAAAAACACAAAAAAACTAGAAAATTCATGAAAAATACAAAAAAAATAAAAAAAAACAAAAATTCAGAAAAATCATAAAAAAATTCATAAAAAACATAAAAAATCGAAAAAATTCACAAAAAACAGAAAAATCATAAAACATCCAGAAAAATCACAAAAAAAATCCAAAAACAGGAAAAAAAATCCAAAAATAAAAAAACAGGAAAAAAAAAATATTCAGAAAAATCACAAAAATCCAACAAATCACAAAAATCACAAAAAACAGAAAAATACATATATAAAGGAAAATCACAAAAAATCAAAAAGATCATAAAAAATTCGGGAAAATCATAAGAAATTTAGGAAAAAATTTAGAAAAATAACAAAAACCAAAAAAATCGAGAAAATTCGTTCTCTATGACAACCTGAGTGGTCTCATGAGGATCGGTGTCGGAGCCCATCTCATGGGCCTGACGTACTGTAGGCGTAATCGGGAACCGGATCTAGGATCCGTCAAACCGACCAACCCACATTATGGTGCGTTTGGTTGGTTTGGTCGGTTGGTCTGATTTTTTTTTTCCTGTTTTTTGGTTTTTTTGATTTTTTGTGATTTTTCTGGATTTTTTTAATGATTTTTCTGTTTTTTTGTGAATTTTTTGGATTTTTTATGATTTTTCCTGAATTTTTTTTGTGTTTTTTCTGATTTTTTTTTGTGATTTTTTTGGTGATTTTTTGGAATTTTTTGGATTTTTTCAAAGTATTTATGGTCATGCCACGTCTTTGAATTTGGCCACCTCATGTGCTTGGGACCTGCATGACCCATTTACACAACTTTAGGTACTGAAATATGCAGTTTTCACGATTTGGGACCTATGTGATCGCTCGGAACAACTTTAGGTACCTACAGTGCAATTTACTCTTTTGATTTTTTTCTGGATTCTTTATACAAATTTTCCCGTCATTTTGTCGACACGAACACGAGTGGGTGGTGCGAAGCGGTGAGAATTTGAAATCCATCAAGAAGCCCTCCTCCTCCTCCTCCTCCTCGTCGTCGTGGTCGCCGTCCCAAATCAACGGAGCGCCGCCGCCTACCTCCCTCACGCCTCGACGCGTCCCTCCCGGCTCTACCGGAGCGGCCTTCTCTGCTCCTCCCATTCCCAGCGGCACGGCGCACCCCCAGATCTGGGCGCGCGGCCTCGTCTCTTGTGGCCGGCGGCGATGGGGGTGAAGAACCTCTGGGACATCCTCGACTCCTGCAAGAAGAAGCTCCCGCTCCACCACCTCCAGTCAGTCCCACTCCGCCTCTCTCCCCTCCACCTCACCCCCACCCCGCTGGGCGCTGGGCGCTAACCCCTTCCATGGATCTCGATTTGCGCCAGGAACAAGAAGCTCTGCGTGGACCTCTCCTGCTGGCTCGTCCAGCTCCACACCGCCCATCGCTCCCTGGAGAAGGTCTACCTCAAGAACCTCTTCCACCGCATCCGCGCCCTCCTCGCCCTCAACTGCACCCTCATCTTCGTCACAGGTCCTAACCCTTCCATTTCCTTCTCTTCCACTTGCACATTTCTAGCAATTCAAGGGAACGGGGCGGATCGATGCAAAACTGGTTTCTTTGGATGCTTTAATCTGCTGCCTCATTGCTTCGTTCAGATGGGGCAATACCTTCACTGAAGCTGGCCACTTACAGGCGTCGGCTGGGCTCCAATTCTCAGGTCACTGCTCCTTCCTCTCAGCTCCACACCTTCAATTCCCTCTCAAATATTATTTGGTAAAGCCGATCCTGAAACCCACTTGCCTAGTTCCACTGTAGACTCAAGAGGAGGTGAATTCACAACCGCTCACAGCACTGCGGCGGAACAAGGGCTCAGAGTTCTCACGCATGACTAAAGAGGCCAAACAAATCGGGATGGCCCTTGGCATCCCTTCTTTGGATGGGTAAATTTGGCTGTGCTCCAATCCATCTGCATTTAACTCTCATATGTTACCACCGTTTTGTCATACCATCGTCTTTACTACTGTATAATAATTAATACTTGCACAAAATGGTAACCATGTGTCCTGATAGTATTGTTTAATGTGGTTTCAGGTTTTGACTTGTAGAACTGCATGCCCTTGTTCACCCATTTCCCCCCTTATGACTGCATTAGAAATATGTTGATAAATATGACCTGGAATTTTCAGTAACTGTATGCCTTTGACCCTTTGTTTCACCCTTGCGTTCTATAACAGAGTGGAGGAAGCGGAAGCACAATGTGCATTGCTAAATGTGGCCTCCTTGTGTGTAAGTACAGCATTCCTAACCAGATAAATGGTATATACCTCGTTCTTATTTATTCTTATATTATTTCAGGATGGCTGCTTTACATCAGATTCAGATACATTCCTTTTTGGCGCAAGGACAATTTATAGAGATGTTTTCATAGGTATAGTTGATTGCTGGCAATTGTTGGTTTGTTGATTTTCATTACCATGATAACAGGTCTTATACTGCATTACCTGCTTCCTTTTTAAATTACAAAGTGGCCTTATTTATGTAGCTGAAATGTAGTGATATCTAATGTTCTCTCTCAAATTAGGGGAGGGAGGCTATGTTATTTGTTACGAAATGGAAGATATAGAGAAAAAGCTTGGTTTTGGCAGGAACTCCCTGGTATGTTGCATGATTTATCCTGCTTGAGTAGAACTCAATAGGACGACTTTTAAACAATTGATTGGTCGTTCCACCCAGCACCATATCGTAAAGAACAAAAAATAACTCAATTGAATATCCTTCTTATGTTGCCAGAAAGATCAATTGAATCAGTGAATGCAGCAAAATATTATTGTTATTCCAAAGAACGTAGTTAAAGTAGGTAATAGGTATCAAATAATTTTTTAGATGTTAGAAAATAATGAAGAGACCTTTGGCATCACAAGGATTTTTCAGTAAATTCTAAAATACTGTTTGGAGGAACAAGCATCAAGCATGTGTTAGCTGCTTCATTTTGGCTGGAGAGCACTGAATTTACATATTTAATGACGATGCCTTATACCATTATGTTTTGTATTAAGGTGAATATGCGATAGCAACGGCATGGTTTTACCTGCCTCCCAATAACTAACAAGAAGCCCTTTTTCGTATATTGCTTGCTTCGTATTTTTTTGAAGTGCTTCCTAATTTCTAGTTCAAGAATGCATCAATTTCTATCTGTTATTTGAACTGGGTACAACATCCAACCTTTCCAGATATCGCTTGCGGTACTCCTTGGTGGTGATTATTCTAACGGAGTTCATGGCTTTGGCCCGGTAAGTTGAAAAGGCACAGCATATATCATCTGTTTTTAGACTGCTGGCTATGTAGTACTTGGTGTACTATCGGAAATCCTTTTGCTAATCACATAATGGGAGTATGAAGTTTACCATTGATTTTATGTTATATATTTGTAATGGTTCTCTTTAAGCGCTCAGGAAAAAGCATGCCGTCTTGTTAAGTCTGTGGGGGATGAAAGCATTCTTGATCATATCTTGTCTGGTGGAGTTCAAGCTACCAGAAAATATAAAGGTAAAAGTGGTGGCACTAATGGAGACAAGGTTGGTGACGTATGCTCCCAAACAACTATCTCTAGTAAGAATTTTTCTTCTGTTTTTCTCTATCTACTCAGTTGTATTGTATCTAAATGTGATACACATCATGAACATACAGTAGGAAATTATAGCCCACATACTATTTTGTTCTTGCAGCGGTTGGGGCAAGCCAAGATTCTGATGGTCAATTTCATGACATAATAAATGCATATCTGGTACCAAAATGCCATTCACCTGATTCTAAAGATGTTCAGAGGTAGATAATCTGTGGATAGATCTACTTCCTTTTGTGGTTTGTTAGTTTTGAGTTCACTCGAAATCTAGTGATCTGCTTCCAGTTTATCACTCTTTCCTTTTCGTTTTTCCTTTGTTGCCTGTGGGGGATGAAATGACCCAGGCCTCAGGGTACAGAAGATAGGGAGTTGGTCTGTGCTTTGCTCTTGATGCTTAATTTTCATTATGTATCAATAGGGTATGCTGCCAGCACCCATTTCTTCGGTCACAGCTCCAACAGATATGTGAGAAATATTTTGATTGGACACCAGAAAAGACTGGTATTCCTGAAATCCTTAACTACTACGGCAGATATATGCTATAGAAAGGCGGTGTCATGATTTATTTATTCCCTTGAATATGCTTGTAGATCAATATATCCTTCCAAAAATTGCTGAGAGAGAACTTCGAAGGTTTTCAAGTCTTCGCTCGACATCTTCAGCTGTAGGAATAGAACCTTCGTTGGGTGAGGTCGTAGTTTTGCATGCTCACTGCATATTTGAAGTAAACATTTTGCATCTGCTTGTAGCTGCCAAGGCTAAGTATCTACTTTGTAGATTCCAGTACCATGCCCTGTATCGGCGATTATGAAGCAACGAAAAGTTCATGGAAGTGAGTATTATGAGGTTTCATGGAGAAACATAGATGGCCTCCATGTTTCAGTTGTTCCAGGGAATCTTGTTCGAAGGTACTGATGATTCCCCCCTCCTCTCCTATCCTGAAATTGTTACCACTAGTTTATATCCATGTCATGTAAGATATTGTGCTTCACTCATTGGACAAACATGATGCGTATGACTACTAACGAGGGAGAGCAAACATGAGTTAGTGAAGTACATTGTATCTACAGTAGATACTGAAGTTCTATGGTAGTATTACACGTATCTTAGTGCAGGGATTGTACTGGAATGAGGGTTTAATTTCCAACTACATGCTAATACTTAAGACAATTTGTCTTGCTTGATGCGTTTTTCTCTATCATATATTTTCATCCCGATTTTTTAGACTTATAGAAATGTTTCACCTTATGGAAATGCCCTGCTTGTGCATTCACAGTGCATGCCCAGAAAAAATAACTGAATTTTTGGAAAAGAAGGCTGGAGAGAAGAAGCAAAAGAAGAGAGCAAGGCCAAAGAAATCAGGTCAAGCTGCAACAAGAGATATTGATGCACAGCTTCAAGAATTGCTGCTTTGTGTCGAATTGGAAAGTGGCATATTTAAGCCGACAGCAAATCACCCTCAAGTAGCAGGTGTACCCAGTCAGGCACATGGCAAGGATGTAATTGACCTGTCTTCTCCATTTACCCCTCACCGGGCTTGTAAGACTGCCAAGTCCCAAAAGTTTGTCTTATCAACCACAGCAGCTGGGATTGATCTGCAGTGCCAGAGTATGCTGGCTGATATGACGGAGTCACAAAGTAGCAGCCGATCCGATAGTGCTCAGAATTGCACCCCAGACGACGACAGCCCCATTGATCTGTCTTTACCCTGGACTCCTGTTGCTGATAGACCTGGCAGTTTACAAGACTTGCTATCCTGTCGTGAAGAAGAAAGAAGTGCACTCTCCGATATAAGCAATTTCGCAGGGAAGAGCAGCATCTCACCTGACAAGCATGGAGCTGGAACAAGTGGAGCATCTCCACAAGTCTGCCGTGGAACCCAGATGACCAACAGAGCTGGTTGTTTGAGAAGCGATGTGCAGAGCAATGCAGTAGCAGTAGAAGCTGGCATCATTGACCTGTCTTCTCCGTCACCGATTGTTAGAGGTGATGGAAGACTTGCACCCACAAAGTGCGATGAAAGGAGTAGTTGTAAGCATGGTAGCGATGTAATAGACATTCTTCGAGATGACAACGGTAGTGAAATGTCTCCTAATCACGAGAGGAAAGCGAGAGAGCTAAGATTGTTTCTTGACAGCATAAGAGATGAATTGTATTAACCTTCAACACCACATTATTTGGTGAAGATGAATCAAGGGTGATGTGATGTAGGCAAGTTTACACTGACAGAATAATTTTATTCACAACACATAAAACGACAGGAATATAAGTTTCAAGGAGTTCGTGATCGTGAAGCAAAGCTCAGGTTATATTAGAAGAGTTAAACATGTATGTACACAAAGTTCAGTTCAGAGTGAGTAGAACATAAACGGTTTCCAGTGATATCAATTCCTTGCAGCGCTCCATGTCCATATGGCGCCCTGCACAAAACAGTTTCAATCCTAAACTTATCTTAACTTAACAATAAAGGGTAAGCCGTGGTAATTTACCAGTCAATTAGAACTTTGACATTCTGCATTTCCTTTGTGATATGACTGATTAACTTTGAAATAACTTTCTTAGAAGGCTCAGCTTGAACAACTGTCAAACCTATGCCAACATGCATTGCAACTTGTAAGTACTCAGTCCAAAATGTGAAGAAATCTCATTACAAGGAGCACAAACATTGACAAAAGCACAGATTTTCCCAGCATACATGACCCATATAATATAATTGATACGCATATTTGATTTTTATAACGCATCTGTAATATGTCTAATTCAGTTTACTTCAATAACGCACTTCTAGCTTTGGGGAATAAATTATACAGTAATTGCCATATTTAACTACTAGGCAGCATTCAGTAGTAAGCCCCTTGCCTCAAATTTATATGCGCATCTGAAAGCTTGGAGAGAAGCTAATAATTTGCTATGCTTGATGTCACACGAGAAAGAATACGGCACCTTCATGGGCTGTACGTAAGAGATGAATGAGCAGCCTCTCATCAAAGCCACTGCCATATATACCAAGAAACTGCCCGAGAAATCACTCTAATAACTTGCAAAGTAACACGAGTAAGATTGTCTGTACAAATCATTGTCCTAGCATTAGTAAATTACTTTGCCATAACGTGGGGGCGGCAGGGATGGCCAACGGCTTGAGAAGTGAGAGATAAGAGTATATATAATTTGTAAATGCCAAATGTACCCTTGCTATGATAGCTTGAGGGTACCTTACCTATTACCTGATGGCGCCTCAGCCCTCTTTCATCTGCTGTTTTAGTTTAGTTTTAGTTTGGTTTAAAATTTTTGTTATTTTAACGGATCATTCAATGTAGGGAAACACAACAACCCGCATGTCCGGCGCGTCCAGACGTGCGCACGCTGCGCGCGGAACGCGCAGGGCGAGGGGCACTGTGCGCATGCAGGGTGGGTCCCACGGCACTTTTTTTTTTCTTTCGGTGACCATAATTTTTGATTGGGTGTTCCAATCCATAAACCGTTTGCGCCAACGTTTTCCTCGTATTTTTACGAACAAAACAAGATATATGTTGCCATATAACTATTCAAACTTACCTGGTGAAACTTGAGTTTCGCCTACTAAAACTTGGGTTTCGTCTGCTGAAACTTGGATTTCATATTCGTTAAACTTGACGAACTGTCAAGTTTCATCAGGTTTAATGCAAGTTTCATCAAGTTTCAACAGGTCTCATACAAGTTTCTTCAAGTTTCATCAGGTCAATTCAAGTTTCAACAGGTTTCATCCAAGTTTCATCAGGTTACATCGAAGTTTCATCCAAGTTTCATCAGATTTCATCAGCACACGGCTAAGTTTCATCAACACACAGCCAAGTTTCGCTAGTATAGGTGTAAGTTTCATAAGTGCATGCCTTCTCCTATGTTAACATCAAAAAAAAAAAAGAAAAAGCGAAAAATTTAAAAAATTTAAAAAGTATTTAAAATGGGTTTCTCTCGATTTTACAAGAATTATGAAATTTATTCCACACATTTTGAACACTGTTTGAATTTTATAAAAAAATCAAAAGTTTAATTGGAAAATTGATGAACTGCAACGACTAACGACGAGACTGCAACGACTAACAACGAAGGAGCGCGTGCAGCGTTGGATCCGCGCGGCGCCGGCGATCGAACAGCCCAGGTTGGTCTGGACCGCGCGCCTGGCGCTCGCCTTCAATGTAACATCTTGAAATAATTTTTTAGAACTTTGTAGGGTTTTTTCTCAAAGATTTCAAAAATAAATTTTTAATATATTTTTAGCTTTTCCATATTTCTTTTTAAAGGTCATCAACTTTTCCAACTACAATCAAAATCACACTAAAACTGCAAATTAATCAAAGAGGCCAAACCAAAAAAAAGAGGTGAACCATCGATATTGAACTATGCTTGTGAAAAGGTTGGCTGGAAAGACACATAATGGTACACATCCCATTGGTGCTTGGATGGAGCGTAGGGCATCGCGTGCATGGAGAGACAATGAGACGTGTGGTCTTAAAGGACAAAAGGCAGAAACACTGTCAAGAGGAAAGGAGCATGTATCATGTAATAAGAACGTCTCCGCTTGAAGTTCTAATGCACACTCTATAATACTATTTACTGAACACCCTATTCATTCTTCTAATTTTTTTTTACACTTCATACTAAATGTTTTTTATTTTCAGCAAACGATCTAGTCCCGAACGCTCTTTTTTATAGCTTCGTCTATGTATGGATGCTCTAAATATGCTGGGAGTATGTAAGTGGCGGCAATGCGGCATGGTCAGTAGTTAGGACATGAGATGGGTCCATCTCCATGAAGACAAGAACATGAAGCTCAACTGCTCAAGTGCATACCCATTTACCCATGACACAACTGCTCACCTTCATAAGCGCTGTCGGAGACAAAGGGGCAGATGGCGCGGCATCTCCTCACATGCATTGGTTTGGTGTCTTCTTTCAGTTACTTGTTCGTTGGGAAGCAACAGTGAAAGTTATATCAATACCCAGGCTCAGAATTTGCTCAAAGCTCCTGACACACCTTAATTTGCACTTCATCGTCATTTCATTTGAGTTTGAGGTGCTACGTTTGTAGCTGTCAAGTGTTATATATACGCTAGACTGACTGATCACATCATCGCTGAAAAATGGCAAAAATGGGTCTACACACTAAAGACTGATGTATTATCAAAGCATTTATTCATATACGGTACTTACTTTTGTTATGCCAATTGCTAGGTAGGTTTCACCGAACTGTTTGGCTAACCTTTGTTAACCATCTGGACCTAAACTAGTCAAATGTTAGCTATTCGGTTTTCTCGGTTGATTAGTTATCATTTGAAAAAAAATGCCGATTTAATCGCTGAACTATCGTCTGAGCACCAAATTGGTCCTTAGGGTGTAAAAGCGAATGGGTTTGGTCTCCGTGGATTTGCAAAAAACCTAATTTAGTTCTTTGTTCAGTCATTAATGAGTGGTTTTATGATGATATGGCGATGGTTTTGGTGAGTGAACACCGATGGCTTATTTTGCGTCCATGGCGATCCACATCGCAGTCCAAGTGGCATGTTTTTCTTTTCATCTTCTTTTCATTTTATTTTCCACCCACCCTCTCTCTTCCCACCCTCCCTCTCACTCTTCCCTTATCCCCACCCTGCGGATTCCTCTGACTGACATAAAGGAAGGGGTCGGCATGGATCTAAGCTCGATGGCGTGACAAGCACTGGCAGGCCATACCGTGGTCACCCCTCCCACTGCCGAGCCTCGTCGTGGCCGTCCATCGCGTCGCCGACGCAAGGGAAGAAGAGGGCTCACCGGCGCGAGGGAAGGAGGAGGTTCACCGGTGTGGGTGAAGATGGTAGCGATGTGGGGAAAGCTCGTTGACACGAGAAGAAAGACCAACTGGTGTGGGGGAGGAGGGGGCTCATCGATGACCTAGGCTTCGTATCACTCACTCTCTCTCTCTCTCTTCACCTTGCCATGGTTGTCCTTGGCATTGTTGAGCCTTATCGAGGCAGCCCCTCGCACTGCTAAGCTCCGTTGTGGCTCACTGGATCAAAACAAGGAGGCAGCACGAGGGAAGGTGCAAGCCCACAGTATCGGGAAAACAGGTGGCAACCACTAGCCTGATGGAGGAGCAGGGAGCCTTCCCGGAAGAGATGACGGCGACGGTAGTAGAGAGAGAGAGAGAGAGAGAGAGAGAGAGGAGAATCGAGTTGAGGTGAGAGAGAGATGGGTAAGGGAGAAGAGAGAGGATGGGAGCTTGGGAGGATAATAATAAAATGAATAAGAAAAAGAAAATGTGCCACTGGGACTACGATGTACACTATCACGTTAGCAAAATCAGTCATGTCAGCATCCACTCACCAAAACCTCTGCCAGTCACCCTAAAACCACTCATTGACCGGTCAGGAGACTAATTTGGGGCTTTTGTAATACCACAAGGATAGTTTTAACTCGGTTTTATATATACTTGAGGACTAATTCGATGCTCATGATATTTTAGGATAAAATCGACCTTTTTTCGTCGTCATTTTCATGTTTAACCCGTTTCTTTGGGTAGCCGTTTCGAAATGGTTTGATGAACGTTGATGGCCAACCTGGAGGAAAAATTGTCGCAACAACTTAAATAATCATTTTCTAGATGGATGCTTGTGTGTGGTAAAGGCTTGCTTCTAAAGCACTCTAATGATTTTCAAATGACCTGTTTTGTCTCCGTCTAGCTGGTCCTTCATGTTCAATATATACCTACTTTTGAGGATATCAATGGATGTGGAGAATTGTATAAAAACAGCCACTTAGGTCGACCTTTGATCATAAATTTATGTGGAGAATTTGAAGGCTCGCTTAAATCTAAACACCTCATGACCTAAATTGGACATTGATGGATGATGCCCCCCACCTCATGCATGTACGTGATTGTGGACTACATCCAAACCACCAGGCTACCCCTCTTCCTCGTCCTAGATCCTCTACCATGATCAGTTAACCATACAGTGATTATATCAATTACATCGTATTCACAAAGTATTCTCAGTCACGAGATCAATCGAAGCATGTTCTACAGGCAGGAATTTCACCTAAAATAGTCACTCGGCCTTCAACATCCCATGCATCCCGTTCTTTTCAGCTTGAAACTAAAATTTAAAAATGATAAATTTTTATAAGCTAAACGTTAAAACATTTTATAGTTATTTTTTAAAAACTTTTAAGTGAGTTTCTCGAAACTGTAAAAAACATTTTTGGGAATTTTTCTATAGTAAAACTTTTTAATTATAATCTACCACTAGTTTCATCC
Organism: Raddia distichophylla; assembly: GCA_005191435.1. Classification (NCBI taxonomy): domain Eukaryota; kingdom Viridiplantae; phylum Streptophyta; class Magnoliopsida; order Poales; family Poaceae; genus Raddia; species Raddia distichophylla. Next base: position 1,130,350 of record SPJY01034155.1, on the reverse strand, counting down.
GAAAAGAAGAACATAAGTTAACGGCCATGCTACTTACACTATATTCTTAAAAATATCTCTTCCTCCAATAGATCCTACGTCCATAAAATGAAGTCTAATGAACAATGTTTTCAATATAATATGGCCGACCGGTTTCAACTGTAAATGGTCTTGGTCCAGTATTTAATCTCCTGATGATTAAGGCCTTGTTCTTTATGGCTTAAATTGAATTAAATTAAAATAAAATTTATCTTGTCTTTTTTATAAGCTAAATAATATAATATTTTGTATTCAGCTTTCTGAGTTTTAAATGGTTTTTAGAGTTTATAAAATAACTTTTTAATAATATTTTATGAGACTGACTAGAACGCACGTGCTTGCGTTTTGCGTTTAGTACAGGCGATCTTTTTTTTTAGTACGATTGTACAGAAATTTCACTATACAGAAGTACCTAAAAACAATATACAAAAGTAAAAAAACTCTGTAAGCTGCCAATCGAGCAAATCAGAGGGGTAGAGAACAGTAGATCGACGAGCCGTCGGAGCAGGCGACGACGGCAGCCTCGAGCACGACTGCCCGGCGTTCGCGAGCACTCAGCCGTGCACGCGCCGTGTTCGCCGGAGCTCAGGGGGAGGCGACGGTGTTGGCGGCGGGCAACATAGGCGACGAGGGAGGCTAGCGGCGGCTGGCGACGTCGACAGCGAGGGAGAGGAGGGAGGTGAGCAGTGGCGGCGAGCGCATGGCCTGGGTGCGCCTATTGCCGAATCGCCTGCACGAAACTCTGTAAACTACCAATCGAGCAAATCAGAGGGGTAGAGAACAGTAGATCGATGAGCCGTCGGAGCACGCGACGACAGTAGCCTCGAGCACGGCTGCCCGTCGTTCGCGAGCACTCAGCCGTGCACGCGTCTTGTTCGCCGGAGCTCAAGGGGAGGCGACGGTGTTGGCGGCACGGCGGCGGGCAACATCGGCGACGAGGGAGAGGAGGGAGGCTAGCGGCGGCTGGCTATGTCGGCGGCGAGGGAGAAGAGGGAGGTGAGCAGTGGGTGCGAGCGCATGGCCTAGGTGCGGCTGTTGCCGAATGGCCTGCACGAGCTGCGAAACGCAGGCGCCCGTGAAGAAACAAATACAATATTTTATACCCGCTAAAACATCTCTCAAAGAATTCTATTTTTTTTAGAAATAAAACTTTTAGCTGATAAAGGCCTAAATCGGAGAAGCCCATCGCGCGGTGTCTCCCCTGTCTGAAAAATCACGCACCCCTTTCACTTTACCACCCGAAATTACCAGCTCAATTTCACGCGGCCGCGATCTCACTGTCTTTACTCTTACTGCCATGGTGATTGATGGAGCTTGCTCTCGCCGCAATCACTGAGATGGAGACGAGAGACGAGAGGGTCCCCTCCCCTCTTAAGGCACCGACCCAGACGTACTCACTCCCTCCAGTCTCTACTCTCCAGCTCATCCAGTCATCCTCCTCCCCCTAGCTCCCCGAGGGTGAGGGAGATCGGGATCGGGAGATGAGAGGGAGGACGCCCACGCCGCCGCCGCTTGCTTGCGCCGCCGCGCTGCTGCTGCTGCTGCTGGCGTCGCTGCCGGCGCCGGCGGCGGCCGCCAACTACACGGTGGGCGACGAGAAGGGGTGGAACCCCGACGTCGACTACACCGCCTGGGTCAAGAAGCACCGCCCCTTCTACAAGGGCGACTGGCTCCGTAAGCACCCAAACCCACCTCCATCCCGCCGCCGCCGCCCGCCATTGATGCACCCGGCAAGCTCAATGTATGATCAAGCTCGCTCGCATCTTAATCATTTGATCCTGCTTGGGTCGATGCAGTGTTCGAGTACCAGAGCGGGCGGTCGGACGTGGTGCAGGTGGACGAGGTCGGGTACGACAACTGCGACAAGGCCAGCGCCATCAGCCAGTACAGCAAGGGCCACTCCTACGCCTTCCAGCTCAAGGAGGCCAAGGACTACTACTTCATCTGCAGCTACGGCTACTGCTACAACGGCATGAAGCTCGCCGTCACCGCCAAGAAGGGCCCCGCCGGCGCCTCGCCGGACTCCAGCACCAAGTCCTCCTCCTCCTCCTCCTCCGGCGGCAAGGCCAAGGCCTCCTCCTCCTCCGCCGCCACCGCCGGTGCCTCGCCGTACACCGCCGCTGCCTCCCTCGCCGCCGCCTCCCTCGCCGCCGCCGCCGCGCTCCTCAGGATGCTCTGATATCCGCTCAGCTCAGCTCAGATCCGCAGTTAAATTAATTAATTATTTACTGTGTCATCCTTCACTGTTGCTGCTGCTTCTTGATTGGTCGTTGCTCTTGTTTTTCTTTCTCCTATAATTTGGTCTGGTTTTGAACGGTGGTAATGTGTCGGTGGTGGTGCTCCTGTAGTTCATGAGGCTGCAGAGGTTGATTCAATTGTGAGTGGACAAGTTTTTTTGCTGCTAGAACATTGTTTTCATCATTATATATCAGATAATTAAAGTTGCTACGAGCTAAAGTATAGTTGGATTGATTGTTTGTTTAATTGGGCATGTGATTGGTGAGACGAAAAGGCAACATGCGTCCATGTGGGTGGTTGCTTTGCTTTGCTTTCATCCTTTGCTTCTCTCCTACTCCACCAATATGTATTGCCTGTCAATGTGCAATGGGCCAGCGAAATCCGGACTGCCCGTCATCCATAGTTCGGCCCATTACGAACCAACATGCCAGGAAAACGGCCCAGCTCCTTTCCTCACAGTAAAAGAACATGAATTCTTTTCTACGGTATCCCGTCCGGGCGGGATCCGGAAGGGATCCGTCCCCACGCCCAGCGCGCGCTCGAGGAGGAAGAAGGAAGGAGGAGGAGGAAGGAGTAGCTGTCCTCGCCGTCGCCGCCGTCGACCTCGCCGCCGCCGTTTCGGGTTAGGGTTCGGGAATGTTTGGGTTTCTCGGGGTTTAGAGGCAGGTCGGGGAGGCGGCGGACCGGCAGTGGGTGGGGATCGTCGGGGGCGGCGGCGGTGGCGTCGCTGGAGCCGGGGGAGGGGGTGAAGGTGGTCGGCCGGCGGTGGAGGGGGGACCGCCCCTCACCCCCTCGGGTTAGGGTGGGCGGCGACAGCGCGGCGGCGGGGACAGGAGGGCGGAGCGGCCGGCGGCGGGCGGAGGAAGGAGGCGGCGGGGGTGTGCGGAGCAAGAGGGCCCCACCGGCCGGGGCAGAGGAAGGAGGCGGTGAGGGCGCGTGAGACGAGTGTGCGCTAGTCGCCCCCAAGAACTAAAAGAAACCAGAGAAAGTTCAGTATTTTAGGCTACTCGAACTCTTATCCGTCTAATTTATATATACAGTTTTTGATTTATAAAAGATGTATCATGTATTTGTATTTTAAAATGCTTTTGATGCAGAAATGAAGGGAGTACTATAGATCGATAAAAAATTGAATGAATGTTGAATTGAACTGTCAATCATCATTATAAATTAAAAAAAGGAACGCTGGCCGGACCGGAGGTCTGGGGATAGAGATGGAGCATATTAGCAGCCGACGCCTGGGCTCATTTTTTTTTAGGGCTACCGACTTGTGCTGCTGTGCAGTGGACTTCATTAATCATACTTGGGGGTAACTACAATCAAGTATAAATCAGAAACAAAGCCCATCCATGGCCTGGCCCATAGCTAGCGTTATGCACCTTGGGTGTTTATTGCAGGTTTAATTAATCTTAATACCCATGCATCAGCATAACTGCTTACTAATTGTGATTGAGGGCTAATTAGTAGCCTATTAATCAAGAGGGAAATTACTACCCCTCCGTTATGAAATAGTAGTCGTTTTGTACATTGACACGATTTTCAAAATAGAACTTTGACCATATTTTTTTAAATATTTATTTATAATGTATTAAAAATATAATATCAATCATGAAAGTTTTTTTCAAGATGAATCTATCCATACAATTTTTATGTTCTCATTGTAAATAGTTAAAAAGTTCTGTATTTACAAAGTTTTAAAACTTTGACTTAGAACAAATATAAAAAATTATTATTTCATAACGGACGAAGTAATATACATAGGGGGCTTCCATTGTATGGGAGGTTAAGGTAGACCCGCGGAGGTGGGGGGCGGTTTCAGAAATTTGAGCGTTGTATCAAATGAAGCTTTTGCACAAAATAATTTCTCCAAACTTGAATCATTTTTATCCAAAAATAATTAAAATCCTTTCAACATATAAATGGATGGTTAAAACTGGAATTCTGTTGATTTGAAAAACTCAAATCAAGCGATCGGCGCATACACCTCATTAAAGTCCACTCCGACACGCTGGACATATCCCTTTACCACCGATCACGCCTTGTAGCGAACTATGTTGTCGTCGGCATTCTTCTTCAACTTGCAGACCCACTTGAGACCAATGGGACGAGCACCAACCGGCAATTCAACAAGCCTCGAAGTTTTATTTTCTTCTATTGCCCTAAGTTCCTCCTTTATGGCTTCACACCATGCTTCTTCTTGGGCAGCCTCAGTGTTGGTGTTGGGCTCCCTTGCACTTAGAAAGTGCAGCTCATCATCTTCTAGATCATGTTCTACAAGGCTTGGAGGATGTAAGTCACCGCCAAGCACATTGTAAATGAGCCAGAATCGAACGAGCGTCGTGTTGTGGTGTCTATCCAACATATCTTCAGCATTGGATGGTGGCGAAACAAACTTGACACCTTCTTTCGATGCGTTAGTTGGAGCTTCAGAGTCCGGTGATGTCTCAAGACCAAGCACCGTTGCCCCTCCCTTGTACACCACCCCCCTTCTCCCATCTCCAAGGGTCTAGGTGAGCCCATCACCTGTGTGGAGAGTTCAATTGAGAACTCACCCGAATGTCAATCATCTTTGTCTTCCATCTTGCTCCTATCCCAACCTCTGTCCTTGTCGAATACCAGATCTTTAGTGACATGAACTCACCGGGATATTGGATCAAACACCTTATAGGCCTTGGACCCTTCCACATATCCAAGAAACACGACTGGAGACTTCGGTCTTCTAGTTTCCCTTGTTGCGATTCATATAAGCCAAGCAACCGAATGTGCGAAGGAAATTGACCGTCGGTTTCTTCTTGTGCCAAGCCTCATATGGTGTCTTTCCATTGAGTGCCTTCATTGGTGAACGATTCAGAAGGTAAACAGCTGTTGTGACCACTTCTCCTCAGAACTTCGCAGGCATACCACGCTGCTTAAATCTAAGGCCCAGTTCTTTTCAGTTTAACGGCTTAACAACTTATCAACGTTTTGAAAAGACATATGTTTTGAGTTTTTTTTGTCCGTTTTTTCGATGTTTTGAAGGTGGGTCCTAACACTTAAAAAATCAAGTCGAATGAAATGGATCCGAATCTCGAGATTATATCGAGAAGCTCTCGAAGTTCAGTCATTTCAGCCGTTCAGATCAGCTCAAAAGAACATGACCTAATTCTAGTTATTGGTCCATTCAAAAAGGGGGGAAATGTAAAGTACAATTTTTTTTTTCCAACAAAAAAGTTACCAGATTAAGCACGTACGATTACAGGAGATATGCTATTCCATATTTTCCTCGCCCATCAATGGCAAAGGCGACGCAGAACTTGGTATGGCTTAGGTGGATAATAATCCCAGCGCGCGTCCGCGTGTTCCTCGGCCCACGCGTTTTGCACTTTTGCGGGCGCGTTTTACGCAGCTGCGACCCACGCGTTCTGCCGCCGTCCGCGCTCGCCCTCGGCTAGGTATTTAAAGCACGTTGTATTGGATGGATTGTGTTTCGCAACCGCCTCAAGCCCACGTCGTCTCTCTCATCTCCCATCTAAACCCCAAGAAACCCCGCCGCCGCCGCCGACATGGCCGCCGCCGCCGTCTCCACCCGCCTCCGCCGCTCCACGGAGACGCACGAGGCCTACACCGTCCGCGTGGCCAACCGGCAGGTCGTCGTCCTCGTCACCGCGAACCGCGGCTGCGCGCGGCGCTGGATCGGCACGACCCGCTGGATCAACGGCAGACGCATCCGCTCCGGCCGCCTCGTCGTCGGCCTCGGCGTGCAGTGGACGCCGTCCGGCCGTCCCCTCGGCGGTGCCCTCCCGCACCCGGACACCCTGCAGCTCTGCGTCGGCAACCGCTGCCTCGTCTTCCACCTCGCCTGTGCCGACGCCCTGCCCCTCGCCCTCGGCCGCTTCCTCGCCGAACCCCGCATCACCTTCGTCGGCTCCGGCAACGCCTACGACCGCCGCCTCCTCAGCGCCCACTACGGCCTCCAAGTCGCCTCCGGCCACGAGCTGCGCGCCCTCGCCGGCATGGGCAACGCCTCCATGGAGGACATGGCGGATCGCCTCCTCGGGTACCCCGGGATCAAGAAGCCCTTCGACCTGGCCATGAGCGCGTGGAACTGGCCCCAGCTCTCGCCGGAGCAGGTGGAGTACGCCACCGTCGACGCCCACATCGCCTTCCGCCTCGGCGTCCACCTCTGCCCGGCCGGCGGCCGCGAGCCCCAGCGCGCGCCCATCCTCCGTGCTCGCGCTCAGCCGCAGCAGCACTACGCTTTCTTCGTCTCGGCCGCCGACGAGGCAGACTCCGGCCCCGCCGCCTCCGCGGGAAAGCCGTACTGGGAGACTGAGACGGAGTATGACGGCGAGCTGCGCCAGGTCGGCTACCTCTCGCGGTTCCCGCTGACCCATCCGAGCGGCGGTTCAGACGACGACGACTCTTCTTGGGACAAGCTGGAGCGCATTGGATGTGGAGCGGCCACCGGCGACGACGACGACGACTCGGAGGATGGCCATGGAGACCACGCTGTCGGGCTCAGGACTTTTGGTGACGACGACTTTGAGCTGGAGGAGGATGGCTACTTCGTCAGCTACAACGAGATCGTCTAGGAGCTGTGCTCTCTGCGTTTAAGACATACGATTTGCAGTGTCAAAGACTACGTTTTTAGGTGATTTTCCGTGGATCAAGTTCCTCACTTTTCATCTTGCAATGCGTCATATGATATCATACTGCCGTTACATTACCCTATAGTATATAGCGCGTAGCACCCTCAGAATCTGCTCCTTCGCGAGGCCATGTCACCCAAAAAACCTCGGCCGTACGATCGCGCCGCGTGCCCTCCGTCCCTGCCGTCGGATCCGCCCTGAGGGAATTGCACAAAACTCCCCATAGTATACATATTTATGTTTAGCTCCTCTCCTAGTCGCATATGGGTCCTTCAGCAATGCTCACACGCCTTGGCAAACTTCCCTTAGGCCCCCCCATGTTTCACTCCCCTCGCAGCCCTACCCTTTTGCCCTTCGTAAGTAGATCCGGAGTTAGCAGGAAATTACCCGCAAATGCCATCGTTCATAATCCGTTGCCCCCACCCCCACCCCCACCCCCATCCCCACCCGTACCCTAGGTCCCTTCCCCTCTCCCCATTGTCTCGCCCCCTCCACGGCCGTCCCCCGGCCCTTCTCTCTCCCACACGGGCCGCCGCACCCCTTCCCTCGCCGGCGACTATGCCTGCTCCAGCGCCGTCCGCCCAATCTTCGGCCAAAAACAGCAACCGCCGCCCCCTCCCCATCCCGATCCATTGCCGCCCAACTTGTATATCATATATGGTATTATGATTAGTACTTCCTGTAGGATTTGTGATCGATGTTAAATTGACTGGCATTGGCTCCTGCTTGCTATGAATGAATTGCAGTTGCATGCAGTGGTGGACCCAGGACGAGAATTTAGGTTGGGCAAGCCTAAAATACACTATGTCGACAAATGGTCAAATACTCTAGTATAGCATAATATATGTTTACAAAAAACATCAAAACACATATTAAGTTTGAATAATAATGCAAGAATGTCCATCAACAACACCAAGCCCTAGCTGTGGAGGTGACTAGGCAAGGGCGGAAGGGCAACGCCGCGAGCCCGTGACGGCGCGACAGCCGACGGGCATGGAGGCGAGGGCGGCGGCCGGTGGGGCGTGGATCGTGGAGGCGAGGGAGGCTGCTGGCGGGGCGAGCCGCCGAGGCCGATGGCGACGAGGCGTCGCGTGGAGGCGAGGTGCCGCGAGCCCCAGCGCGCGCCCATCCCCCGTGCTCGCGCTCAGCCGCAGCAGCACTACGCTTTCTTCGTCTCGGACGCCGACGAGGCAGACTCCGGCCCCGCCGCCGCCGCGGGATCGCCGTACTGGGAGACTGAAACGGAGTATGACGGCGAGCTGCGCCAGGTCAGCTACCTCTGGCGGTTCCCGGTGACCCATCCGAGCGGCGGTTCAGACGACGACGATTCTTCTTGGGACAACCTAGAGCGCATTGGATGTGGAGCGGCCACCGGCGACGACGACTCCGACTCGGAGGATGGCCATGGCGACCACGCCGTCGGGCTCAGGACTTTCGGTGACGACGACTTTGAGCTGGAGGAGGATGGCTACTTCGTCAGCTACAACTAGGGGTGAAAACGGGTAGGGTACGGGTCGGGTAGGAGTCTTTCCGTACCCTACCCTAATTTTTTTTATCCGGGTACGGGTACGGGTAGTTAAAAACCGGGTAGGGTACGGGTACGGATACGGGTATTTACGGACGGGTAGAAAACGGTTTCGGGTATAATACGGACGGGTACAATACGGACATCGGATACTTAGCGGGTAATACATGAATTACCTATAATCAAAAAATATGATAAAAATTTTCATTTTACACACAGTTACACAAAATAACATTACACATAGGGACCAATTAACATTACACCAGCTCTTTTTGTAGTTGACATATAACCTTAACCAGTTATAATACAGTAAAAAAATCAGTTGATATACACCAGCTCATTTGATAATACAGTAAAAAATCAGTTGCAGTTCACTCAACTCGTGCGTAGTGTGATAATTCAGTAAAAATTCAGTTAAAGAGGTAGTGTGATATCCCATGCTTGTGCACTCACATCACGTATATGCATACAAACACACTGCGACAACACATTTTAACTGTATATACAAGCTTTAAATCACAGTGTCAGGCTCACTACACCAAACAGCACTAATCTTCTTTGGAAAAGGAATGAATACTTCCCAAAATGAAGCAGATGCTAACCTCGGCGTGGCGGCGGAGAGGCTCGGCGCGGGGAGGTGGCATGGCGGCGGCCAACCTCGGCGCGGGCGCACGGCGGAGGACCTCGGCGCGGGGAGGCGGCGTGGCGGCGAAGGACCTCGGAGCGGGGAGGCGGCGTGGCGGCGGAGGACCTCGGCGCGGGGAGGCGGCGAACCTCGGCGCGGGCGAACCTCGGCGGGAGGGCGGCGCCCTCGGCTCGACGACGTGCAGGGAGAGGGAGGCGCGGATGGCGGCGCTGGACGGCGACTACGGGAGCCCGGGAGGTGTGGATGGCGGCGGCTTGACTACGTGGAGAGGGAGGAACGGATGGAGGTGAACAGACATCAAGTAACCCTAGCTCGTGGGCTACTGGGCAGTGGGCTATACTGGGCTTGCGGTAAGTTGGCTGTTGGGAGGCCGGGTACCCGTTTTTTAAAATAAACCGGGTACCCGTACCCGACCCGATAGATCGGGTATTTGTCCGGGTATCGCCCAAACTGTATCCGACCCGTATCCGAACCTATACTATCCGGGTACTACCCGTACCCGTACCCGACAGAAAATTACCCGTACCCGAACCCGAATTTTCCGGCAAAAAAAGCATCGGATCGGATACGGGTCGGGTATTACCCGACCCGTTTTCACCCCTAGCTACAACGAGATCCTCTAGGAGCTGTGCTCTCTGCGTTTGTGATATACGATTTGCAGTGTCAAAGACTACGTTTTTAGGTGATTTCCGTGGATCAAGTTCATCACTTTTCATCTTGCAATGCGTCATATGATATCATACTGCCGTTACATATATCATATATATGGTATTATGATTAGTACTTCCTGCAGGATTTGTGATCGATGTTAAATCGACTGGCATTGGCTCCTGCTTGCTATGAATGAATTGCGTTTGCATGCAGTGGCGGACCCAGGACAAGAATTTAGGTAGGGCAAGCAAAAGATACACTATGTCGACAAATGGTCAAATACTCTAGTATAGCATAATATATGTTTACAAAAAAACATCAAAGCACATATATTAAGTTTGAACAATAATGCAAGAAATCAATTAAGCAAATAGTAAAAACTAAGAAAGCAATAGTACCATATATAGAAATTATCCATCAACAACACCAAGCCCTAGCCATGGAGGCGACTAGGCGAGGGTGGCGGGGCAACGCCGCGAGCCCGTGACGGCGCGACGGCCGACGGGCATGGAGGCTAGGGAGGCGGCTGGCGGGGCGAGCCGGCAAAGCTGACGGCGACGAGGCGTCGCGTGGAGGCGAGGGCCGAGATCGGAGGCGAGAGCGGCGGGGCGAGGCCGACGGTGAAGGGGCGAGGCCGTGTGGAGCCGTGGAGGCAAGGACGGCAACCACGGTGGGGGGCGCCGGGGCCGGGCGCGGCGGTGGGCCAGCGGCGGTGAGGGAGTTGGGGAGGAATTCGCTGCAGCCTGCAGGAAGCGGGGCTCGGGTCGGGACCAAGAGGGGAGGAGGAAGCCAGGAGGGGAAACTGGAAAGCCAAAGTGGCTCGGGGTGGGCCAGCGCCTTGCTGGGCTGGGCTGGTGCTGAGGTGGGTTGGTTGGAGGTGGCTTTATTTTATTGACTTGTGTCCTAGGTAGTTCTAATTTATATTGGATTTTCCCTATACTCCTAGCTGATGGTAAGCAGGCCAAAAAAATTTACCTCAGGTATGGGCCCAGGGTGCCCTAGTGGTGGGTCCGCCCTTGGTTGCATGCCATGATGAACTTGGCTCGATTTTTTTCAGTTGAATTGGTGTCTTGTAATTTCGCAGTTTTGATCTCTTACCTAAAAAGAGGCATGGTTGTTCCTTGAGCACATGTCATCTTCATATGTAGCTCGTAGGTTAATCTTGTAGGTTACAATGATGCTTGCCGAGTTTGTCATGGATATACTCCCTCCGTTCCAATTGTAGTTCACTGTTAACTTTTGAATATTCTATTTGACCATTCGTCTTATTTAAAAAATATATGTAAACATTATTTATTTTGTTGTGATTTGCTTTATCATTAAACATATTTTAAGTATGACATATATTTTTGCATGTTTGCACTATTTTTTGAATAAGGCGAATGATCAAAAGACGTCTCCCAAAGTCAACAGTGAACTACAATTTGGAACGGAGGGAGTAGCTTAAACGATTGTTTTTCAATATGGGTTTGTTGCACCTACTTTTTTTTTTCTTATATTTTTCTTGCTCAGCAGCCTTCTGATTTTTTTTCCTAATTTATCGTGTCGGTTTTCCTGAGGTATTGTTCTTAGATTTCAGGACTCTTGACCGTAGATTCATTTATCACCAAGGATGACTTTGTTTCTCTTTTATCGTATCATGGTTCACTTTGTTGCACTGCAGGGCTTCTGTTTCAGCGCCCTATGCTTATTGTTGCTGCTGCTGAGATTTATAATTTGAAGAAGCTGGATAACATTGTTATCGCTGATATTGATAATTTCAAAAAAAAACTAGATAATATTTTTGTTGCTGCTGAGATTGATAATTTCAAAAAATTGGTATTGAAACATGACGAAATTATTACGATATGGTAAAGAAAGGTTTTGATCCAATCAATCGCTCAACCTCTTGATTTCTTCTTCATGCTTCGGGACCAGTTTCTTTAAATCATCAATCTCCGCAGCAATAGAAATATTCTCCAGCGTATTCAAATTATCAATCCTAGCAGCAACAATATTATCTAGCTTCTTCAAATTATCAGTGTTAGAAACAATAGCAATATTGTAAGAAAGATTCAATGGCATAAGACGTCGGAACCAGAAGCTCTGATTTGCACAAAGTGAACCATAATAGAAGAAGCAAAGTCATCCTTGGTGATAAATGATTCTGGAAGTAGAATCCATGAAGTCGTCTGAACAAATACATCAGAGAAACCAACAAAGGTTGTTGAGCAAGAAAAGAATAAGAAAAAGTGTAGGTGCAACAGGCCTAGCAAGAAAAACGATTGTTTGAGCTAATAGTTGGTTGTATTCCGCCCTTGGTTGCATGCCATGATGAACTTGGCTCGATTTTTTTCAGTTGAATTGGTGTATTGTAATTTCGCAGTTTCGATCTCTTACTTTTCTGGAAGTATAATCCATGAAGTCGTCTGAACAAATACATCAGAAAAACCAACAAAAGTTGTTGAGCAAAAAAAGAATAAGAAAAAGTGTGGTGCAACAGGCCTAACAAGGAAAACGGTTGTCTGAGCTAATAGTTGGTTGTATTCACCCTTTTTTGGAATAATAGCCTCTTTTACTGCAGGATTAACTGGGTTTTATATGTTTCGGATATACTTACTTTTGATGGATGAACTCGGCAAGCATCATCAGCTATATCACATGGCAAGAACGAGAAGCTCTGATTTTGTTTGACCAAAGTGAACCATAATAGAAGAAGCAAAGTCAACCTTCGTGATAAATGAATCTGGAAGTAGAATCCGTGCAGTGAAGTCGTCTGAACAAATACATCAGAGAAACCGACATGATAAATTAGGGGGAAAATATGATAAATTAGGGGGGAATAGAAGGTTGCTAAGCAAGAAAAGAATAAGAAAAGGTGTAGGTGCAACAGGCCTAAAACTATATCACATGGCGAGCTCGGCAAGCATCATCAGCTATATCATATGGCAAATTCGGCACGCATCAAATATAGCAGCACTAAGGATCAAATATAGCCACCAAAATTCTCAAAGGTAGCAGGCAACTTTCTGATTTTTTTTCCTAATTTATCGTGTCGGTTTCTCTGATGTATTTGTTCAGAGAACTTCAAGGAACCGAAGAGAGTCCTGAAAACTAAAGAAGGAACCGGAGTGCACACCACGTGGATACACGCATATCAAAAGTTGGCAAGAGAGAGGTACGCACGACACGTTTACTCGACACTCTCGCAAAACAGTTGCAATTTTATAACATCACAATCATATTCTAAGATGGCACCCAAATGCCATAACGAAAAAAAATTCCAAAGCACACGTAACTAAGCAAGAAAAATAAGGGGCATTTCCGCCCTTAGGAGAAGGGCATACAATCATTCAGAGCTCTCGGTCACATTAATGTAGTTGCACTTGGGATAAAAGTTCGAGCAATCAATTAGTTTATAAGCACAAATTAAATGCTTTAACATGGAAAAATCTATACACAACATGTATAGTGAGTAGATTGTTGATCTTAAATATAATTCTATTAATTGTAATAAAAAATTTAATAGATAGCATTTGGATGAAACTACAAACCATTAAGTTTAGCCGTGCAAATGCATGTACAATCTGTTCGTTAGATTCAGTGTGCCGTGTCCGGGCGCCGCTGAGCCGAGCCTCCGTCTCGCCGCGGGCATGGATGATCGCATCCCGCTCGATCAGTAGCGCACGCAGGCACGCAGCAAGGAGCCAAGGGGAGGGAGAGAGAGAGCTCGGCGGCAACTCGAACACGGAGGCGCAGAGCCCGGCAAGAAGGGTGGGATCGAGGCGGAGCTCCACGGGAATGGAGATTGAGTGGAGGCGTCTGGGTTGGACGGTGGCGGAACAGCACCACGGGCGAGGCAGTCACGGCGGCCGTGACCGTCCACCGGAGGCTCACCGACGGCGCAAACAGGGCCGTCTTGTCCTACATGGGCGTCATCCCCTCGGCCGATGTCGACACCGCCGCCGACATACTCGCGACCATCGCCGATGATCTCTAGCGCGCCCGCCGCTAGATCGGCCGCATCAGCGCCATGCACCGCATGGCCGGCCTCCTCTTTGCCGCCGTTGTTCCAGAAGGGGGAGGAGGAGAGAGCGATCGATGGAGATGGAGTTGCGAGAGAGTGAGAGAGTGAGAGAGGTGATGAGGTCAACACCCTAGTAGCTTCAACAGGACGTCCATGCGAGCAAAACCAAGCTAGCTGGCCTTCGCGTAAGCAAACACCACCCGCAAAAGCAGGATTGACCGGTCAAACGACTAAATTGGGGCTTTTGCAAAACCATAGGGACCCATCTCACCTAGTTTTACACCATAAGGATCAATATGACGCTTCGATGAAGTTCAATGACAAAATCGATATTGTTTCCTTTTTATTTTCTACAATATTGGAGCGTCCTAACTCTTAAGTTTTGGCCCATCGAGCAGATGCATAATTCGGGCTAATAATCTGAAACACATGGATAAAAGTTATTTTTCGAAGTAAAGACAACTATGAATTTGTTTTGTGTATGAATAAACAATCTATAAATAACGAGGATGTGAATCTTATCATTCTCAAGATCCCTTAATTCAATTAAAGAAAGATTCTAAATGGATAAAATTAATATGTGCCCCCACCACCTTAAATGATACCATCGCCCATCAAAATTTACTTTGTTCACTCCATTGCAAAAAAAGAATGGATAATCTTTGTGTATGCCATTCCATTTAATTTGCAAACATGATTTTGACCCTCTTTTGTAATCCTCACAATTTTGCCCCCTCCTTTTATCAATCCTCCTGTATGCCACCACTTTTTTCGTCCTTTTTTTTTTCTTCCACCATTTCATAGGCCCACCTTAAAATCCTTTCCAAGATTCATCTATTCCAAAGTGTATTATATTTACCACTTACCATTTCTCTTCCCTTGTTCACTACTAGAAATGAACTTTTTGTCGTCGGCCATTTTACTTTGTGTCGTCGGCAATAGACCTGACGACAGTACATGCATTATTGTCGTCAGCACCTGTAACAGCCGACGACACAAATACATGCTGTTCATCAGGTGGCAAATATGACTTGTGTAGTCGGCCTGAAATTGTTGAGGACACAGTGGTGACCTTTTGTAGTCGGCTAACTAGTGCCGACGACAAAAGTTGGCCTACCAGACGACCCGTTAACGGTTCAAATAAGGTGGGCTCCACACGTCGGAATTATTTTGTTGTCTTGTCGTCGGCTTGGTATTCACTGACGATAGAAGCTTAATCGGGGCCCACTTTTAGGAAAAACGCCATTGCCAGCAGCTGGGCCCAGTGCAATTTGTGTCGTCGGTATGACGCTGGCCGAGGACATTGTATTTTCAAGGCCTTTTAACCATTTAAAATAGTTTTTATCCTTTTTTCGATATGAGCTGGAACGAATTTTTTTGGAGCTTTGTGTCGTCGGCAGCTTTTTGAGCCAACCATACAAGTAACTTGTGTAGTCTGTTTCTGTGAGGCCGACTACACAAGTATTTTCCTCCTCTTATCTTTTTATTTGTAAATCATGTACAAATAATTTGTTTAGTAGTAAATAATCTAGAAATTAATGCACTACTGTATGATTGCTATAATTGTGATGTAAGTATAATCACACGATTGTCACGTAGTTATTTTGCCACATAGCTCTGGCAAGGGATCTCGATAATCGGCTGTAGTACTCAGCAATTTAGTTAGATGTTCTATGTATATGTGTTAAATAACCTCCATGTGTGTGCGCATTGTAACTTCAAGTTTGCTATATATTTGTAAACATCATTTATGAAGTTAATATGCAAAGAGTCGATGTAATACATTGATCGATGTCGGTTCGAATGGTTGGGGGGTATATTTGTGTAGTCGGTAAAATTTAAGGCCGACGACACAAATGGACCTTTTGTCTACGGCAAATAAAAAGCTGACTACAAAAATATTTTTTGTAGTCGTCTTTTCATGCCCGACTATATAAAATGTATTTGTATCTTCGGTCTTTCTTGTGCCGACTACACAAATGCTTTTTGTAGTCGGTTTAACAACGGCTGACGATATAAGGTTTATTTGTGTACTCGGCCTTTCCTGTGCCGACTATAGAAGGTATATTTGTGTAGTCGGCCTTTCCTGCGCCGACTATAGAATCTATTTGTGTAGTCAGCTTCTGGGGCCGACTACACAAATCTTTTGCATCCAGCACTTAAGCGGCTTGGGGATTAGGGCATCCGTCAAAGGCAACTACCCATAGGGCCACTCCTACGCACCACCGCCGCTGGTCGCC